>CM044560.2:7635089-8132589 GCA_024416835.2 Perccottus glenii | reverse complement strand
CTCTACATTGAGAGGAGCCATCTATAATGGCTTGGACATCTGTTCCAGATGCCTCATGGACACCTTCGCGGGGAGGTGTCAGGGGAGGGACCATGTCTCTCGGCTGCCCAGGGAATGCCTTGGTATCCCCTTTCTAGAGGAAGTGTCTAGGGAGTGGGAAGTCTGGACAGCTCTGCTTAGACTGCTGCTCCCGCAAGCTGGCCCTGGATAAGCGAAAGATGGATGGATAGATGGCTGTTAAGTTACTTACGAAATGGATCTTTGCAGACCACTGAGTCGGAGGCAGGTCCAGGTTCACTCTTTCCGATGTCGTTCTGAGCAACAACTCTAAACATGTATTCTGCGTCTGGGATAAGGCCCGTGATGTTGTACATAGTTGTGGTGATATGGGTCTTGTTGTGGCGGACCCACTTCTCTGTCGACACCTCTCTCCTCTCAACGTAGTATCCTGTGACGCGAGAACCACCGTCATCGCGAGGACGAGCCCAGGACAGAGCAACAGTGGTCTTAGTCACATCCATGATCTCTGGTGGGTTGCTTGGAGGCTCTGGTGCGCCTGAAAAAAATTAAATACAATTTTAGTCATGGAGTTTTATTAGATAAAAATCAACTGGATGTTAAGAAATAAAAGATAGAAAAGAGGACCTCTAAAACAGTGTAGTTACTTACACAGTGGTGTCTTGGGTACGACAGCCTCTTCAGACTTAAGAGTTCTACTGATGCCAAACTGGTTTTCAGCAGAAACCCTGAAGTGGTACTGCACATTTTCCTTCAGTCCCTTGACCACCAGGGAGGTTTCAATAACTCGGGCATCCACAGTGTACCAGGCAGCTTTGGGAACCTCTCGCCTCTCCACCACATAGCCCAGGATATCAGAGCCACCGTCATCTGAGGGAGCTCTCCAGCTCACACGCACAGATCTTGCCTGGATGTCATCAAACTCCAGAGGTCCTTCTGGGACATCTGGACGACCAATTACTTTCACCTAAGAAGAAATAAGAAATAATTATTACTTTTGAAGTCTTTTAATGTCTAAACATTTAGATTAAAAACATCCTGTTTTGTCTTCACCAAATGAATAGCTTACCTTGATATAGACAGCTTTCCTGCCACATTTGTTCTCAAGCACCAGATCATAAGTTCCAGTGTCATCTTTGTGGGCATCCTTGATGACCAGCTCAGTAAGATCGTCGTGAGTGGCAATCATAGCGCGGTGTGAGATGTCACGACCGTCCTTGGTCCACTTGCATGTAGGAAGGGGTTTACCCTTGATGGGCACAGACAGGCAGATGACGCCGCCCTGGCGCACCACGTAGCCCTCCTCATATTTACGATCAAGCTCATAGTCAGGATAGCCTGAGATTAACAAACCAATTTTAATAGGGGTCATAAGGTAGAAGTAGAGGGACAAAGATAAAAATATATTGGAACAGCTTGAAGTTTAGTAAAATCAATAAAAAACTGATAACTATTGTGCTAACTATGATAACTTTTTTGTCACTTTGACCATGACAGAAAAAACATTGTAATCAAGAATAGGAAATCTTCTAAGGAAGTGAGGGTTTCCTAGCTGATTACTATTGACTTATTCAAAAAGAGTGTGGTTTAGGGTTATATAGTAAACATACCAAGCATTTCCTGAACCTTAACAACTCCGGGAATCTCAGCAGGCTCTCCAGCGCCGCCAGCATTGCAGGCAATGACTCTGAACTTGTACTCTGCTCCCTGAGGCATGTGAGTGAGCGTGTACTCGCACATCTTTGTGGGAGTGGTGTTGCACCGGGTCCATTCCACCTGGTCCACCTTCTGCATTTCGATCAGGTAACCGGTAATGACGGCGCCACCCTCCTCTGCCGGTGGAAGCCAGGCCAGAGATACTGAAGTTCTGGTACTGTCTGTAACTTTGGGCTCCAGTGGTGGGCCAGGAGGCTCTGCAAAGATAAAAAAAAAAATCCCGTAAATAAACAGAAGAAATTTGGTTAAACACTTTTAACACTTAATGAAAGCATTTACAGTATTCATACTGTTATGAATAGTGCATACCGATGGGATCCATTGCAACAGTGATGGCAGAGCTCTCGCTGGGTTTGCCCGATCCTCTGGAGTTGATGGCGGTGATGCGATATTCATACTCCAGGCCCTCTATGAGGCCAGATGAGCGGTACCGTGTCATGGTGACAGGATTCTTGTTGATCTTAAACCACCTATCAGAGCCGGCCTCTTTACGCTCGATAATATAGCCAGCAATGGTAGAGCCACCATTGTCCTCTGGAGGCTGCCATGTCAGAGTCATGCCCTCGTGGGTGACGTCAAGCACTTCAGGTCTGCTGGGAGGTCCAGGAATGGCTGCAGAGAAAAAGGTTTATTGATATATAGTTATTATTGTATTTTTGTGCATTATATCATAAACCCAATGCAGAGAAAAAAATAAATTCAAAGAAACGAACAGTTATAAAGTTTTATTGAGAGACTCACTTTTGGGGCTCTTGCATTCCACAACCTCAGACTGCAGAAAACCACCAACACCAAAGCGGTTCATGGCAGCAACGCGGAACACATACTCGGTTCCTTCAGTCAGCCTGGTGAATTTGAAGCATGGTCTGGTCACAGACTCAGACACAGTGCTCCATCCAGGATGGTGGGCCTCACGCTGCTCCACCACATAGCCGCTAACATTGGCACCACCGTCCTTCTCTGGCGGCTCCCAGCTTACAGTCACTGAAACACCATCTGTCTCCTCAATCTTAATTGGACCAACAGGGATGCCAGGTTTGTCTGGGGAAACACAAAGTAAATTCAATTAAACATATAACAATTACAGTTATTTTTATTTATACACATTATAGGTGTATTATATGTATTTTATCTTGAAATAAAATTTGTGTTGAACACTTTACCAAGAATGATGACTTTAATGACTTCTGTTGCGACACCAACAGCGTTCTTTACTTCTAAAGTGTAGTCTCCAGTATCGTTGATGGTGGTGTCACGAATAACAAGTCGAGTATATTTGCCATTGCTGTCAATCTTGATGCGGTCAAGGCTGTCTTTCAGCTTGACACTGCCAAAGAACCATGAGCAGACAGGCTGTGGCCGGGCCTTGATCGGGATGTTCAGGTCAATGGACTTTCCACGATGCACATGCACAATCTTCTGAGGAATGTTGGTCATATCAATCTTGGGCATCACTGTAACATGTACAAATTTTAATTAACAAACAATTTTTTAGACTTCTAACATAATAAAAAAGAGTTTTACATAGGTGGTGAGTTTGATGTTGCTTACACTTTATTTCCTGGATGGTAATTGGAGTAATAATGTCCATGGGCTCACTGGCTCCTCTGATGTTGGTTGCTCTGACTCTGAAGAGGTACTGGTCGTTCTCCGTCAGTGACTGGATGGTGTGATGGGAGACTGATGCCTTGACTGTAGCCACAGCGCTCCATCTGTCTGAGCCAACCTTGCATGCCTCCAGGATGTATCCGGTCAGCCTGCTGCCACCATCATTGTGTGGTTTCTCCCAGCGGAGGGAGACTGACGACTTAGTGACATCAACCATCTGAAGATCTACAGGCACTGATGGTACTTCACAAACTAGAACAGCTTCAGCCGTCTCGCAAGGCTCACCAACACCATAGATATTCTCAGGCAGGACTCTAAAGAAGTAGTGCACACCCTCTTCCAGTTCAGTGATCCTATACAGGGTCTTTCTGCATTCTGTGGTCACAGTTTTGTAGGACTTCATGTTGGCTTCACGCTTTTCCACAATGTAGTTGCTGACATGAGCACCACCATCAAGGTTTGGGACATCCCAGGTGATGACAACGGACTCTTTGGTGTAGTCCTTCACCTTCACAGAGCCTGGAGGTCCAGGAGTGTCTGTAGAGGAAAGGGAAATATTTAGCTTGGATTAGATTCTTTAAATGATAAATCTAATGTAAAAATAATGAAAATTGTAAATTATCTGTACATTGTTACTATTGTTTAGTAGTAATAGTAGTGTATTCAGCTTGGATCGTTAAAAATACCATAGACTTTGACAAGGATGGTGGCCGACTTCTTGCCAGATGGGTTCTCAGCCTCAACAATGTATTTTCCAGTGTCGTAGCGGGTGACCTTCTCCAACATCAGCGAGGTATAGGTCTCTGTGGTCTCAATGTAGCCGCGACTCTGCAGCTCTACACCGGACTTTCTCCAGGACACAACAGGCACTGGTCTGCCAGTGACAGAGACAAACAGACGCAGGGTGCCTCCAGCACGCAGACATACAGTTTTCTTCAGGTCATCAGCCAGCTCCAAGTCCGGCATTTCTAGTAAAGAATTTATTAAAATTAGCCTATATTTTTAAATAATCCAATCTTTCTAAAGTCACAATTTATGGTTTATACTCCACATACCAACTTTCTCCAGTGGCTCCACCTCAGCACTGGGTTCGCTGAACTCTCCAGTGCCGTTACTGTTGATGGCTGCCACTCTGAACCTGTACTTCTTATTAGCTGCCAGTCCGGCAGCCACATATTCATTGGTCTTGAGAGCCTTGGTTGTAGCGCGGTACCACTGCTCAGAACCTTCCTCCAAGATCTCCAACACGTAACCGGTGACATCTGAGCCACCGTCGTACATTGGCCTAGTCCAAGTCATGGAAATGCTGTGTTTGGTGGTGTTGGTGATACGTGGCATTGATGGAGGAGCAGGGGTATCTGAAAGCAGAAAAACACATGTGGCTATATCTACAAATTTGAAGTCATGGTTTTATTTAAAATAATTTATTTAAATTTGATCTTGTTGTTGTTATTATATGGTTATGTATTGTTACAAGACAATAGATCTCCTACATGTGGGGTCTTTGCAGAGGATGTAAGGTGAAGCGTCGCTAGGCTGACTGTCGCCTGCAGCATTGACAGCTGTCACCCTGAACTGGTATTCACTTCCCTCAAGCAGACCTGTGATCTTCAGACGAGTATCATAGATGGTGTATGTCTTATTAACACGGGTCCACCTGATGTAGAAGAAGCAAACAATGAGGGAGGTTTTCTTAAAAGAAAACCAAATTTAATGTATGTGTTTCTAAAGGTAATCCCACCTGGTACTGCTCTTCTCACGTTTGTCCACAATAAAGTTTTTGATTTCACTTCCACCATCGCTCTCAGGCTTAAGCCATTCAATAATAACATGCTCCTTAGCAACAGTGATGGCCTCGGGTGTGCCTGGCTGAGATGGAATGGCTAGGGGAAAGAGGTGGGACATTTTGGTAAAGAATAGTGTGCATTTTAACTGTGTTCAAATAAAAACGAGATCTTACTGTATGCATTTCTGGCAATGACAGGATCAGACTCGAGAGGAACACCAGGACCATATTTGTTGACACCGCGAACTCGGAAAACGTACTCATTGTTTTTGATCAGTCGAGAGCTGACACAGGACAAAGACTTGCACTCTGTCTCCATGATGACCCAGTTGAGGCGGCTGGTCTCACGCCGTTCCACAATGTAATGGGTTACAGTGTCGCCACCATCCTCCAGAGGGATCTTCCAGGACACAGTGCACTTTTCTTCAGTCACTCTGCTGATCACAATCTTGTCGGCCGGGGCGCCAGGAGTGTCTAAGAGAGATAAACAAAATATTTGCTCACACACATCCACAAACGTTTTCAAGCTTCATCACTTGTTATCATGTTATAATTTTTTATTTTTTACCTAGAACTTTAACGCTGACAGTGGCCGTCTTTACACCGCTGGCATTCTTCACAGTAAGGATGTATCTGCCTGTGTCATATCTGTCACAGTTTTTGATGACAGCCATGGCTCTAGTTGAAGTGTAGGTCAGAGAGTATTTCTCTCCTAGCTCCAGGATCTTGTCTCCCTTGGCCCAGTAGACTGTGGGCTCTGGTTTACCGCCCACAGCTCCATCAAGCACCAGGTCGGAGCCGGCCATAACTGTAACAGTCTCACCCACCAGCTTGCTGTCTAACTCAGCTTTGGGTGGTGCTATAACAAAAAAGAACCCAATCCGTCAGTATGACAAGCACAATGGTTAAAATGCATGTCTCAAAATGACCCCAAAATACTTTTGATATTTGACAAATACAGTCAGGTCCATAAATATTGGGACATTTACACAATTCTAATCTTTTTGACTCTGTACACCACCACAATAGATTTGCAGTGAAACGCATAAGAATGTGCTTTAACTGCAGACTTTTAGCTTTAATCTGAGGGTATTTATATCTAAATCAAGATAACAGTACTGTTCCATGGCCAGGTGTGTGCTAATCCCTCGTTATCCCATTTACAAGGAGCAGATAAAAGGTTCAGAGTTCATTTCAAGTGTGCCATTTGCTTTTGGAAACTGTTGCTATAATTTCTCAATATGAGATCCAAAGAGCTGTCAGTGCAAGTGAGCCATCATTAGGCTGAAAAACGAAACAAACCCATCAGAGAGATAGCAAAAACTTTAGGTGTGGCCAAATCAACTGTTTGGAACATCCTTAAAAAGAAAGAACACACCGGTGAGCTCAGCAACACCGAAAGACCCGGAAGACCACGGAAAACAACTGTGGTGGATGACTGAAGAATTCTTTCCCTGGTGAAGAAAACACCCTTCACAACAGTTGACCAGATCAAGAACACTGTCCAGGAGGTAGGTGTATGTTTGTCAAAGTCAACAAGAGACGACTTCACCAGAGTGAATACAGAGGGTTCACAACAAGATGTAAGACCATTGGTGAGCCTCAAAAACAGGAAGGCCAGATTAAAACTTGCCAAACAACATCTAAAAAATCCTTCACAGTTCTGGAACAACATCCTATGGACCGATGAGACCAAGATCAACTTGTACCAGAGTGATGGGAAGAGTCTGGAGAAGGAAAGGAACTGCTCATGATCCAAAGTATAGCACCTCATCAGTGAAGCATGTGGTGGTAGTGTCATGGCGTGGGCATGTATGGCTGCCAATGGAACTGGTTCTCTTGTATTTATTGATGATGTGACTGCTGACAAAAGCAGAAGGATGAATTCTGAAGTGTTTCGGGCAATATTATCTGCTCATATTCAGCCAAATGCTTCAGAACTCATTGAACACCGCTTCACAGTGCAGATGGACAATGACCCAAAACATACTGCAAAAGAGTTTTTTAAGGGAAAGAAGTGGAATCCTATGCAATGGCCAAGTCAATCACCTGACATGAATCTGATTGAGCATGCATTTCACTTGCTGAAGACAAGACTGAAGGGAAAATGCCCCAAGAACAAGCAGGAACTGAAGACAGTTGCAGTAGAGGCCTGGCAGAGCATCACCTACCGATGGAACGTCTATGCGTTCCAGACTTCAGGCTGTAATTAACTGCAAAGGATTTGCAACCAAGTCTTAAAAAGTGAAAGTTTGATTTATGATTGTTAATCTATCCCATTACTTTTGGTCCCTTAAAATAATCACCTGATTTGGGTGTAAATACCCTCAAATCAAAGCTAAACGTCTGCAGTTAAAGCACATCTTATTTGTTTTACTGCAAATCCATTGTGGTGGTGTATAGAGGCAAAAAGATAAGAATTGTGTCGATGTCCCAATATTTATGAACCTGACTGTACTATTGGTATTTTGATATATCTTAGAATCATTTTGCGTAGAAAACCAGTAGTTGAACCGAGGCATGATTTTAAAACCATGTGTTCATTTTAAACTTACAGTATTCATCTTTGCAGGTAACAGGTCCAGTTGTCTGAGAGGGAGCACTCTGGACACCAGCGGCATTCTTAGCAATAACGCGGTACTCGTAGGTATCTCCATCTCCCAAGTTAGTGACAGTGAAATAGTTCTCAGTGATTGTAGTGTAGTTACACTTGAGCCAGCGGTTGTCATCCCATTCATCCGTGCTGTAGACTTTTCTCTCCACAATGTAGCCTACAATCTTGCTGCCACCATCATTGAAAGGCACAGTCCAGCAAATAGACACGGTGGAACGAGTAATGTCGGTCACCTCAGGCTTACCAGGGGGATCTAAGTAAAAAAAAAAGGTGAGTGAATAAACCTTTTTTTTTTATTGATGGAAATATGCTTATCTGAGGCTTATTTTGGGCTGTGTTATTTTTATATAAAACCAGGCCATGTAGTAAATTTATTTTTTAGTTAATTGATCATTTTAAAAGCACCTTACTTACCGACAGGGTTGAGAGCCAAGACCGGTCTGGAGGCCCCACTGGCTTTGCTGATTCCAGCAATGTTCATGGCATATACTCTGAACTGGTACTCCAGGCCCTCGATCACAGTGGACACCTTGAAATTGCACTCGAGGCAGGGCAGCTTGTTCTCACGGACCCAGAGGATAGTGTTTCTCTCCTTCTTCTCAATCCAGTAGCCTGTCACTTTGCTGCCGCCGTCAGCATATGGCACATCCCATTTGATATTGATGGCACTGGCTGTTACGGATACGACATCCGGAGTAGATGGAGGACTTGGAGGCACTGTGGAAATTCAATGACAAATTTAGCTGCTTACTTTCTAATTTTTACACTACTTTATAAATGTTACTTACCAAATGGATGTTCAATAACCACTGCTGCAGACTCAATGGACTTGCTGACTCCAAATTTATTCTCAGCGCACACTCTGAAAGTGTACTCCATATATTTGGTCAGATGAGTGACTTTGATGGTGGTTCTCTTCACACTAGAGTTGACCACTTGCCAGGAGGCAGAGCCAGACTCACGTTTCTCCACAATGTAGTTAGCAATATCCGTGCCACCATCATCAGCTGGCTCGGACCAGGACAAGGTGCAGGACTCTGAGGAAACTCCAGAAATTTCTAAGGGGCCTGTAGGGGGAGATGGTCTGCCCACTACAACCACAGTCACAGTAAATGTCTTCACTCCCGCCACATTCTCCAGGATCAGGTAATATTTTCCACTGTCACTTCTCTTGCTGTCTTTAACTACCAGAGTGGTTCTTTCCTTTGTGGTTCTGATTGAAACTCTGTCAGTCTCCTTCAGTTTCATCTCTTCCAGCTTCCAGGTGACTTTAGGAGCAGGTCTGCCACTGATGGGGATGTCAATTGTGAAGGTGTTAGAGGTCTTGCAAGTGATGAGCTGGTTAGTGATGCTGCTGAGGTCAGCCGTGGGCTCAATGCGAGGCTCCTTGACGATCACAGAGCCAAAGGTTCCCTGAGGATGACTGACTCCTGCGTCATTCTTAGCCATCACTCTGAAGTCGTACTCTGTGTTTTCAATCAGACCATCCACCAGCATTTTTGTTAGCTTGGTCTCTCCAGCAACAATCCAATGGTCGGCTCCCTTAACTCTGAATTCAACGATGTAACCTCTAATGCGGCTGCCTCCGTCGTGCTCAGGCTTCAGCCAAGCCAGAGAAACAGTGGAACAGGTGGTGTCCACGACATCAAGCCTCTTTGGAGGAGCGGATTCCTCAGTAGCAATGACTGGCTCTGTCATCTCATGAGCCTCTCCTTGGCCGTATTGATTAACAGCAATCACTCTGAACAGATAGGGCACACCAATTTCCAGACCGATCACCCTGATCATTTGGCGAGAGCATTTAGTGCTGACCTCCTGCCATGCAAGCCGGCTAGCCTCGCGCTTGTCAACAATGTAGTGATGGATTCTGGATCCTCCATCATTTATGGGAGCATCCCACATCAATGTCAAGGCTCCACGGGTGACATCCTTGAAGGAAACAGCTGCAGGAGGTCCAGGTGTATCCAGCACTTTGACTGTAAATGTGATGGACTTGTGTCCACTGTTGTTCTCCAAGGACAGTGTGTATTTACCAGCTTCATATCTTGTGCAGCCCTCAATGGTCAGTGTGGAGAAGGAGTCTGAGGTGTTGACATCAGCCATGACAGGGAGCTCTCCATCTGCCCTAGACCAAATGGCAAGAGGAGCTGGTTTGCCTCTGAAGGCAACATGGAGAGTGACAGTGCCTCCATTCTTAATAAGATGGGTCTGCTTGAAGTCAGCACCAATGTCAATCTCAGGAGACGTCAGCCTATCCAGAGCTTGGACAGAGCAGGGCATCACTGAGGCGTCACCCACTCCCGATCCATTCACAGCACTGACTCTGAACTTGTAGAGCTCTCCAGGCTTCAGACCCTTGGCGGTGTACTTTGTGTCTATGCACAACTCACTGTTGACTCTGTGCCACTCTTCCAGACTTGCCTTACACATGTCAATGTTGTAGCCAATAATTTCCAGGCCACCGTCAAACACTGGCTTGGTCCATTCCAGAGTCACAGAGGACTTAGATGAATCAATTACCTATTTCACAAGAGAAGGAAAAAAGATAACATTATATGCATTATTACATATTAGCACATTTGAGACCCACTTAAAGTAAATCTACTTTGCAAAATAAATAAAATTAAGTAAAATAATTCAGATTTACCTTGATCAAAGTAGGGGCACTTGGAGCGCAAGTTGGCTCTTTGCATTTGAAGAGCCTAGAAGTACTGCTGGCTGGTCCCACACCAGCGCCATTTTCTGCCATGACACGGAACTCATACTCATTTCCTTCTGTAAGGTGTGTGACACGGTGTCTCAGCTCTGTTATTGGCCTCTTGGAGGAGACCTTTAACCAACGCAGACTCTTCTTTTCTCTTCTCTCCAAGATGTAGTGCTTGATTTCATTGCCTCCATCTGTCCTAGGCCTGGTCCAGCACATGGTAATGCTGTCGCCAGTGATGTGAGTAGCATCTGGGGTGCCAGGGGCATCAGGCACAGCTAGAAAAGGAGGGATGAGGTAAGTAATGTTTGTTTAATATGGATTTAGATTTTTCAGTCCCAAAAGACATTATCTAAGGATATACCGTTATTATATTAAATTAAAATACACACTGTAATGTTTGAGTTGAATACTTTTCCTTTCAGGAACTTACTGTATTGCATCTGGGCAATAATAGGATCCGAGTCCAGAGGTTTGCCAACACCAAACTTGTTAACAGCAGAGATTCTAAACTGGTACTCATTGCCCTTAATAAGGTTGGTAGCATTGAAAGAGCAGGCTTCACACTTAGAGGTCACCGTAGCCCATGAGATTCTGGAGGTCTCCCTCTTTTCAACCACATAATGTGTGATGGCAGCACAGCCATCGTTCTCTGGGGGATTCCACCACACAGTACATTTCTCAGCAGTAATGCCAGTAAAACGAATGGGACCCTCAACTGGTCCAGGAGTATCTGATGGAAAAAATAATAAAACATGTAAATAAAAAATCAGCTTTTGATATTAAATAATAGTATTGGAATGAGAAGTATATCTTGTTAAGTGTTATCAAGCATTATCACGAATAATATGTAAATTAACCATTTTGCCCACCATGTACTCTGACGTTAACATCAGCCTTTTTGGCACCAGAACTGTTCTTGGCTTCAACGGTGTAGATACCGCGATGGTTCCTGTCTGCATCCCGAATGAACAAGCTGCTTGTGCCAATGCCAGTGATGATCTCAATGTCAATTAGGGTCCTCTTGTCAATTTCTTTGCCATCTTTGTACCATAACACCTGTGGAACTGGACGTCCAGTAATGTTGCAGTTGAGTCTGACGCTTTCTCCAGCTTTCAGGGAGAGCACTTGATCAGGAGACCATTGAATCTCAGGAGCAACTAAACAGAGGCAGACAAAGACAAAATGAGCATTCACAGCAATAGACCGAAAGCTTCAACTGTCACAGTTTATTATACATACTGCTCTCATCCTTTGTCATAATGTATGCAGAGGCATTGGATGGTGGACTAACAGTGCCCACAGCATTCCGGGCGATCACCCTGAACTCAAATCTGTCTCCAGGAGATAGACCAGTTACAGTGAACTGGGTCTCACTGATGTCAATAAAGTTGCATCGCAGCCATTTGCCTCTGCCTTGGCGTCTTTCAACACTGTAGGCAACAATCTTGCTGCCTCCATCTCTCTTAGGGATGTCCCACTGCAAAGTAACTGAGTCTCTGGTTACATCAATGCAGACAGGAGTACCAGGTGGATCTAAGAGAAACGACTCAACGTATTATAACTGCAACAGAAAAGTAAAGGACTTTTAAAAATAAATATTTATACGGTATACTCACCAACAGGGGAGATAGCCAGGGCATGTTTGCTCTGCTCGCTAACAAGGCTAAGGCCAGCATTGTTTTCAGCGTAGACCCTGAAGGAGTACTCAAGACCTTCCATCAGGCCAATTATCCTGTACTCTCTGTTGGAGATGATGGTGGAGTTTACCTTCTGCCACAGCAAGCTGTTCCTATCCTTTTTCTCAACATGGTAGCCCAAAATAGGAGAGCCTCCATCAAAGCCCGGGGCCTCCCACTTGATTGTCATGCCATCGCTGCTGATGTTATATGCCACAGGCTTTCCTGGAGGGCCTGGGGGTTTGTACTGATGCTGGGCAATAACATCAGAAGAGTTGAGAGGCTCACTGACTCCAAACTTGTTCTCTGCACGAACCCTCAACTGATATTGAGTACCCTTGACCAGGTTAGGAATCTTGAAGCTTGTTCTGACAACACTAGAACATATCATCTTCCAGTTTGCCTGAGAAGTCTCACGTTTCTCCACACTATAGCAGGAGATCTCACTGCCTCCATCATCCTTAGGTATATCCCAGGAAATGATGATGCTCTGGGCTTTGATTTCATCAAAGCGAATGGGTCCAACTGGTGGAGAGGGAGGGCCTAGGGTGATCACATTAATGTCAAAGTAATTCTTTATAATTCTATTATCCAAAACCAGAGTGTACTGGCCAGCATGCTCCTTCTTGGCTCCTCTGACTGTGACAGCAGTCTTGTTGTCAGTCGTCCTGAAGCGAATCTTATCACTCTCCTTTAGAGGCAGGTTATCCTTAAGCCAGCTTATTGTGGGCTTTGGTTTGCCCTTAAAAGGCAGCTCAATGTGGATGTTCTGGCCGATACGAACAGCCAGTTCACCATTGGGATAGTCAGAGAGACTGGCCTGAGGAGGAATGACAAAGTCCTTCACTGTAATTGGACCAATCGGGGAGAAGTCACCTGTACCCTTTTCATTCTTAGCAAACACCCTAAAGTCCATGATAGCGTTCTCTTTGAGGCCTGTAACCTCGCAGCTGCAGCGCTTGCATGATGCACCTAAGGTCCAGGTGGGGTCTTCCTTTGTTCTTTTCTCAATAATGTATTCAGTGATGTAACTGCCACCATCATGGTCAGGCTTGGTCCACTGCAGGGTGACAGAGGTTTTTGTGGAATCTAGCATCACAAGATCTTTAACACCTCCAGGAGTTTCTGTGGCTCTGACAGGCTCAGTGGTCTCACAAGTGTCACCGATACCGTACTCGTTTTCAGCAGAAACACGGAAGAAGTAAGCCACATCTTCCTCCAAACCAGAAACCTTGTATGTTGTGTTGGCACACTCAGCAGTAATAACCTGGTAAGCCTTCATTGTGGAGGCCTTCTTTTCAACAATGTAATTAGTGACAGGGGAACCACCATCTATGAGCGGAGCCTCCCAACTGAGGGTAAGTTTTCCTCTTGTGACATTCTTGACTATGAGTTTTTGACAAGTTGATGGGCTGTCCAGGACCTTTAGGGAAACAGTGATAATCTTGGGTTCTCCAACGCCATTCTCAATCTCTAAGAGGTACTTTCCACAGTCATCACGAGTGACTTTGGGGATAAGGAGGGTGGTGGAACGCTCAGTGCTGTTGATGGTGTAGCGATGGTCACCAGCTATGTTGCGATCTCCACGGCGCCAGGTGACATTTGGGGTCGGACGACCCTTCAAAGGAATAAACACTTCCACATCACGGCCTGCTCTGGCTGTGTAATGTGTTGTCATTTGGACATCCAAGTCCAGGTCAGCTTCCTCTGTTGGGAAAATTCTCAGATTAATTATTTTAGCAATGTCATGTTCAAGCATGTCTTTGTAAATTCTTTCAACATATTTTTCAATTTTTTATTTTTAACACAAACCCAAGATGTCCTTGGCTTGCACAGGCTGATACATCTTAATGTCTTCTCCTTTGCCCTTGCAGTTGACAGCAGAGACTCTGAAGTAGTAGTATACTCCAGGTTTGAGGTGGGAAACCACATACTCACAGGATGTGACCTGAGGGTTAGTAATCACCCATTCCTTTTCCTCTGAGTTCATATGCTCCAAAATGTAGTGTGTTATTTCACTGCCACCATCATAGACTGGCCTCTCCCAGCCCAGTGTGATGGACGTTTTTGTTGAATCAATAACACGCAGTTTGGATGGCTCTCCAGGTAGATCTGAAAATGATACAAGGGCAAGACGTTTTGTAATTTACAATTTACAAGCAGAGATAGTTTATTGGTTTCATCCCCAAGACCTACCAATTGGATCATATGCTCTATAGAGATCAGATGCCTCTGAATAGTTTCCTGCACCAGCCTTGTTGACAGCACAAACTCTGTACTGGTACTCATTGTTCTCCAAAAGGTTGGTAACTTTCTGCCTTGTATCTCTTATGGTGCCCTTCACCACCTGAGCCAAACAACACATTTCTATGAGAGTCTGGCATTTTCTTTTATCAATTATAGATGCAATAAGAAACAAGTAATTGATTACAAACCTTAAACCATTGTAGACTCTTCTTTTCCCGTTTCTCCAAATAGTAACCATCAATGTCACTGCCTCCATCTAATGCTGGCCTTTCCCAGATCACAGTCATAGTGGATTTAGTGATCATTGTAACCTTAGGTATGGATGGTTCACTTGGAGGAACTGTTAAAAAATACAATATGCTTAGTTTGCATATCCATGTCTGTGTTTAACTGAATTCTTGTCATAGGCACAACCTACCAAAAGCATTCTTTGCGATAATAGGTTCAGATTCTAGTGGGTCACCGATGCCATATTTGTTCACTCCACGGACTCTAAAGATATATTCATTGCCCTGGATGAGTCTTGGCACATTGACAATGCAGTCAATCAGTTTCTCCGAGACAATGGACCACATCACTCTGCTGGTTTCTCTCTTCTCAACAATGTAATGTGTAACCATGGCCCCACCCTCATCCGAAGGCGGAGACCACATAATGGTGATGTTGTCTGCTGTAACCTTCTTAAACTGAATCTCTCCAGCAGGAGGTCCCGGTTTGTCTGTAAAAAAAGGTTCCTACTTCAGCATTTGGTCTAAATATTTTCTGTTATACTGTACCATGATATACTGTCTTAAGTACCTTGAATAAGAAGCCTGACAACAGCACAAGCAGATCCCAGGGAGTTCTTCACCTTGACTTCATATGTTCCTGAGTTTAGACGAGTGGTTTCCCTCAAGAACAAACTAGTAGATTCAGATGTGTGTTTAAATGAAATCTGGGCAGAAGGTTTGAGCTCCCTGCCATCCTTCATCCATTCAATTGTAGGAGCAGGCTTGGCAGTAATATTAAACTTGAGCTCAACATTGGATTCAGCCTTGTATTTAACCTCCTGAAGATACTCTTGAGGTATTTCAATCTCTGGGGCACCTAAATGAAAAAGGAAATCTAATTTCAAATTGTGTGAAGATTAATTTAATTCTAAACATGCTATAAGGCAACTGGACATTGACTTTAAAGTTGAAGATCACAAACCAGATTACTTTTGACTTACCATAGGTGTCTACACATGTTGCTGGTCCGGCAGTCATGGATGGGTTGCTGATTGAGCCAACAGCATTCTTTGCCATGACTCTAAACTCATAGTACTCATCTTGAGTAAGGCCAGTAACAGTGAAGCGTGTGTCAGAAACATTGGTGAGATTAGCCTTGGACCACTTGCCACTGGTGCCCTCTCTCTTTTCAATTAAGTAACCAGTGATTGGTGATCCACCATCATAGTTAGGTTTCTGCCAGGCCAGACTAATGGAGTTCTTGGTGATGTCGCTGATACGAAGGTTTACAGGTGGCTCTGCAGGAACAGCAAATGTTCATGATGTAATAGCTACTATACACTTTCTTGTTAAGAAGGGACTTTTTATTTTTCAACTTACCACAAGCATCAATAGCCAGCACAGCATCAGAAACCTTGCTGAACGCACTGACACCAGCTGCATTTTCAGCTGCCACCTTGAACTCATAAATCAATCCAGCATTGATGTTTGCAACCTTACAGTGGGTAGCACGAATCACCATTTTGTTAACTCTCTGCCACAGAATACTATTCTTGTCTTTCATCTGGAGATGGTAGCCAAACACATGGCTGCCGCCATCTGACTTGGGCTCCTTCCAGGCAACAGTTATGGTCTCCCGGGTCACAGCAGTGATCTCTGGTGTGGATGGGGCATCAGGAATAGCTGGAGAGGAAGGGATGAGTAAGAGTCTGATTTTTTATTTATATTTACAAAAGAAAAAAGTGATTGGAGATGAAAATAAAGTTTACTTACTATAAGGCAGGTTGACAGAGACTGATGGAGAATCAATATGCTCACTTAATCCATATCTGTTTTCAGCCCTGATTCTGAACTGATACGCAAGCCCAGTGGTAAGTTTCATGATCTTCATGGTACAGCGAGCTACAGCAGATGAGACATCCATCCAGTTGGCGGTAGTTGTCTCCCTCTTTTGCACAATATAGTTGGTAATAGGGCTGCCACCGTCATAGGCAGGTGGGAGCCACTTCAGACTTACGCTGTCTTCTGTAATATCAAACAGCTCCACAGGTCCAACTGGAGCACTTGGGCGGTCCAGAACCACAATATTAACAAAGGACTTGGTGGTACCACTTGAGTTTGCAGCTGTAATGTCATAGCGTCCAGAGTCTCCAGCAATGCTCTCCCGAAGTGTGATCTTGATGCTGTCAAGAGTGACTTCGGAGTTGAACCTCATTGTTGACTTGAGTGCAACATTATCTTTTGAGAGAGTGACCTTAGGCAAAGGTTTGCCTGTCAGTGGAATTTCACACTTAAGGGTGGATCCAGCTCTTACATACACAGTGTTGTGGGGGAAGTCCTTCATGTTGACTTCAGGTGGTTCTGGAGACGTAAAAGTGAAAGGGTTACAATAAACAAGAAAAAGGGTTGACAGTTTTATACACACATAATACACAAATATACACTAGTGTGTTTCTTACCAAGCTGGTCTTTAACTGTCACAGGGGTGAGCATTTCCTTGGCATCACTAAATCCAGAAGCATTTTCAGCTTTCACTCTGAAGAAGTATTCAGCATTCTCTCTCAAACCAGACACTGTGAAGTGAATGAACTTAGTGAAACCACACTTGACCCATTTCTCTTGACCTTTCTCCAAAGCCTCTAAAAAGTAGCCTGTAATTCTGCTGCCTCCATCCTGTTCAGGTTTGACCCAGGCCAGGGATATGCTGTCTTTGTTCACCTCAGTCACTCCCAGCTTGGGTGGTGGGCTTGGTTTTTCTGAAAGAATAACATAGAATTAGTATGAAGCTAAAATAATTATGTATTTTGTGTATTGAATGACCTAAAAACAGCTTAATACCTGAGATTTTGGTTCCCTCTTTGGTTTCAGCAGGGACACCAATGCCATATTCATTCTCGCCTGTCACCCTGAAGTAGAAGACTCCACCCTCTAATAGGTCAGTGACCTTGTATGTGAGCCTGTGGCATGTGTCAGTAAGTCTAGTCCAACCCTTTTTACTTGCTTCACGAATATCAACAAGGTAGTTTTTGACAGGCCCTCCTCCCTCATTCTCAGGAGTGTCCCAAGTAACAGTGGCAGAGCTCTTGCTCACTTCCTTTACTTCAACATGTGCAGGAGGTCCAGGTGAGTCCAGGACTCTGACACTGAGTGTCAGAGAGGCAGTTCCAGCCACACTGGACAAAGTGACCGTATATTTACCAGAGTCATTACGAGTGGCTTTCTCCAAAGTAAGGGAAGTGAACGTGTCTGTGGTGTCAATAACAGCACGGACTCTTAGGTCAACATCAGGTTTAGTCCATGTGACATTAGGAATAGGTTTGCCCCTGAAGGGTACTGTCAAGGTGAATGAGCTTGCATCTTTCACAATAAGAGTCTTCCTCATTTCATTACTGATGACAAAAACTGGCTCTTCCTCTCTTTCTTTGGCCACCTGTCTGTCTGACTCAGGGCTAGGCTCACTGACTCCAATCTTGTTGATGGACTTGACAACAAACACATATTCAACCCCAGGGGTCAGTCCCACAATTGTGAACTCTGTATTGTTGGTGTTCTGCACACCAACAAACCATTCATCATCCATACTCTTCCTGTACTCTAATCTGTAACCAGTCACAGGTGCCCCACCATCAAACAGTGGTTTGTTCCATGACAGAGTCACTGTGGTCTTAGTAGAGTCAATAATCTTTGGCTTAGCAGGAGGGGAAGGCAGGAACTGTGGGTCTTCAGCTTTGGTGAGTGGGCAAGGGGTGCTGGGAGCACTGAGTCCAGCAGCATTCTCTGCAAATACTCTGTATTCATACTCACAGCCATCCCGAAGGTTTGAGGCTTTGACTCTAAGATCATAAACAGGCTTTTTGTTGACACGACACCAGCGAAGTCCAGTTTTCTCTCTCTTTTCAATGACATACCCAGAGATACTGCTTCCGCCATCAGAAACTGGACGATCCCAGCAGATGGTCATGGCTTCACTTGTAACAGCAGTGACCTGGACATTAGTAGGAGCAGCAGGAAATGTAAATGGATCCATAGCCTTGACAGGATCACTCTCCAAGGGCTCACCATCTCCATATTTGTTAACTCCTCTGACTCTGAAGATGTACTCATTTCCTTTAAGCAGCTTGGTCACTTTACAGGTTGTGGCCTTCATGTCATTATAGACTAAGGTCCATGCAAGACGGCTGGTCTCACGTTTCTCCACTATGTAGTGCATGATTTCAGCTCCACCGTTCTCTTGAGGGGGTCCCCAGGTAATGGTACACTTCTCTGCTGTGAGGCCAGACACTGCCAAAGGTCCTGAAGCAGGGCCAGGCCTGTCTAGAACCTTGCAGTTTACAGCCACTGACCTTGTTCCAGCCACATTGTGCAGTGTCAAAACATACTGGCCAGAGTCCCTTCTAATAGCGTCTCTAACAATAAGGGTAGTTGCAAAGTTGGTGGATGTGATTTCACATCTAGCTTTAGCCTCAATTTCCTTTCCATCCTTGGACCAAGAAACTACTGGGAGTGGTCGCCCTGTGATTTCAGCATCAATTTTAATGACATCTCCAGCCTTAATAACGACAAGCTGTCTGAGACTATCTTCCATAATGATGGTTGGTGGATCCACATCATCCTTCACTGTGACAGGTCCTGTGTTTTCTGAAGGAGCACTCAACTGCTCAGCGGAATTCTTAGCAATGACATGGAAGTCATACTGGACATCTTCTGTGAGACCTGTGACATCAAAGTAGGTGTCTTGGAGATTGGTGAAGTTGCATTTCAGCCAGCGCCCATGTGGAAGTTCTCTACGTTCGACAATATAGCCAGTAATCTTGATACCACCATCATACTCAGGCTTCTCCCAGAAGAGGGAAACTGAAGTTCTGGTAATATTGGTGACTCTAAGGTTATTTGGTGATTGGCAAGGATCTCTGGCTGCCACAGGTTCACAAGGCTTAGTGCATGGTCCAATGCCAGCAATATTTTCTGCATAGATTCTGAACTGATAGAGGAGGCCTTCTTCAATGCCAGTCATCTTAAACTGATTTTCAGTTACCAGGCCTCTGCTAACTTTTGTCCACAGGATGCTACTTTGGTCTTTGCATTCAACATGATAACCAATAACAGGGCTACCACCATCACTAGCAGGTTTTCCCCATACAACAAGCATGCCATACTTGGTGGCACTGGCAACATGAAGGTTGGTAGGTGGGCCAGGTGGCTCAAATGGATACTGAGCAACAACAGGGACAGAGTCAATGGAGTGGCTCTTGCCATAACGATTTTCAGCTGCAACACGGAATTGGTATTCTGTTCCCTGAATGAGTCGGGTAACTTTAATTGATGTTCTGGCCACGGTGGCTGACACAATCTGCCATGTTGTTGTTGTTGTGTCTCTCTTCTCCACCACATAGTTATTAATTTGGCAACCACCGTCATAGACAGGAGCATCCCATGACAGAGAGATGAAATCGGCGCTTACCTCTTCCATCTTTATATTGCTGGGTGGGCCAGGTTTGTCCAGGATTATAACAGAGATATCAGCTGTCTTGGTGCCTACAGAGTTGGTCAAAGTGATCTCATACTTCCCTATATCCTCCTTTGTTGCATCCTTGATAAGTATTTTGGATGACGTCTTAGAATTAACCACATTGACCCTTGTTGTTTGTTTTAGCGTATGGCCATCCTTCTTCCAAGACACCTCAGGCTGAGGTCTGCCCTTGAAAGGCACATCAATCTTCAGATCATCTCCTGCTTTTACACTGTAGGTGTTAAACAGCAGGTTAAAGGTTGGCTCAAATGTAATGTCTTTCACTACAACTGGGTTAGCCAAAGGCTTGGGATCACTGTTACCCTTGTCATTGACTGCAATGACCCTGAATGAGTATTCCTCTCCAGATATAAGTCCTCCAACAGTAGTCTCTAGTGCTTTTGACTCACTGCACACAGTCCATTTGTCATCCCCCTTAGGCTGCATTTCCACAACGTAGTTGGTAATTTTGCTGCCTCCATCGTGATCAGGTTTCTCCCATAGAAGTGTGACAGTATGACGAGTCACATCAACCACTACAATCTTTCCGGGAGGCAAAGGAGCTTCTGAAACCTTGACTTGATCCGTGGAGGCAGACAGCCCAACTCCCAGCTCATTTACAGCAAGCACACGGAAATAGTACCTGCCACCCTCCTGTAGATCAGAAATAATGTAGGAGTTTCTCACACAATTTGTGCTCACACTAGTGAAAGCCATTCTCTTCTGTTCTCTCTTTTCTACAATATAGTGTGATATCTTAGCTCCACCATCAATGAGAGGAGGCTCCCAGGAAAGAGAAACAGAACTTCTCTTGACATCCTTAACCTCCAGGTTGGTGGGAGCGCTGGGTGAGTCCAGAACTCTGACATTGATGAAGGCAGATTTGGAGCCACTGAGGTTCTCAAGGGTCAGAACATATTTTCCTGTGTCAAACCTGTCAACATTCTCAATTACCAGCATTGTGTAGGAGCTTGTAACTTCAATCTGGGCATGCTCATTTAACGTACCATCAGCCTTTGACCATCTGACCTCAGGCTCAGGTTTTCCTTTAATTGGCACAAACAAACGCAGTGTAGCAGTGGCACGGATATTAACCATTTTTCTTAGGTCAGCATCAAGCTCAATTTCTGGAGCCTCAAACTTTTCAGCAGCAATCACAGTACAAGGCAGGTTCACAAACTCTCCAACTCCTTCACCATTAATGGCACTAATACGGAAGTTGTACTCAGCATTCTCCTTCAGTTTCTTGACGGTGTAGTTGGTAGCCTGAACACCAGTGTGTGGTGTGCAGATAAGCCACTCATCATCTGTTGCCTCCTTCATTTCTACCATGTATCCAGTTATTGATGCTCCACCATCATAAATAGGCCTGGCCCAGGACAGAGAGACAGTGGTGCTAGAATGGTCTGTGACTTTAGGGTTGTTAGGTGGTCCTGGTGGATATGTGGCATCACAAGCTTTAATATACTCGGTTGGTGCACTGGGCTTTCCGACACCAGCAGCATTTTCAGCTGAGACACGGAATTCATATGAGTGCCCCTCAGTTAGGCCAGTGCATCTGAATCTTAGATCAGTCAGTCTTTTCTTGTTGCATTTGGTCCATCTAATGCCCTCCTTGTCGCGTTTTTCAAGCACATATCCTTCAATCTCAGCTCCACCATTATGTTCTGGCCTCTCCCAAGTAAGCACTATGGAGTCTCTGGTGATAGCACTAGCCTCAGGAATAGAGGGAGCACTAGGGGTGGTAAATGGATTGCGAGCAACTACAGGCTCAGATTCAAGAGGCTCTCCAACACCGTATTTGTTCACAGCAGTTACTCTGAAAATGTATTCGTTGCCAGGCAGAAGTTTTGTAATTTTGTAGCTGATGGCCTGAATTTTAGGTTCCACTATGGTCCAGGACAAACGACTGGTCTCTCTTTTTTCAATGATATAGTGGGAGATGCTAGCTCCACCGTCATGAGAAGGATGGTTCCAGTGAAGATAACACTTCTCAGCTGTGACTCCCTTGACTGCCAGTGGACCATCAGGTGGGCCAGGTCTATCCAAAACCTTAACATTAACTGGGATCATTTTCACTCCACCAACATTTACAAGTTTGAGTGTAAAGTGCCCGCCGTCAACTCTGATGCATTCCTTTACTGTCAGGATGGTACGTGTAAGTGTGGTCTTGACTTCCATTCTTGGTGTAGCTTTGTCAATCTCCTTTCCGTCTTTCAACCAAATAACCTCGGGCAAAGGCTTGCCACTGTAGTCAGCGTCAATTTCAAATGTCTCACCAGCATTAACAATAGTCAGATCTTTGAATTTAGAATCCATACTGGCTTCTGGTGCTTCAATTTTATCTTTGGCTGTAATTTCTCCTGTAGTCTCGGAAGGATTGCTAAAGATGCCAGCTGCATTCCTTGCAATAATTCTAAATTCATACACACAGTCCTCAGTAAGGCCAGTGAGAGTGAACTGAGTAGTAATGATGTTGGTAAAGCTAGCTTTCATCCATCGTGTATCTGGGTACTTCTTTCTCTCAATCACATAGCCTGTTATAGCACTGCCTCCATCATATTGGGGTCGAGTCCACTTAAGTGTCACATGGTTTCTGGTAATTTCAATAGCCTCAGGAGCTCCTGGTGGATCACATGGGTCCCTTGCTACTGTGCTCTCAGATGCCTTACTAACAGGGCTAAGTCCAGCAATATTTTCAGCATAAACTCTGAATTCATACTCAATACCCTCTTCCAGTTCTGTAGTCTTGAAGTGAGTTTCTGGAATTAGAAGTTTGTTGAGTTTAGTCCACAAGAGACTATTCTTTTCCTTTCTCTCCAGATGATAGCCCAGGATGGGACTGCCTCCATTGTTAGTAGGAGGTTTCCATTCTACCAGCATATTATCCTTGGTTGCAGTAGAAACAACTGGAGTTCCTGGAGCAGCAGGCTCAGTGAATGGATACTGTGCAATTACAGAAGGAGAGATAATAGCAGTACTCTTTCCATATCTATTTTCAGCAGATACTTTGAATTGATATTCAACTCCAGTCTTCAGTTTGGTGACTTTGATGGTGGTTCTGGCAATTGTAGCAGAGACAATTTGCCATGCTGTTGTGGTGGTGTCTCTCTTTTCTACAATGTAGTTGTTGATCTGACAACCTCCTGTATACTCGGGCACCTCCCAGGAAAGAGTGACATAATTAGAGCTCACCTCCTCAATCTTGACAGGACCGGTAGGTGGACCAGGCTTATCGAGAATTATAACAGTGATCTCCTCTGTGGTGGTTCCAACCGTGCTTGTCGCTGTAAGACTGTATTTACCAGAATCATCTCTATTTGCATCCTTAATGAAAAGTTTGGTAGAAGAGGCTGTGCTTGACACATTTAATCTGGTTGTTTCTTTAAGAACCTGGTCATCCTTTTTCCATTCAACCTTGGGAATGGGGCGACCCAGTACTGGTATCTCAATCTTTAGGTCCTCACCTTGTTGCAAACTGTAAGTGTTGTATCTAATCTTAAAGCCCGGCATTATTGTTATATCCTTTGCTGTAACTGGTGAAGCAAGAGGTCTAGGATCACTCTTGCCTTTATCATTAAAGGCTGAAACTCTAAAGAGGTACTCGTGTCCTGCACTAAGGCCAGATACAGTACCCTCACAAGTTTTGGTTGTGGCAGCCACTACCCATTCCTCTGATCCCATGGGTTGCATCTCAATGTAGTAGCCCATAATCCTGCTTCCTCCATCATGGTCTGGCTTCTCCCAGGAAAGTGAAGCAGTGGTCTTGGTAACATCTGTCAAAGCCACTTTACCAACAGGAAGAGGAGGTTCAGCGCACCTAACTGAATATTCTGTCTCAACTGCCTGTCCCACACCAAATTCGTTTTCAGCCAACACTCTGAAGTAGTAAATGGTTCCTTCAGTAAGACCAGTGATACGAAAACTTGTCTTAGTGCACTTGTTGTCCACATTAGAAAACACCTTTCTGTTAGCCTCACGCTTCTCAACAAGGTAGTTCTTTATTCTTGCACCACCATCAATTACAGGTGGTTCCCAGGTCAAAGTGACACTTTGCCTCTTAATGTCTTTTACTGTAAGATTCATTGGTGCTCCTGGAGTATCAAGAATTTTGACAGAAACAAAGGCAGTTTTTGTGCCGGCACTGTTTTCCAGTTTGAGAATATATTTTCCAGCGTCATATTTATCACATATGTCAACAGACAACTGGCTGTAATCTTCACCAGTCTCTATCTGTACTTTAGTGGGGAGTTCTCCATCCTCCTTGGACCAGCTAATCTCAGGGGTTGGACGACCTTTGAATGGGATACAGATTCTCATTGAGCCGCCTGCCCGGACCACAATTCCTTTCCTGAGCTCTGAATCAAGTATTACCTCTGGAGCATCAATTGTGTCGAGAGGTTTAACAACTCCTTCGATTTCAGTTGGCTCACCAATACCCAACTTATTAATGGCACAGATACGGACTTTGTATTCCTGGTGCTCAATCAGTTTGGTGATGGTAAATTTTGTAGCATTAACACCAGATGGTGGAGTGCAGATGGTCCATTCTTCTTCATCAGATTTGGTAATTTCAACTGCATATCCTTGAATCTCACAACCACCATCATAGATAGGTCTATGCCAGGCAACGGTGATGGTGTCTTTAGTGGTGTCAACCACATGGACATTAGTTGGGCTGCCGGGTTCAAAAATAGGATCACATGCTTTGAGGTAGGGGGTAGCAGGGCTAGGCTGACCCACTCCAGCTGCATTCTCAGCTGATAATCTGAATTCATATTCGTGGTCCTCAGTCAGTCCTGTGACTCTGAAACGCAAATCTGTTACTCTGCGTTTGTTACACTTGGTCCACCTGACTCCAGCCCTGTCTCTCTTTTCAACAATGTATCCAACAATTTCACTGCCTCCAGTATTTTCAGGGCGGTTCCAGCAAACCGTCATAGAGTCCCTTGTGATGTTGGTGATCTCAAGCTCTTGGGGTGGGCTAGGTGTAACAAAAGGATTTCTCATGATAACTGGGGCAGATTCAAGTGGCTCACCTACACCATATTTATTGACAGCCATAACTCTGAAGATATACTCATTGCCTTTCAACAGTTTGGTAACCTTGAACATGGTGGCTCCACAATCACCTGAAACCACAGTCCATGCTAGGCGGCTGGTTTCTCTTTTTTGGATAACATAATGGGAAATGGTAGCGCCTCCATCATATCGGGGCGGCAGCCATGACAGTGAGCATTTCTCCTCTGTGACATTGCTTACACTGAGTGGTCCTTCTGACGGGCCTGGCCTATCCAAAACCTTCACACTGAATGGTACTGTCTTAGTTCCAGACACATTTGTTAGAACCAGTGTATACTGTCCACCGTCCACTCTAATGGCATCCTTGACCATCAACACAGCCTTAAAATCTTCATTTTTTATCTCAGCTCTGGCTGTATTTTCAACTTCTTTTTCTCCTTTGAACCACTGAGCTGTTGGTACAGGCTTTCCTTCTACACTGGCCTCCAGAACAAATGTTTCGCCGGCATTGATAACAAGTGTCTGGTTGTACATAGCATCAGTCTCACACTTTGGTGGCTCAACATCATCTTTAGCTGTGATGGCACCGGTGCTTTCAGAGGGTTTGCTAACAGCTCCGGCAGCATTTCTTGCCAGAACTCTGAAGTCATATTTACAGTCTTCTGTCAAACTTGTAACTGTGAATTCATGTTCAATGATGTTGGCAAAACTGGCCTTCATCCACTTTCCTTCAGGAAGGTTACGTTTCTCCACAACATAGCCAGTAACCATACTTCCACCATCATATACTGGAGCTGTCCACCTCAGTTTTACCGAGTGCCTTGTGACAATAACAGCCTCTGGGCGGCCTGGAGGATCACATGGGTCACGAGCCACACAGACCTCAGAGACTTTGCTGCTTTTCCCAATTCCAACAATATTCTCAGCATATACTCGGTACTCATACTCAATGCCTTCCTCAAGAGGGGTTGATTTGAATCTGCAGTCTTGGATAAGCATTTTGTTGATTTTTGTCCAGAGGATACTGTTCTTTTCTTTCCTTTCCAGATGGTAGCCCAAGATGGCACTGCCACCATCAGATGGGGGTTTATGCCACTCAACTACCATGTAATCCTTGGTGTATGAAGACACAAATGGTGTTCCGGGTGGACCAGGTTCCTGGAATGGATATTGTGCCAAAACAGGCTCTGAATCAATTGCATAACTCTTTCCATATCTGTTCTCAGCAAAGATTCTGAACTGATATTCAGCCCCAGTCTTCAAATTTGAAACCTTTAGTGTAGTTCTGGCTACAGTGGCAGATACAACCACCCAGTTGGTTGTGGTTGTGTCTCGCTTTTCCACCACATAGTTGGAGATAGGGCAGCCACCTGTATATGTAGGTGGTTCCCAGGTAAGAGTAATACTTTCAGCACTGATGTCTTCAAGCTTTACAGGGCCTGTTGGTGGGCCTGGTTTGTCTAAGGTAATTACCTCAATAGAGGCATCTTTGGAACCCAGCACACTGGAAACATTGATGCTATACATGCCTCCATCCTCTTTTGTGGCATCCTTAATAGTGAGAGTAGTATGATGTGCTGAGTCTGTAACATTGACTCTGGTTGTCTGTTTCAGGGCAGCTCCATCCTTAGTCCAAGTGATTGTTGGCTTTGGATGACCAGCAACTGGAACTTCAATCTTGAGATCATATCCCACCTGGACACTGTATAAGCTGACTTTAGGTCTAACAGTGGGCTCAATAACAAGATCTTTTGCTACAATAGACTGTGCCAGTTGTCTGGGGTCACTCTTTCCCTTCTCATTAACAGCAACTACTCTAAACTGATATTCTTCTCCCTTCATCAGATTTGTCACAGTAGTCTCAAGTGCCTTTACAGTAGCACACACCGACCAGGCTTCACTGTCCTTTGGTGCAAGTTCGACTTCATAATAACTGATCCTACTACCTCCATCATGAATGGGCTTCTCCCAGGAGAGGGTAGCTGTGCTCTTTGTAACATCAACAACACTTACTTTGCCTGGAGGTTGAGGTTTCTCAGATATCTTAATCGGATCTAATGTTTTTGCCGGCAGACCCACACCATATTCATTTTCAGCTGAGACTCTGAAGAAAAAGATTCCACCCTCTGGAAGAGGCTCAATCTTCCATGACATTCTACTGCAGGTGGTGATTGGAGAGTAAACCTTTCTTGTACTTTCACGCTTCTCCAAAATATAGTGTTTAATTTTTGCACCACCATCCAGAAGTGGAGGCTCCCATGTAAGAGTGACAGAATTCTTGGTAATCTCCTTTACAATAAAGTTGGTGGGGGGGCTTGGTGAATCATGGACTCTGACACTGATGAAAACTGATTTGACTCCACTGGCATTTTCTGCAGTTACAATGTACTTGCCACTGTCAAAACGCTCAACATTTTCAATGACAAGTGAAGCATAGTTGCCTGTGTTGTCAATCTGGGCCGTCTCCTTAATCTCACCATCAGCCTTGCTCCATTTCACCTCAGGAGCTGGTCGACCTCTCACAGGAACAAAAAGTCGAAGAGTGCTTGCAGCTCTAATGTTAATCATCTTCCTCATTTCAGCATCTAGATCAAGATCAGGAGCCTCAAGCTTCTCTTCCAGAAGAATCTTTCCCGGAAAATCGGCATGCTCACCAACCCCGACTTTGTTGATAGCACAAACTCTGAATTGGTACTCATGTTTCTCCAAAAGTTTTGTCACTGTAAATTTGGTCTCCACAATTCCAGTAGGAGGAGTGCATATAAACCACTCGTCTGACGCTACATTACAGGCTTCTACAATGTAGCTTTGAATCTCACAGCCACCATCGTAGATGGGTTTGCCCCAAGTGAGAGAAACAGTAGACCTGGTGGAGTCTACAACCTTGGGGTTGTTTGGTGGTCCTGGTTTAAAGGTAGGATCTAGTGCTTTGTAGTAAATTGTGGCTGGGCTAGGTGTCCCAACACCTGCTGCATTTTCTGCAGAAACTCTAAATTCATAGCTGTGGTTTTCGAGGAGCCCAGTGACTCTAAAGCGTAGCTCACTGACTGTACGCTTGTTGCACCTGGTCCATCTCACACCATCTTTGTCACGTTTTTCAACAACATATCCTTGAATTGGGCTGCCACCATCATTGGCAGGTCTCTCCCATGTAACCACCATAGAGTCTTTGGTGATGGTGGACACGTCTACCTCTGTTGGTGGACTAGGAGCAACAAATGGATTTCTGGCAATCATTGGCTCAGACTCCAAGGGCTCACCAATTCCATACTTGTTTACTGGAACTACTCTGAAAATATACTCATTACCAGGTAGAAGTTTAGTTATTTTCAGATTGAGCGTCTGGACTTTAGGTTCAACTACAGTCCAAACAAGCCTGCTGGTCTCCCTTCTCTCTACAATGTAATGGGAAACTTCACTGCCCCCATCCTGTAAAGGTGACTTCCATGCAATAGAGCACTTCTCACTAGTGACACCATATATTGAAATCGGACCCTCAGGTGGACCTGGTCTGTCCAAAACCTTGACATTAATGTTCACAGTCTTTTCTCCTCCTACATTTTTTGCGAGCAGAGTGTACTGACCTCCATCAACACGGATGGCTTCTTTAACAACAATACAGGCTGTGAAGTCTGTGTTTTTAATCTCCAAGCGAGCTGCTTCAGTAATTGCTTGTCCTTCTTTTATCCAGAAAATGGAGGGCACAGGTTTTCCATAGATGGAAGCCTCAAGCCTGAATGTGTCTCCAGCATTTACAACAACAGCCTGTGAGTATTTGGATTCAAGGTCAATTTTAGGTGGCTCCACTTCATCCTTGGCAGTAATTGCTCCAGTAGACTCTGAAGGCAAACTAAAGACGCCTGCTGAATTTCTGGCGATGACACGGAACTCATAAATCTGATCTTCAGTAAGACCAGTGACAACAAACTCAGTTTTAATGATGTTTGTAAAACTAGCCTTCATCCAGCGGCCTTCTCCCTCCTTCTTCTCAACAACATAGCCAGTGATCTTGATACCACCGTCATACTCAGGTTTGGTCCATCTGAGTGTTATGGCATTTCTGGTAACAATGACAGCCTCAGGTTTGCCTGGTCTGTCACAAGGATCTCTGGCCACCTGCAGTTCACTCACTTTGCTGGCTTTGCTAAGGCCAACAATATTCTCTGCATAGACTCTGAATTCATACTCAATACCTTCTTCAAGGCCAATTGCCTTAAACCGTGTATCTGGAATTATTTGTTTATTTTGTTTTGCCCACAGAATACTATTTTTTTCTTTAAGCTCTATATGATACCCAAGAATCTTGCTTCCACCATCATTACTGGGTTTGTCCCATACAACAAACATGCTTTCCTTGGTTGCAGACTGGACTGTCACAGAACGTGGCTGGCTTGGCACTTCATATGGATACTGTGCAATAATGGTTTCAGAGAGGAGGACTGATGACTTGCCATATCTATTCTCTGCAGCAATCCTAAATTGATACTCTGATCCAGTCTTCAAACGTGCAGCTTTAATAGTTGTTCTAGCCACTGTAGCAGAGACTATCTGCCAGTTAGTAGTAGAAGTATCTCTTTTCTCTACAATGTAATTGTTAATAGCGCAACCACCATCATACTCTGGAGGACTCCAGGACAAGACCACACTGTCTGACGTGATTTCATCCATCTTGATGGGGCCAGTTGGAGGACCAGGCTTATCAAGAACAACTACACTAACATCCGCAGATGCATCTCCAGCTGTGTTATGTAGTTTGATAGTGTATGTGCCAATATCATCTCTGCAAGCCTCCTTGATGACGATATGAAGGTTTTTGTCCGTGGCTTCAGCATTTACTCTTGTAGTTTCCTTGAGGGCAACACCATCCTTTAGCCAAGTCACTGTGGCTTTGGGACAGGCGGCATAAGGTATATCCATCTTCAGATCATCTCCTGCAAGAACGCTATAGGTCGTGAAGATCAGTTTGAATGTTGGCGAAATGACCAAGTCTTTAGCGACAACAGGCACACTCAGAGGACGGGGATCGCTCACTCCCTTTTCATTTGTGGCTGAGATTCGGAACATGTACTCCTCTCCCTGTGTAAGTCCGGTGACAACAGCCTCATTTGTCTTCACCACTATGACCTGGATCCATTTTTCACTTCCTTTACTCTGCATTTCAACAATATATCCTGTAATTCTGCTACCACCGTCATGATCAGGCTTTTCCCAAGTAAGTTTGACACTGTTGCCAGTCACTTCACAAAGTGAAACTTTGCCAGGAGGCAGTGGCTTCTCTGAGACCTTAATTGGTTCAAGGGTTTCCACTGGGAGACCAATACCATATTCATTTTCTGCTAAGACTCTAAAGAAGTACATCTTTCCTTCTTCAAGGTCTCCAATTTTCCAGCTGGACTTATGACAGCTAGCACAAACTGTTGAGTACGCCTTTCTGGCTGATTCACGTTTCTCCACAATGTAGTTGCGAATTCTGGACCCACCATCAATAAGAGGGGCATCCCAAACAAGGGAGACAGAATCTCTGGAGACCTCCTTGATAATAAGATTTTGAGGTGCTCCAGGAGTATCGAGCACTCTAACATTAACAAAGGCTGTCTTGCTTCCTGAGGCATTCTCTACAGTGACCATGTATTTGCCACCATCAAACCTATCAACATTTTCAACTTGAAGAGTAGTAAAAGAAGAAGTAATTTCTATGTTTGCCTTGTCCAGGGATTCTCCATGTTCTCTTGACCATTTCACATCAGGGGCTGGTCTGCCTTTGATAGGAACAAAGAGCCTAAGTGTGCTACACGCTCTGATGCAAACAACTTTACGCAACTCTGCTCCAAGTTCAATTTCTGGAGTAAGCAATCTGTCCTCAGCCTTTGGTGTTCCTGGCACAGCAGCAGGCTCTCCAACTCCTTCACAGTTAGTGGCACAAATATTAATTTTGTATTCTTGATTTTCCTTTAAATTGGTAATAGTGAAGGAAGTGGCAGTCCATCCCTTTTTGGGCGTTTGAATTGTCCATTCATCTTCCTCAGGTAGGCACGTCTCCACAATATAACCAGTGATTTCAGAACCACCATCATAAACAGGCTTGTTCCACGCCAAGGTGATTGAGGACTTTGTTGTGTCCAGTACTCTTGGATTTCCTGGAGGTCCTGGCTGGAATATTGTGTCAATGGCTTTGTAAAACTCACTGGAAGGACTAGGCTGGCTTAAACCAGCATTGTTCTCTGCAAAAACTCTGAACTCATACTCATGTCCTGGTGTAAGGCCAGAGACCTTAAATCTTAGGTCTGTTACTGTCCTCTTGTTGCACTTAACCCAGCGCAATCCAGTCTTATCCCTTCTTTCAATAACATAGGTGTTAAGACTGCTTCCACCATCATGTTCAGGTCGTTCCCAACAAACAACCATGGAATCCCTAGTAATAGTGGTGACTTCAGGCTGTGAAGGTGGGTCACTTGTGACGTATGGGTTGGTACAAATGATGGGTTCAGACTCCAAGGGTTCACCCAAGCCATACTTGTTAACAGCCATGACTCTAAAGATATATTCATTGCCTTTCAGAAGTTTAGTCACTTTAAACCTGTTGGCCTGAAGGTCTGTGGCAACATTTGTCCATGCCAGCCTACTAGTTTCACGCCTCTGAATAATAAAGTACTCAATCTTTGCACCACCATCATGAGTTGGATGCAGCCAATTAAGTACACATTTCTCAGCAGCAACATCTGTAATAGTGAGGGAATCTGGTGGTCCAGGTCTATCAAGTACTTTGACATTAAATGTAAACTTAGCAAAGCCACCAGGGTTGCTTGCAGTCAAAGTGAAAGCACCACCATCTCTCCTCAGTGAGTCTTTGTTGATGAGAGTTGTGTGGAAGTCTGATGACTTAATTTCAATCTTAGCTGTGTCTTCAAGCTCTTTTCCTTCCTTGGTCCATACCAGAGAGGGGATGGGCCTGCCAGTGACATTCGCCTCCAGTTTGAAAATTTCTCCTGCCATTACAACAACATTGCTACTGTAGGATGCATCAACATCAAGTCTAGGCTCTTCAATGTCATCCCTGCAAGTGATTGCTTCTGATGGCTGAGATGGAGCACTAACAGCCCCCGCTGAGTTTCTGGCAAAAACACGGAATTCATAAGTGGATTCTTCAATTAGACCGCTGACAGTATAGATGGTCTCTAGTATATTGTTGAAGTTGGCCTTGAGCCAGCGTCCATCTGGCAGCTCGCGCCTCTCAACAGTGTATCCAGTGATTGAAAAGCCACCATCTCCCTCTGGTTTGGTCCAGGAAACTGTAACCTCATGTCTGGTGATATTTAGAACCACGGGCCTGCCTGGTGGGTCAACTGGATCCAATGCATACAAAGACTCAGATTGTTGGCTTGGTTTGCCCAGACCAGCTATGTTTTCAGCTGTGACACGGTGTTCATATGCAATTCCATCTACAAGACCAGTGGACTTAAAGATATTTCCAACAACTAAAGCTTTGCTAATTCTTTGCCAAAGAATGCTGTTTTTCTCTTTTCTCTCAACATGGTAGCCAAGTATTGGACTGCCTCCATCTGAAGATGGCTCATTCCAGCTCAGTGTCATGGAATCTTTGTTAAAAGATGTAACCACAGGAGTGCCTGGTTGCCCTGGCACATCAAATGGATAGGCAGCCACTACATTCTCAGAGACAATGCATGGTCCAACGCCATATCTGTTTTGGGCCTTGACACGGAACTGGTATGTAGTTCCAGTGGTAAGTCGAGCTGCCTTGAATGTTGTGCGAATAACTGTAGCTGCCAATTCCACCCATGTGCCCGAACCAGTGGTTTCACGACTCTCTACAATGTAGTTGTTTATTGGAACTCCTCCGTCATTTTCTGGTGCTTCCCAGGACATGAGAACATAATCGCATGAGATCTCGTCCAGTTTAATGGGTCCTGTTGGAGGGCCAGGAATGTCGTGGACCAGCACTGTAATGGTCTCCGTTACTGTGCCCAGCAGGTTCTTTCCAGTCATGGAATACTGGCCTCCATCACTTCTCTTGATCTCTCCAATGTTGAGAATAGTAGATGTGGGTGTGGTTTCAGTGTTGATTCTTTGTGTTTCCTTAAGCACTGTATCACCCTTCTTCCAGGTGACCACAGGTCTGGGTTTGCCAAGCACTGGAATTTCCACCTTAACACGGTCTCTGGCCTTGGCAATGACAGTCTGCTGGTACACTGCCCGCATGTCAAAAGATGGAGCAAATGTCTGCTCTTTGATAACAGCAGGTCTACTCTCACGTGGGTCACTTCTGCCTGATGCATTAACAGCCATGATGCGGAAAGTATATTCTGCACCCTCAACCAGATCTGTTACAGTGTAGTCCAGTGCCTTGATAGTGGTCACATGGACCCACTGATCAGTGTCCTTCTTTTGTGCCTCAATAACATAACCACTGATCAAGCTGCCACCATCATGCAGGGGTTTGGTCCATGACAGACTTGCACTATCAGCAGTGACGTCAGTAACATACAAGTTCTCAGGTGCAGAAGGTGCCTGGGAAACTCTGATCGGCTCAGGTGTTTCAGCTGGCTCACCCACCCCAAGGTCATTCTCAGCAGAAACACGGAAATAATAATAAGCTCCCTCCTCCAGGTCAGTTATTTTGAAAGAACATTTTTGCCATGAGGTGCTCAGAACTGTGTATGCCTTCTTAGTGGCTTCTCTCTTTTCAATAATGTAGTTGTGAATCTTTGATCCACCATCAATAATAGGAATCTCCCACTGAAGGGTTATGCTGTTTTTAGTTATTTCTCTTGGTTTAAGATTCACTGGTGGTCCAGGTGTGTCCAAAACCTTCACATTAACAAAGCCAGTCTTCTTCCCAGCTACATTTTCCAGACATAAATGGTATTTTCCAGCATCATATCGAGTACAGTCAGGGATGACCAGCAGAGTGTATGACTCAGTGGTATCAATATGTGCTCGTGTCTTAAGGTTGGTGTCATCTTTGCTCCATGTTATTTCAGGAATTGGCCGACCTTTGATGGGAACAAACAAACGAATTGAACAACGAGATCGGACAACCAGGGTTCTTCTAAGTTCCGCATCTAGCTCAAAGTCGGGCAGTGCCTCCTGGTCTACCAGTTCAGTTACTTTCTCAACCTCAGCAGGTTCACCGATGCCCTCAGTGTTTACTGCTTTGACTCTGAAGTGGTATTTGCCTCCCTTTTGAAGTTTTCCAATGACATATTCAGTTGCTTTTATTGGGTATTGTGTCTCAGTCTCCCAGTCATCATGTCCTTCCTTCTTGTACTCAACAATGTATCCATCTACTTCAAGACCACCATCGTAATGAGGTCTACCCCATTCGAAGGAAGCTGTGGTTTTTGTGGTTTCTGTAATTCTCGGATTTGATGGAGGACCAGGTGGATCTATGGACAACAAAAAAATAGAGCAGTTAAAACTGGGTTTGAAATTTGTTATTTCATTGGTGTTTATGTCCTATTAACTTACAGACAATATCCTTGGTCATTGCAGGGCGTGATGGCTCACTTGGTTCCCCAAATCCAGCTTTGTTTTCAGCAGTAACTCTAAACTCATATTCGACTCCCTCGCTCAGGCCTTGCACCTTGAAGCGCAGGTCAGGGACTGTTCTTTTACAGGCTCTGACCCATCTCATTCCTTTCCTCTCTTTCCTTTCAACACAATAGCCTCTGATGTCACTTCCTCCATCATTTGCTGGTCTCTTCCATGAAATAGTTACAGCATTCCTGCTGACATTATCAATCTCTGGGGTTGATGGTGGGCCCGGTGGGCCTGTGAAATCAAAATAAATGCAAAAAGCATTTTAAATAATAATAATAATAATAATAATAAAAAACATATATAAAGTTCATTATAATGTAATCAGTAAGAAAATGTAAACTCACGGAAACTGTCAACCATTTTCACTGGACCAGACTGGCTTGAGTCTCCTGTGCCATACTGGTTCACAGCAGACACTTTGAAGATATACTCATTGCCCTTGATCAATTTGCTGCCTACATATCTGCAATCCATAATGTTTTCAGCAACCTTGGTCCACTGCAGCCGACTGGTCTCCCTCTTCTCAAGAATGTAGGACTTAATAGAGCTACCTCCATCTTCTTCTGGTGGAAGCCAGGTCAAAGTACACTTTTCTGCTGAAATATTACTGGCTTCAATAGGACCAGGAGGGCCAGGGACATCCAGGACCTTAACCTTTACATGTTCTTCTTTAATTCCAAATGGGTTGCTTGCAGTTATGACGTAATCGCCAGTGTTTTTCCTGCTTGCATACTTGATAGCAAGAGTGGAGGAAGTAGGGGTGGTAGTGATATTAACAACTTCAGAGTTCTTCAACTCGCGGCCTCCCTTGGACCACACAGCAGTGGGTGGAGGTTTACCAACAATCTTGGAAGCTGTGACCACAATTGTGTCTCCTGCCCTGACGGACACACCATCCTTCATGTCTGGGTCAATTGTGATGGTAGGAGGTTCTGCAGAGGGAAAAAAAAAAGTTAAGAGTTGGTTATAAATTGGCTTTATGCCATACATACATAAATGTTATCAAGTAATGCAATAGTAACATTGACATACCATACTCATCCTTGCAGGTTAGAGACTCAGTTGGCTCTGAAGGCACACTGATTGCTCCAGCAGAATTCTTAGCTCTGATCCTAAACTGGTATTGTGATCCCTCAGTGAGATCCGTCACAGTAAAGGCACAGTTCTGAATGTTAACATGATTTGCCTTCAACCAAGATTTTCCACCAGACTCAAGCTTCTCCACCATGTATCCAGTCAGCTTGTATCCGCCATCATATTTGGGAGCAGTCCAGATCAGAGTGACTGTGCCCCGAGTGACATTAATCACTTCAGGTTTGCCAGGAGGATCTGAGAAAACACAAAGTCAAAGTACAAACATAACTTAAAATGGACCTGGACATCTTTACCCAAGAATAAACCAGCAAATCAAAATGTTTCTAAAAATGCTTTAATCTATATTCTAATTAGAGTAACTCACCGATGGGATCCAAGGCAACCACTGCCTCTGTCACCTTGCTTGCCTTTCCTAGGCCTGCCATGTTCATAGCCATCACCCTGAATTCATACTCTAGTCCTTCAATCAGGCCAGTAACTCGCCACTCCTTAATTCTCAGAGGAGTTTTACTGGCTCGTTTCCACATCAGACTGTTTCTTTCCTTGAACTCCACATGATATCCTAAAGATGGTAGAAATACTTTTTAGCGGATAGTCCCCTTATTGATTAATATCCCCTTGATATTTTTCAAATTAATATATTGAAACATTTAGGCATTGTAGTGTATTACCAGTTATTGGGGAGCCACCAGTGTCCTTGGGATCAGTCCAGGACAGAATAGCTGACTCATGGCGGATGCTCAGAATCTCTGGTGGAGCAGGTGCCTCAGGCACATCTTTAAGAAGCAACAAGGTTCATACATAGGTACACAGGTACATATTGCCTGATAGACTGTTAATTAGAATACTTACTAAATGGATGTAGGGCAATAACTGGGTCTGATCTCAGGTACTCTCCAACCCCATACTTGTTTTCAGCAAACACTCTGAAGATGTATTCAATTCCATCATGCAATCGAAGTACCCTCATAGTGGTTTTCTGAATGGCAGAAGCCACAGTAGTCCACTTGTTGTCAGTTGTCCTTCTCTTCTCAACAATGTAGTTAGACACCTCTGCACCACCATCATCTTTAGGTGGTCCCCATTCTAGCGTGATAGCATCAGCAGTGATTTCATCAAACTTGATGGGACCTGTGCAGATTCCTGGCTTGCCAACCACCTTGAGCTGAAATTTGCTGTCTTTTGTGCCAGCGCTGTTTTTGACATCAATAGTGTATGTGTCAGCATCTCCTTTTTGGCAGTCCCTAATCAACAGAGTAGTAAAACCCTGTGAAGCCTCCACACACAAACGGCCAGTATCTCCAATGCCTACGTCACCCTTCTTCCATGTGGCAGTTGGGTAAGGAATGCCAATAATGGGGATGTTGACACGAGTGGTGCTGCCCTCCTTAACCACACAGCAGCCATCATGCAGGCTGCTCAAGTTGCAATCAGGAAGAACTAAAACAGAACAAAATACTATTGAATGTGTTCTTTTAACTCTCAGGAGACAGAGTATAAGTTTTTTTTCTTACCAAATTGGTCCTTGGAAATGACAGTGAGCTCAGTGTGTGGTCCTTCTCCAGACTCATTGAGTGCCTTGACTCTGAACAAGTACTCCTTGCCTTCAGACAACTCAGAAATGGTGTGGGAGGTATTTTTGCCCTTCAAGATTTGCTTCCACTTTCCTTCGCCTTCACTTTGCTCCAAGATGTAAGCAGTAACATAGCTGCCGCCATCAATGATGGGCTTTTTCCATCCCAGGGTGATTGAATTCTTTGTGGTCTTTGTGGCTTTAAAATCTGTCACTGGACCAGGTTGCTCTGAGAAAGAAATAAAAAAAGTCAATAAAGAGATTGACATTTAAGCCAACTCTTTTAATAAACTAACATACAGTACAGCATTTGTAATTACCTGAAGCTCGGACACTGCCAGCTGTTTCACAGCCCTCTCCAATACCAAAGGCGTTCTCGGCCAGTACTCTGAAGCAGTAGGCTTGTCCAGCCTCCAGGTTCAGAATCCTAAAGGAGGGCTTTGGACATTTTGCTGACACACAAGTCCAAGCTTTTCTCTCAGCCAGACGCTTCTCTACAATGTAGTTTTTGACTGGGCCTCCACCATCAATAAGAGGAGCATCCCATGTGATCCAAGCATGATTTCTGGAAGTCTCTTTCACAGTGAGGTTTGTAGGTGGTCCAGGAGAATCTAAGCAGAACATTTATGTCATTCTCTTTGATTTGAAAAGCTACTGTACACATTATTTAATGGCAGAAAAAATATTTCTAAGGCTTGTAAAATTTAAAATAGAGTTTATCTGGCTGTGCTAAACCTCATTTTATTTTTATAAGACGTTTTTTATGCATACAGGCTTACCATTGACTTTTACAACAACAGTGTAGCTCTTTGATCCACTACTGTTCTCAAGAGTGAGAACATATTTGCCAGCATCATATCGGTTAACATCCTCAATCATCAGTAGTGTGTCCCATTCGGATGTCTTAATGAGCACGCCTCTTCTCTCCTTTAAGTTGGCATCCACCTTAGTCCAGATCACCTTTGGTGCTGGGCGGCCCCTAAGAGGGACGTACAGCCTCATGGTGACACCGGCACGAAGAACCAGTCCTTTTCTCATGTCAGCGTCTAGTTCAGCTTCAGGAGCAACTGTAAAAGAAATAGACATGTTAATTAACATTTTTCAAATTACCAGATTGGCATATCTATGTTAAATCAAGTTATTTCAAATTGATTAAATTCCAGAACTTACTCAGAATATCCTTGGGCATATGATTTCCTGGAACCTCACTAGGATCGCTGTTGCCAATCTTGTTGACAGCAGTAACTCTAAACTGGTACTCTATGGTGTCCATCAAACTGGTTACAACAAACTTTGTAGCCTGAAGCTTTTTGGGCACATTGCACTTGTTCCATTCCTCAGCATCAGCCCTCCTACACTCTACCAGATAACCAATGATCTCACAGCCTCCATCATAAGCTGGTTTGGTCCAGCTCAGACTGACAGAGCTCTTTGTGGAGTCCACCACCTTGGGGAAGGCAGGTGGACCAGGGGGATCTAGATTAAAAGAGATTGTATTGTTTTTTTCAAAGAGAATTTCATAGGAGCATTACAATTAGTCAAGACAAATTTGTTAAAGACACTCACAGACTGGGTCGACTGCAAGGGCAGCATTGGATGCGTCGCTGGGTTTGCCTAGACCGGCTTTGTTTATGGCAATGACTCTAAACTCGTATTCAGAGCCTTCAGTTAGCTGAGTAGCTCTGATAGTTCTGTCAATCACTGGGCGGCGGTTCACTTTAGCCCAGGTCAGTTCAGTGGCCTCACGTTTTTCTACCAAGTAGCCAATAATAGCAGCTTTGCCATCATTGGCAGGTGCCTTCCAGCTGACTGTCATGGAGTCTTTGGTAATGTTGGTAATGACAGGTGGTTCACAGGGACCAGGAACATCTAAAATAGTAAAGGAATTTAGTGTTTAAATTTTAAATTATGCAAAAGACCCTTTAGTTACATAATTTAGTTACAACGCACCATAGGGGTTTTTCACCATGACACCATCTGTCATACGGGGATCTCCTATACCATACTGGTTCTCAGCACTAACTCTGAACTGATACTCATGTCCTTCAATGAGTTTCTCTACAGAGCAGTCAGTAATGTGACCGTGAATGTTGGAGGTAACTAGTGCCCAGTTGGCCCTGCTGGTTTCTCGCTTCTCAATGATGTAGTTTGTGATCTCAGACCCGCCATCTGCCTGTGGTGGCTCCCAACGCAGCTTGACATGGTCAGCAAACACCTTTGCAATTTTCACTGAAGCTGGAGGACCTGGTTTATCTGCAAATAAATGAATGATTTATGTTATAGTCTAAATATACAACATACTGTATATCCAAACACAGATGCAAGAATAACAGTTTAGTGATATTACTACTTACCAAGAACCTTGACCTTTATTGTGGCATACTTGGATCCATTGGCATTTTCAGCAGTGATGGTGTAGTCTCCCGACTCTTTCCTGGTTACTGAGTAAAGCTCAAGCAAGTGGATGTGTTTCTTTTGGCTCATCTTCATTCCCTCAGTCACAACAAGAGGAGCACCATCTTTCTTCCAGCTTACTTTGGGCAAAGGTTTGCCAAACACTTCAGCATCCAGGAAAACATTCTCACCTGCTTTTACAATGATCATGTTTTTCATGTTAACCCCCAGTTCAACACGAGGAGGAACTGCACAGAAAAGAAGAGCAAACAAAGCAAACAATTAATATTTCTCAGTTTTAAAAAAATAAGTCTGAGGATTGTGCAGATTTATACCATTCTCCGCAATAACTGGGATGGGATCTGACAGCTCAGATGGCTGGCTGATATTGATGGCAGTTTTGGCAATGATTCTAAACTGGTACTGCTGCCCTTCCTCCAGGCCTGGCACAACATAGCTCTCAGTCTGGATGTTCATGCAATTGGCATTGCAGCGTGTCCATTTGTCCTCAGGAAGTTTTGTGTACTCCACATAGTAGCCAATCAGCTTGCTGCCACCATCATGTTTAGGTCTGCTCCAGACCAGTGACACCGAGTTCTTGCTTACATCCATGGGCTCAGGTTTACCTGGTGGATCTGAACACAGAGAAAATGAGAAATTATAAGGCTCAGACAAAAATACAAACAATTGTTTTGTTCTGAAGGTAACAAATTACAGTGTTTCAATGCAGCAACCAAGTGAGTTTTCTTACCAACAGCAGTCCTAGCAGTAATTAAGTCAGTCTGCTTGCAAGGTTTGCCCTGTCCAGCAATATTAAGTGCAGAAACCCTAAAGGTGTACTCCAGGCCTTCCATCAGGCCAGTGCACGTGTACTGAGTGGCTTTGACCACAGACTCGTTAGCCTTGACCCAAAGTAAACTGTTCCTCTCCTTTTTTTCAATGCAATATCCAGTGAGAGGGCTGCCGCCATCACTGCTTGGACGCTCCCATGACAGAATTACAAAGTCCTTATTTATCTTATTGATCTGCAGGTTTATGGGTTCACTGGGAGGATCTGGAATAAAAAGAAAAATCAATTTGGGCTACTCTTAAAAAAGCATGGCATAGTATAAATATCACTTAGACGTACCGAATGGATGTCTAGCAATAATCTTCTCAGAATAGATGGGCTCAGAGATGCCAAACCTGTTCTCAGCGCGGACCCTGAAGCCATACTCTTTTCCAGGAGTAAGTTTAGTCATTCTGAATTCAGTTTTGGTGCAGGAAGAGGATACAGTCACCCAGTCTCCCTGGCTTACATCACACTTCTCAACAATGTAGTTGGTGATGTTGCTGCCACCATCTTCTTGTGGAGAGTTCCACAGCAATGTGCAGGCATCAATATCCCGCTCAGTGATCTCTATAGGGCCCTCAGGGGGTCCAGGGATATCTGCAAAAATGACAGGTCATTAACAAGTGAAACAAAATATTCTTAAGGACATTCACTTAAAGCTAAAGAGAGACTGACCCATGACAATGACTCTGAGAATCTGATTGATCTTGGCAGTGCTGTTTTCAGCTGACAAGCTGTAGTAACCACTATCTGGTCTTGCCACATTCTTAATTATGAGTGTGCATGTTGTCAGTGTCTTCACAACTTGCAGGCGGTCTGACGTCAGGACGTCCTCACTGCCCTGTTTCCATTTGCAGAAAGGAGCAGGTTTGCCAGCCACAAGGGCTTCAATCACCATTTTGGATCCAGCTCTGACTGTGACAATGTCAGGCATGATAATCTTTGGAGCCACTGTGAGAAAAAAACAATTATTGATTATTATAAGTTATTTGATATTATTATTATGAATAATATAATATAAAATGTTAGTATGTTTAATAATCAATTATTGTATTTTTAGATTAATTATCAATGGTTATTTATTATATTAAATGCACATTTTGGTGTGTATTGTACTTACTGAGCTGTTCTTTGACCTCAAACACTCCCTCAGCTTCTCTGGCCAAGCTGACTCCCACTGCGTTCCTAGCTGCTACTCTGAACTTGTACTTGGTTCCTTCTTTTAGACCAACCACCACAATGGTCATGTCTTTGACCACTGAGTATGGTGTCCACTTGCCCTCAGGAGCTCCCTCCTCCTGGTAGTCCACCACATAACCATTAATCTTTGATCCTCCATCTCTAAGAGGCTTCAGCCATCCCAATGTGGCACTGTTCTTGGTAATCTCCAGCACATCCATCTTCTTTGGAGGGTCTGGTTCACCTGTACACAACAGAAGTATTACATTAGACAAAAGAGAATACACAAGAGGTGCATAGTGATAGATTTATGAGGAATAAGTTGTTGTTTAAATTTCAGGTGACTTACTTATGGGATCAACTGCCAAATATGACTTAGGTGAGTCTTGTGGAACACCAATGCCGTATTTGTTGCAGGCCATGACTCTGAAGTAGTACTCAATGCCAGGTGTCAGGTTGGTAATTTTAAAGCTTGTCTTCTTGTGCTCCTCTGTACATTTGCTCCAAGTCTTTCTGTCTACCTCACGTTTCTCCACAATATAATTAGTAATGGGACTTCCACCGTCATTCTCTGGGGGCAACCAGGACAGCTGTGCTGTTGTTTTTGTAACATCAGTGGCCTCCAGACCACCAACAGGTCCAGGAGTGTCTTTACAGAATATATATTAGAATAACATTAATTACATGTGTAAGACACTAATAAGGAGACACTTAATTAAATCAGAAATGTTGTACATGCTTACTACTTTGAAACTTACCAAGGACTTTGACACGGACAAACACTGCCTTCTCTCCCGCTGAGTTTGACAGTGTCAGAGAGTATCTTCCAGAGTCCTCTCTTGTGCTTTCAGAGATGACTAGGAAGGACATAGTGTCTACCTGGTCCACATGACCTCTGCGCAAAACATTGTCCACACCCATGCGCTTCCAAGTCACCTTAGGAGCAGGTCTACCTCTGATAACTGCAAACAGCCTAATTGGACAGCCTGCTCTGACAGACAAGCCTTTCCTCAGGCTTGCATCAAGGTCAATCTCTGGAGCCTCTGTAGTCAATTAAATAAAACATTTGAAGATGAGACTGAAATGCCCTGTCACCAGTTTCTCACCAAATTTAAATACAACTGTTTATAGTTTACCTAGAATTTCCTTGGGGAACACGGCCTCCTTCAAGTATGCATGGCGTCCCCAGCCCACCTGGTTCTGTGCAGAGACCTTGAACTCATACTCCAGCTTTTCATCCAGCTGACCAATAGTGAACTCAGTGAGAACCAGTGGGCCATTTGTGTCGATCCTCTTCCAGCCTTCAGTGGGCTTCTCTGGGTCTGCCTCACTCTTAAGTCTCAAATCCAAGCTGTAGTTAATGATAGGTGCACCGCCATCATACACAGGTTTGGACCAGCTGAGAGTAATGGAGGTCCTGGTGCTGTCAGCCACCTTCAGTAATGCAGGAGGGCCAGGGGGCTCTGCGAATAGAAAAGGGAGGAACAGCATTGAAACATTAACGTTTCAAAGGTATTGGTGTGGAAATTAAAGTCTCAGCAATAACTCTCAAAAGTCTAAACTTAAAATAAAGAATAAAGTTTAGGTTGACTATACAAATGTATACTTTTACATAAATGTTGTTCTGTACTAAGAAGCTAGAATGTTTATGCACTCAATGATCTAAATAGATAAATAAAATGCCAGTCTGTTACACAAATCATTATTGGGTAAAAGATCTTAAGAAACAAAACACTCACCAATGGGATCTTTGGCTGCAACAGGTCGGCAAGGTTTGCTAGGTTCTCCCAGGCCAACCTCATTCTCAGCCTTTACCCTGAACTGGTATTCGTGGCTGGGAATCAGGTTGGTGACTTTCATGCGTCTCTCAGAGATGGGGCTCTTATTGCATGGTACCCAGCGCACGGCTCTCTTTTCTTTCCTCTCCAGGATATAACCAGTGATGGACTTTCCACCATCGTTCTCAGGTGGAGCCCAAACCACTGTCATTTCTTCTTTGCTCACCTAACACAAATAAATGCACTGTAAATGACAAAATACTAATTGCATGTTTGGCTTGTTTTACCATCTTTTTCTGGCTTTATTGATTAGTGGTTATAATACTGCTAGAAACTACTACAGTTCATAAGTTCTGGCTGAATACCCTGGCAGATTTGTGAATGTTTGGCCATTTTTCAAAGAATATAAAGAACACAAAAAACGTATTGGTTGAGTGAAGCCATTTATCGTAAAACAACTGTGTTTACTCTTTTTAAATCATAATGACAACAGGAACTACCCAAATGACCCTGATCAAAACTTTTTGGCCTGATAACAAACAGGTTTGAATGGTTACTAAAGGTAACCACTAAACCATCCTCACCTGTGATCTGTTTGCTTGTAATCAGTGTGTGTCATAGATTGGTAATCCGCCCATTGGTCCCCTATTTACCGATATTGTCATTACGACAGGGCAATTAAAGGTTACATCCGGGCTTTTACTCCATAATAGTTCTCAGATAGCATAAACAGACAATAATAATCAAAGAGTTGTCACGTAGTAAAACTTAGCTCTAGAGACCGGAGCCATCTTTTGTACCAGGCTGTAAACATGAGTTTTATACTTGTAAAGTTGCTATTGGGTTCCTTCTTATATTTACTATTTTGGAGCCTGCCCTCTGGTGGACAGCAGTATATCGCTGTATTTTGCAGTAAATCGCCGTATGGCGGCGCCCTTACTTGAGGACCTTACTTTAAGAGGTTCCATGAGAGAGGCTTGGTGTGTGTGTATAAAAGGTCAGTGAGTTTCTGGGCTCCTGACAGACCCTTACATTTAGTCATTTAGTTGACGCTTTTATCCAAAGCATCTTTTATCCTTGCATCTTTCATCCAGTGCTGCACTGACGTTTCTGTATTCTGACTCATGGGAAAAGCAAAAGAATTGTCAACTGATCTGCGGGAGAAGGTAATTGAACTGTAATAAACTGGAAAGGGATTAAAAAAGATTTCCAAGGAATTTATAATGCTAATCAGCAGTGTTCAAACTCTAATAAAGAAGTGGAAAATGAGTGATTCTGTTGAAACCAAACCAAGGTCAGGTAGACCAACAAAAATCTGAGCCACAACTGGAAAATTGTTTGGGATACAAAGAAAAACTCACAAATAACTTCAGCTGAAATACAAGACTCTCTGAAAAAAGGTGGTGTGGCTGTTTCAAGATGCACAATAAGGAGGCACTTGAAGAAAAATAGACTGCATGGTTGAGAAAGCGATTACTACGCAAATGTAACAAAGCATCCCACTTGCAATATGCCAAACAGTACAGAGACAAGCCTCAAAACTTCTGGAACAAAGTCAACGTTAGAATTAGAGAGGAGTCAACAAGGCCTATAATGAAGTAGGTACACCATTCCTAATGTGAAACATTACGAACGTACTTGGATGTTCCAACATGAAAACGATCCAAAGCAAGGCCAAGTCGACCTGTCATTGGCTACAGCAGCATAAGGTGAAGGTTCTAGACTGGCCATCTCAAGTCTCCTGACCTCAATATCATTGAGCTACTCTGGGGAGATCTCAAACGTACAGTTCATGCAAGACAGCCCAAGAATTTACAGGAACTGGAGTCTTTTTGCCAAGAAGAATGGGCAGCTTTACCATCTGAGAAAATAAAGAGCCTCATCCGCAACTACCACAAAAGACTTCAAGCTGTCATTGATGTTAAATGGCTTCACCCAACTACTAGCTATGAGTGAAATTTTTTTTTTGTGTTATCCTTTATATTTCCTGAAAAATGGCCCAAAAATATATCACAATACTGTATGGAAACTTATGAGCACAACTGTATGTTGTAGCTGATAATATTAGTAAGAGAAGTAAAAACAAATGTAATTTTATTACCTTGGTGACCTCAGGGGCCTCAGGAGGTCCAGGTCTGCCGAACTGAGTCCTGACAGTGACAGGCTTGGTTTCCATGGCAGGGCCGGTTCCCATTTTATTCTCAGCCCTCACTCTGAAGATGTACTCGTTGCCTTCTACTAGACGGATTACATTACAGTAAGGTGTGACCACAGAGGCCGAGTATGTGGACCAGACCATTCTCCTGGTCTCGCATTTCTCAAGAATGTAACTGTCCACCTCACAGCCTCCATCATCTTCAGGACCATCCCAAATCACTCTGCATTTGTCGGCTCCAATGCCAGTGACCCTGAGATTCCTCACAGGGCCGGGGATGTCCAGGACATTTACAGTGGCATAAGCGGTGAAAGTACCAGCTGAGTTGGTAGCAGTGATGATGTACTTTCCACTGTCGGTGCGTCTGGATTTGGTCAGGAGGAACTTGGAGTAATCGGGACCAGTCTCGTAGCTGATTCTTGGGTTATCTCCCACAGCCTTGTCCTTGATCCATTTGACTTCAGGTTGGGGTTTGCCTCTCAAGCCAGCCTCAATTCTGACAGATTCACCTGCTTTCACAGTCATGGTTCCAGCGAGCTTCAGGTCCAGAACGGGTTTCTGAATCTCATCCTTTACCAAAATGTTGTCCAGTTTCACCCAAGCACTCTCACCTCCTGCCCCAACGGTCTGCACCCTGGAAAAAACAAAACAAAAGAAATTAGCTTAAAAAAAGCAGGTGTGCACTGAATGTATTCTGCTAGAGCAACAATGCCCAAAATGTAAATTCCAGTCTTTAGAATTGGGAGGGGACCAAAGGAGAACCTACTAAAATGAATGTAACCTACCTGAAGGTATAAGTCTGGTTCTCAATGCATTTGTCAGCCAGGAAGAAGGTGTCACTAAGGATGTCAGTGTTGAGTTTCTCCCACTCTTCAGCGTTATTAGCTTTGCACTCCAGGTTGTATGAGATGTTGGGGCTACCGCCATCATAGTCGGGCTTCCTCCATCTCAGATAGGCATGGTTTTTACCAATATCACTGACTCTGAAGTTCTCAGGCTCGCCAGGCTTCTGTAAGGGGTCAACGGCCAGCAGAAGAGTCTTGGTCTCCACAGTAGGTCCAGGTCCAATTTTGTTCACAGCACTAACGCGGAACAGGTACATGTGGCCCTCCATGAGTTTGGCCTTGATCTTACGATTAGTGCAGCTGGAGGAGATCATGGACCACATGCTGATGCTGGGCTCACGACACTCCACTATGTAGTTGGTTATCTCTGAGCCACCATTATCCATAGGAGTCTCCCAGTTGATCATGCAGGAGTCCTTAGTGACGTAGGTCAAGTTGAGATTCTGGCAGTGGCTGGGCCTGTCCAGGACATTGACAGTGATTGTGCATGACGCCTCGCCACCTTCATTTGAAGCCTTGAGAGTATATTTGCCATGGTCATTTCTAGTGGCTTCCTTGATTTTCAGGTGAGCAACAGGCAGGTTTTGGGTAATGGTCACACGCTTGCTGTTCTCAAGGACAGTTTCCCCCTTGATCCACAACACCTCTGGTTCAGGACGGGCTTTGATGAAACCAGTGATGTTGATGTTGTGTCCAACACGCACTGTCACATGTTCACGACAGGTGGCGTCCATCTCAATCTCTGGTGGTATGAGTATATCCTGAGCTGTGACAGACTCTGGGATTTCTTTGGACTCTCCATCTCCAATCATGTTTGTGGCATAAACTCTGAACCTGTACACCACTCCCTCCTCCAAACCCTTCACCTTGTAGGCACAAGGCTTTACTAAATCATCCAGGTTGACTTTCTTCCACTCTTCAGAGTCAGCCTTTTTCATTTCCACAGTGTAGCCCAGAATTGGGCTGCCCCCGTCTCTGGTGGGTTTGGTCCAAACCAGGTCAGCAGTTGTCTTGCTGTAGTCTTTAACTTTGGGGTTGACAGGGGGGCTGGGGACTGTGATGGGTCTGCAGGGTATGCATGGATCAGAAATTGGAGAGGGCCCACTATAGCCAGCAATATTTTCCGCAAACGCTCTGAACTCGTACTCATTGCCTTCAAACAGGCCCAGGACTCTGTATCTCAGGTCTTTGTGAGGAGTCTTGTTCACACGGATCCACTTTCCTCCTTTGTGTCTACGCTCAATGATGTAGCCATTGATCGGGCTGCCACCATCAGCCAGAGGCATGGTCCATCCCAGAGTCACTGCATCCTCGGAAACATCAGAGACATTGGGCTTACCCGGTGGGCTGGGGGGCATGAAGTTGTGCTCAGCCACAGCGGGTTTGCTCTCCAGTGCAGCACCAATACCCATCTTGTTCTCGGCGCGGATGCGGACAACATACTCTGTCCCCTTCTGCAGGCGGGTAATCCTGAGTTGTGTGGCAAGGCTGCCAGAACTCACACCTCCCCAAGTCTCCTTGTTGGACTCTCTTTTCTCTACAATGTAGTTAGTAACAGGGCTGCCGCCATCATCTTTGGGTGGACGCCACTCAATTGTCATGGCATCGGGAGTGATCTCTAAGATGTTAACAGGACCAATAGGGGCCGCAGGAACATCCAAAACAGTGACATTTAGGGCCACAGTTTTGGTTCCAGCTGGGTTAGACACAGTGAGCAGGTATGTGCCAGTATGGTTCCTGGTGCATTCATTAATGCTGAGCACAGTGGAGAAGTTGTCAGTGTCAATCTTGATATTGCCCGTCCTGGTGATCTCCTCTCCCTCCATGGTCCACTTGGCCGTGGGAACAGGGATTCCTCTCATTATAGCAGGCAACCTGATGGTGGTGCCAGCCTTCACAATGATGCCTTCAGTGAGTTTCACGTCTACCTCAACAATGGGAGGCACTAAGAAGATGAAGAAGAATAAAGTTACTGAATGCTTTTAGACTGACGGATTTACGTTGTTTTATTTAAAAAAAAGAAAAGAATGAAAGACCTCAGATCATCTCGCCATTAGATGCTAGGTCATTTGCTTAAAGGTGTATTTCATTTTGTGTTATGCAACATCTCACCCAGTTTCTCCTGGCAGAGGATAGGCACAGTGGTGTCAGGTCTGCTAAGGCCGATAGCATTCTCAGCCCTGACTCGGAAACGGTAGGTTTTTCCTTCTTCCAGTCCAGTCACATGAGTCTCAGGAATGCTGACGGTCTTCCACTCATCCCACTCCTTCGCTCCCTCTTCTTGATACTCTACCAGGAAGCCTGTGATTTCACTGCCTCCATTACGGTCAGGCCAGTTCCACTCCAGCCACACCTCTGTTTTGTCCACATCAACGTGGTGCAGGTCTTTGGGAGGACCAGGTGGGACTACAAAAAAAAAATTAAAGAGTTATATAAAAGGTTTATCAATATGATAGATATGAATTTTATAAATATGTCTGCTCATATGTAAAAATAAAATAAAAATAAACATATTTTTTATGTTAAAGTATATATACAATATTTACATTATAAAATGCAATTTAAATGCAAAATTGAAATAGCATCATAACTTGATAAAGTGTAAATATGCTTTATATCATTCAAAAAATGTATGTTTTGAACTTACACAGTGGGTTCATGGCCTTAATTGCCTTTGGTGTCTCCACATATTCACTGCGCCCATACTGGTTCTCAGCAGCCACTCTGAATGAATAGGAAGTGCCCTCGATCAGGTATTTGATCGTCATGCTTCGTTTCTTGGAGGTGGAGCACACAGGGACCCAATGAGTAGATGCTGTGTCCTTCTTCTCCACTACAAAGTTAGTAAGACGAGCGCCACCACTGTCTTCAGGGTCTTTCCAAGACAGGTATACAGAGTCAAACCTGACGTCAGACACACGCAGGTGCTGGATGGGGCCGGGCTTGTCTAAAAAAAACGTATATACATTAAATTAGGACATAACCTATTTAATGATTAGTTTTAAATTATAACTAAGTTACAAGTGTATGTACAGTAAATATAAGTCTACTAAGCCAAGAAATATCAGTTTAAAATACAAGCTTACCGAGAACCAGCACAGTGCAGGTGACAGTCTTGGACCCAGCAGGGTTCTCCACAGTCAGAGTATAGTCTCCACAGTCGCCACGGTTACAGAACCTCATCTCCAGCTTTGTGCCTGTCTGGTTTGTCTCAATGTCAGCTCTCGTTGGCACATCAGCCTCGTTCTTCTTCCAGATGACAGTGGGGAACGGGGCGCCCTTAATGTTAGCCATGAGTGAGATGTGAGTTCCAGCCATGGCCTTCACCTCTCGAGTCATTCCAGCATCCAGGATCAACTCTGGGGCCTCTGAAGGTACAAAAAAGGTTACTTACAATGTTACAATAAAGTAGCTTTATGGGCGCAGTGGCTCAGTGGCAGAGCGGTCGTCCTATAATCAGAAGGTTTGCGGTTCAATTCCCCTCTCCCCATACTGTTCATACTGTTGTTGTGTCCTGGGGCAAGATACTTAACCCACCTTGCCTCCAGTGTCCATAGCACTGGTGTATGAATGTGTGTGACTGTAGAGGTGTTTTTGGTCGTGGTTGGAGAAGGCTGTAAGCGCTGTGTGTATGCAGCTCTGTCTGCAGGTGTGAATGGGGTGAATGGAAGCACAATAAATGCATGCCATTTAGCTTAACAATTATTTTAAGATAAGGAAAATTCTCTTACCGAGTCTGTCTTGAACTCTGATTGGCTCCATCACATTAGCTGGATCTGACTCCCCAGCAGCATTTACAGCCATAACTCTAAATCGATACAGAGCTCCATCAACCAGGTTGATAACCTTAAACTTAGTCTCTTGGCAAGAGTCTGGAGTGTAGTTCACCTAAAGAAAACAACAGGACAAAATATTCAAGGGAAGATAAATAGGGAGTGTTCTAAAATTATCATCTTATTTGTCCTATTTGTCTTTGTGAGTTGGATTAGCCCAATACCTTCTGCCACTCCTCCTCTCCAGCTTTCTGGAACTCCAGCAGATATCCGAAGATCTTTCCTCGGCCGGTGTCAGTGGGTGGCTCCCAGGACAAACTCACAGACTCTTTGGTGAAATCGATGCAGTGAAGGTTCACTGGAGGCCCAGGTTTTACTGTGGTGTAGGACAAAAATGTAATTTTGTGACTTCACAACAGATATTTTAAGAAACTAAAGTGTTTTGTTAAGAGGTCAATTTACCAATGGGATCTTTGGCAAAGACTGGTTTGGAAGGTGGGCTGGGGTCTCCGGCTCCCACCTCATTCTCAGCACTGACTCTGAACTCGTACTCACAGCCTTTCAGCAGTTCTGTCACCCAGTACTCAACCTTTGGATGGATCTTCTCTGAGTTGCAACGAACCCACCTGAAGACAAATCAAACATGGTTTAGCGTGATTTTAATCCATCTAAGTCGTCATAGTATTTCTTTCATGTTTAAGTTTGAATAATTGATTTTAATCTTTTAAAATCTTCATTTTCAGCCTGGCTACCTGTTGGCCATAGTCTCCTTCCTCTCCACGATGTAGCCTGTGATTGGTTTTCCTCCATCTGCAGGAGGCTCCCAGCTGATGAGAGCTGTGTCGTGGTAAACCTCCTTCACTGTGGGCTGTTTGGGGGCATCAGGTACTTCTGCAATGAAAACAGGTAAGATACTTGTCAGATACTGTTGGAAATGTTTAAGGAGGAGACATTGGAAACCCTTTATGGTTTTGTGGACTCACTGAAAATGTCCCTGGCCTTGGACTCAGCGGACAACAGAGGCTCACTGATGCCGTAGATGTTCTGAGCCATGATCCTGATGATGTACTCACGGCCTTCAATCAGCTTAGGCACCTGTTGTGAAATCAAGTTATTTATCAGCTACTTTGACACCTGTATTTTTTAAACCAGAACCAGTTTGTCACTCCTAGGAAAATATGGTCCATAATCATAATCAACAGTTGGTGAGTTTAAATGTGAAGTGTTATTAAATGTGAGATGTTGCACAGAGGATGTGTCAGAGCTTACCTTGCAAGTGGTTCTAGTGCAAGATGAGGTGACAGGCATCCACAAGTCTCTGTTGGTGTCTCGCTTCTCAATGATGTAATTGGAGACAGCGCAACCTCCATCATCCAGGGGAGGGTTCCAGGAAATTATCATGTAGTTTCTATAGACCTCATTGAACACAACAGGACCCTCTGGAGGCTGAGGACGATCTGAGGATAGGAAAAGATTAGGTTATTTTTTATTATGTAACAATACACACTATTTAAAGACAGACCCATTCAAATATCAAATTCCAGGGTCTATTTTGTGACTTACCGACAACAGTGATGGTGCAAATTCCGGTGCGTGTGCCAGCTGCGTTTTCGACAATGACAGAGTATAAGCCGCTGTGCTCTCTCTTGGCTTTGCTGATGTTGAGGCTGAGGTGACGGGCAGTGCTATGGAGGGTTATCTCCTCATCCTCCTTGAGCTCCTCGTCATTCTTCTTCCAGACAATAGTAGGAGCTGGTTTACCGCTGTAGTGACCGGAGAGTGTGCACATGTCGCCCACCTTTACCATTATCTTCTCCCTGATGTCCATTGCCAGGGTGGGGGGCTCTGTATAGAGGTAAAAAAGATAGTATTTTTATGTGAATGAAAAAGTGTCATGTAATTCATATTTCTTATTGTCATGGAATGTCGATGTCACAAGGAATTAATACTGAATGACGTGACACTTACCGAGTTTGTCCTTGCACTGCACAGGTTTGGTGGCAAAGGATGCTTTTCCCTGTCCCACCTGGTTGACAGCAGAGACTCTGAACTCGTGGCTTGAGCCTTCCTTGACTCCAGTCAGAGTGAACTTCCTGTCCATCAGCTTAGTGTCTCCTCCAACACGCACAAAGTTGTCCCGTCCAACCATGCGAGACTCGAGAACGTACTCGGTCACCTCGGCACCACCGTCGTATTTTGGTGGTCTCCATGCTACTGAAATGGAGTCTTTGGTGACAGCAGTGATGATCAGATCCTCGGGACGCTCTGGGATAGCTAGAAAAGATTATGAAATGTATATATTAATGTATTATATCTTAACCTTCTGTTTTACTAGAAGCAGCAATTTACACACTGTGTGACTTACAGATGGGATCCTTGATCATGACCATCTTCTCGATCTCAGTGAAGGGCCCCATGCCAATGATGTTCTCTGCAGCAATCCTGAAAAAGTAGCCTTTGCCGTCGTTGAGCCCTTGCACCACAGCGTTGTTCCTTGTCACTGTGTAGGACACTGATGTCCAGCCCATGCGGTCGGATTCCCTCTTTTCAATGATGTAGTTGGTAATGGCTGAGCCACCATCATCTTCTGGGAAGTACCACATCAGCTTGCACGAGTCGTTGGTCAGGTTCTCACCAGTGAAGGGAAGTCCAACAGGTCCAGGCACATCTGAAGGAAACAAAAGAAGCTCTTAATTAGCATTTGAGATGAGTTTCCTCATAAATTGCCGTTTTATAAATGAAAATCTAGATTAAGGGGTAGTCTGTGACTCACCCAGAACCTCCACAATGATGGCTTTCCTCCTCTCTCCACCCTCGTTCTTTGCACTCAGAGTATAGATACCCTGGTGCTGGCGTTTGCAGTTCTTGATAACCAGTGAGTTAGAGATTCCTGTCGTCTCCACTACGGCCTCTTTAGGCACCTCGGCATCATCTCTGAACCATGATATCTGAGGAGCAGGTTTACCGGACACATAAGCAATAATACGGATGGTGCCGCCAGCGTGGACAACAATCTTCTCCTTCACTGAAGCGTCCAGGTCCATCTCAGGAGGAACTGGATAAGAACAGCGCAGAATTAATATTACATGTTCATTATTTAGAAACATTCAGAACATCCAGCACAAATACTGCTTTTCTATAGTCTCTGCTAATACCTGAATTTAATAATTTTTTAAGGGATTAACTTGAGTCTTACTTGTCCTATCCTTGGTTTCGATGAGCTCTGAAACAAATCCTGGTTCGCCAACTCCAGCTGTGTTCACTGCCTTGACTCTGAACTGGTACAGGCCTCCTTCTTTCAGGGCGTCCACAACAAATTTAGTGCCTCGGATCTCAGTGTCTTTAGCCTGTAGAAAATAATTGAAGTGAGCCATTCAAAATATTTATCTATTGTCTTAAACATATTGTAATGCATATATATATATATATATATATATATATATATATACTGTATGTACTATATGTAGTTTTGTACATTACCTTCTGCCAACCCTCCTCCTCTGCCCCTGGTTCCTTCGCCTCCTCTTCCTCGCTTAGCAGAAGCCTCCTCTGAGATTTCTTCTTCTCTTCATCCTTGTTCACCTCCTTATACTCCACAATGTATCCTGTGACTTTTGACCCTCCATCCACTGTGGGAGGAATCCATTCAAGCTCCACAGTAGATCTGGTCCAGTCGGTCACCTTTGGTGTGGGGGGACCTGGGGGCTCTGCAAACAAGTACAATGTACACAATGTTAATTCAGTATTTTACCTCAATGTAAAATTAATACAGTTACTGGTACAAAACCTTATAACCTCTAATGTTAATATTTTTCTTACTGATTGGGTCTCTGCAGAGGATGGGATCAGAGGGCATGCTGGGCAATCCACAGCCTGCAGCATTGACAGCAATGACTCTGAACTGATACAAGGCGCCCTCCTGCAGGCCAGTTACATCCCAGTTGTTGCCCAGAGGCAGGGCCCGGATTGGCTCACGTGTCACACGAGCCCAACGCTTAGAGGTAGTCTCCTTCTTCTCAACAAAGTACCCAGTTATGGATGAGCCACCGTCGTATTTGGGCTCATCCCAGTTCACAGTCATTGACTCTACACAGACCTCTGTTATCGTTGGCTTCTCACACTGACCTGGGACAGCTGCAAAAGACAGTGCACTGAGCAGTTAATGCACCTTAGTCACACTGTGAAAAACTGTATATTAACTACATGTAAGTGTATATTTCTGGGCTTGATGGTAAATGAAAAAAAACAAAAGGCTTGTGTAGATGACTGAATCTAGACTTACTGAAGAGATTTCTGGCCTTCTCTGGTTCACTGACCAAAGGAGGTCCAACTCCAAACTTGTTCTGGGCCATGACTCTGAATTCATACTCGTGATTCTCAGTGAGACGCGTGACTACATAGGCACACTCCTTGGGGTCATTAGAGACATGGACCCAGGATTTTCTGTTTTCCTCACGCTTTTCAACCACATAGTTGGTGATCTTGGAGCCACCGTCATCTGTAGGCGGGTTCCAGGCTAAACCTATCCTCTCTGCAAACACCTCAGTGAACTTGACTGGTCCGACAGGTGGACCAGGAGGTCCTGCAAAGAATCAAAGGTGAGATGTATTCATTCTTGGGAAAATTCAAATGGATGTAACTAAGGTTCAACTAGTGTGCTGTTTTCCTTACCGTATACAGACACCTTGATGTCTTTGCTGACTGTTCCCAGGCTATTGCTAGCTGTCAGACAGTAGAGGGCACTGTCGAGCCTGCTGGCCTGCTGGATGAGCAGGGTGCATTTATCCTGTGTCACCAGTTTGTTCATGTGCTGGTCGTACTGGATGGGGACCTTCTCCTCGGGTTTGGCCACACTGGCCTTGTGCCAGGTGAGAGCAGGGAAAGGACAGCCGCTAACCTTTGCCACAATGCTGACATCACAGTCCTCCTCACCCTCGAGCATCTCACGCATTGCAATAGTGGGAGCACCTGCAGGAAACAACACTGCTGTTAATCAAAATATATATATATATACCGTATTTTTCGGACCATAAGACGCACTTTTTCTTCACCAAATAGTGGGAGGAAAAGTGCCTGCGTCTTATGGTCCGAATACCATATATTACGGTATTCGGACCATATCTTATGGTATTCTCTGCGGCCGCAGCCGCGGCCACGGGAGCAGCTGCACAGACAACTTTGCAACTCGTCTCATGGTCCGAGTTGCAAAGCGGCAGCGGGTCCCCGGGACCTTCCGTGTCCCTGGAAACTACATCATCCCTCCCCCGCCCCGTGTCCAGGCTTCTCAGTAGTCCACTGAGATACTGGCAGAGTGGCAGTATCTCAGTGGACTACTATATATATATACTACTATATATATATATATATAAGTGAAGTTCAGTATCACTTAGGATACTAAGGAATTCTAAAACTAAAAAAGCAGGATGTCTGTGACTTACATGTCTGGTCCTTGATGACCAATGGGCCGACCGTAGCAGAGGGACGACTAGGACCGGCAGCATTCACAGCCTTTACTCTGAACTCATATTCTACACCCTTTCGACAGAAAACACAACAAAGGTAACAAAGTTAGAAATAAAGTTAGGGTGGAAACTGATTACCCCTATGTAGTTTTATTTTACAATATGATTTATGTTTTGAATATGTATATATTTTAGCATCACTGTAATTTCTAAAGTGAACTGAACTCACCTCCTTCAGGTCCTCCACAATAAAGGTAAGCTCCTCCACATCTCTCTTGTTGCACTGCTTCCATGTCTCCTTCTCCTTACCACTGGTGTCCCAGCTCAGGCGCTCAATAATGTAATGCTTCACTGGAGAACCACCATTGTTTTTGGGAGCCTCCCAACTCAGAGTGACGGTGTCCTTTGTCACCAGGTTCACCTGGAGTTTGGTGGGAGGATCGGGTGGGTCTGGAGAAATAGTTAACAACATAGTAATTGTTTGTTGGGTTGTTAGGCTGGTTTGTTTGAGCTGGATTGATAGTTGGTGCGTACTTACAGATGGGATCTCTGGCTCTGGCTGGTTCAGTGGTCACAGTAAATGAACTGAATCCCAATCTGTTCTCAGCTCTCACCCTGAACAAGTAATCCTGACCCTCCAGCAGACCTGGGACCACAAAGGCCTGGCTAGCACAGGTTGCATTCACCTGATTTAAAGACATTACAATGTGACAATTTGTTAATCCAAAGAGTAACATCTTTTTTTCAAACTAACAAGTAAGTAGGACTTACCTTGGTCCAGGCTTTGTCAATCAAAGATTTCTTCTCAATGAAGTAGCTCTTGATTCTCTCTCCTCCATCTGTGTCAGGCAGCTTCCAGATGAGCCTCATGGTAGATCTGGTGATGTCCGTAACTCTCAGGTCCTTTGGGGGTCCAGGAACATCTATGCCCAAATAGAAATTTAATTTAGAAAACACACAAGCAAATGTTTTGTTGGGAACAAAAATGCTTGTTGATGCCAGACATACCAAGGACAATAACTCTGACATTGATATGTTTCTGTCCAGACTTGTTTTTGGCTGTAATAGTGTAGCGTCCTGAGTGTGACCTCAAACTGATGGGTATGGTCACAACAGAAGTGGTGTCTGTAGACTCAACCTAAACACACCACCATCGTTTCAATATTAGAACAAAACTTACACTAATGCAAAACAGCAAAATGGTTAAATGAGAACATAACTGACCTCAGAGTCAACAGGAAGTGTGTGCAGCTTGTTCTTCTTGTGTGATTTGGCCTTTCCAGTGAAATCCCATGTCACTTTTGGGTCAGGGCGACCTTTAATGGTGGCAGGGATCCTGATTGGATCGCCAGCACGAATGTAAAGGAGGTCATCAAGCGACACGTCAATGCTAATGAAAGGAGGAACTACGGAAAGAAGACCAAAAAAAAAACAAAAAAATGTACCCATTAAAATTACTTCAAACTATTAATTTATGTTCATTTTAACATTAAGCCCTTAATAAATACATGGCAGAACCATGTAAGCACATCTTATCAGGACAAAAAACAACACACAAAACATTTTAATATTCATTTATTTCTGGAAAAATAATCTGACTTACACTGCATGTCCTGAATCAGGACTTCCTCGGTACGTGGGCTTGGGTCAGACTCGCCAATGTCATTGACGGCAATAATCCTGAAGCGGTAGCGTTTCATCTCACGGAGGCTGGGCATGGTGAACTCAGTGGTGGGGTGCAGTGAGTCGGAATCGTTCACTCTAACCCAGACTGAGGAGCCCTCCTCCTGGATCTGAATAATGTAGCCCTTAATAGGACTTCCACCATCATTCTCTGGGGGCTCCCATGCCAATGTCACACTGTGCTTATTCTTATCAACAACTACGGGAGCGGCAGGCATGCTTGGAGGAGCTGCAGTGAGGTAAAATTATATCTTTCAGATATCTTATGTACGCAATATTTTGTCATATAAGCACATTTAAGTTGCATACTTATTATTTTTCTAAAGAGTGTTTGATACTCACTGATTGGATCGACAGCAAAGGCAGAGTCAGATGGAGCACTAAATGGACCAGTTCCTGCGCTGTTGCTTGCTGCAACTCTGAATTCATACTCTGTGCCTTCAAACAGACGAGTCACCTGGAAGACAGAAAAGGAAAACACAATTTAGATGTACAGCTACACTTAAGGCTCTTTAAAGGATCTTTGTATGCATTTTACCTCTCACTAATAAGGTCCACATTGTTCTAAAATGTCATTCTTGTTAATTCTATAATATACGTATGCTGCAGTATCTCACCTGGTACTCCCATCCCTTTGTGCCTCTCTTGGTGACAGGCACCTTGTTCACTTTAGCCCAATAGTCAGTGCCCTTCTCCCTCTTCTCCAGCCAGTAGCCAGTTATCATGGAGCCACCCGTGTCTCGGGGAGGCTCCCATGTCAGAGTCATGGATGTCTTGGAGTACTCCGCAATGTTTGGTTTCTCTGGAGGACCGGGGAGGCCAAACGGGTCAGTGATTCGGACGTCCTCAGTGCAACATGGGTCAGATATACCATAACGATTCTCAGCTTTGACCCTGAACATGTATGTCTTGTTGGTCTCAAGGTTCCACGCCTATCAAAGAGAACAGAATTGATTTACAGTTTATATTTAGTCCTAAATGCTTTATTCCCCTCCCCCGATACCTCATCTCTTCTGAAAAATGGACAAGTTGGCAGAATAAGTACATACCCAAAATTTCTTCTCAATGATGCTGTTGGTGACCACCTCCCACTGTGGCTCAGGTGGTGCTTCCTGTCCCTCCTCAAGTTCTGGTGCTTCAGTCACAACCTCCTTCTTCTCAACAATATAGTTAGTCAGTTCACTGCCACCGTCATCCAATGGTGCGTCCCAGTGGAGAAAACAGGCCTCAGCCTTAATGTTGGGCACTGTTATATTCCTAGGTGGCAGAGGACGATCTGAGGAAGGAGCACAAGTTCATTTAAGCCTTTTTCTTCTATGTAGCACACAACAGTTCAAGCAATTCAAAAGAAAAAAGCATATTCAAAAGATTTAGGACTTAAACGGAATACTAATTAGATGTTAGGACTTGGGTTGTGGGTTTTCTGCACTCACCGAGCACCATGACATAGATGGTGTGATGCGCTGAGCCCATGTTGTTGGAGGCAGTCACAGTAAAGGTGCCTCTGTCTCTCCTGTTAGCAGATGGGATAGACAGAGTGGTCTTGCAGTTCAGCCTGCCAGTCACCACTGTCTCTAACAGAAGCGTCTCAGTGGGTTTGTCAATCAGCACATCATCCTTAGTCCACTCGATCTTAGGTATGGGAAGACCCAAGACGTCAGCAGGGATCTCAATGGGCTCGCCCTTCCTCACTGTGATTGTGTCAGCCTTGAATATCTTCAGCATGTGGATCTCCGGAGAGACTGGGGACAGGAACATAATGTTGATGTAATTTAAAGAATGAGGGTAAAAAAAGGAAAATATCAATTTATTATGTTACATTAATAAGATTAGTTATTTTAGCAAAAATTAAATAATACAATAATTAGTGGAGCAGCCTCACCTTCATCATCCTGGATTACTACAGTCAGAGGTATGGATGGCTCACTCTCTCCTAACAGGTTGGCACACTTGATCCTGAACTCATACATCCAGTCCTCATCCAGGCCTGTGACCGTCATGGTCAAGTTGGGGTTGATCTCTGTGTTACAGGGCTCAAAGGCCTGCTGATCCTGCCTCTTCTTCTCAATAAAGTATCCGATGACAGGGCTGCCACCGTCGTTGCGAGGCGGCTTCCAGGTCAGAGTGAGGGAGTTCTTAGTCCTCTCAGTGTAGTGAAACTTCTCTGGGTATGAAGGTGGGCCTGTACATACAGAAATAATTTGTTGTATGAGTGCGCTTACAGTGATCCTTCTGAAGCCTCAAGTTATACAATACATGTGTGCAGTGCTCATGACAAAGCTAAACTTAACACACATATAAATAGGAAGTTTGCATAGCACTGAGGAGACAAGATCTAAGCTAACCACAGTCTTTTGTGAAAAAAATGGCTTACAGTCGCCTTTTGTTTCCCATCCTCACCTTGTGGATCCACAGCTTTGATGGGTCCGATTTCAAAGGGTGGGCCCAGACCGTACTTGTTTTTGGCAAAGACACGGAAGTAGTACTCCTGTTCTTCCACAATGCCCACACATTCACACTTGGAGGAGATGGTTTCTACAGGCTGCCTCCATGTGTGCATCTTTGCATCTCTGCGCTCCACAATGAAGCCGGTCAAGTCACTGCCTCCATCATCCTTTGGATCATCCCAGTTCAGGAAAATCATCTTACGGGTGACGACAACAGGTTTTAAGTCTGTGACTAGTCCAGGGACATCTGTGGGGGAGAACATTTCACTTTAATTTCTGCAATTTGTAAATGAAAGCATTGCTATGGACACTTGATATTTGACTGGATCCACCTACCCATGACTTCCAGTCTGGTCCAAGCTGACTTAATGCCACTGGGGTTGCAGGCGGAGATTTGGTATTTGCCACAATCCTGCCTCTGAACGTTATTGATGCTGACAATGCTGTTGTTGCCCTCAGTGAGGATCTCAACACGGTCTTTGTCTGGTTTGCCATCATCCTTGGTCCAGCTGATGAATGGGTAGGGTTTACCTGTGACTGCAGCCGGCAGACGGAGATTCTCACCAGCTCTGACAAGGAAGGTACTCTTCAAAGCCAGTCCCAGGTCAATCACTGGGACCTCTGTGATAATCAGCAAAAGAAACAGAGAAATAAGCTTGGAAATATATTTAAAATTATTCATTAAAGAGCTAATAAAGAGATCTTTTTTGGACCTGCTGGATTCCTGACAATAACAGACTCAGTAAATCCTGGAGTTCCCTCTCCAGCAGCGTTACAAGCAATGACTCTGACCAGGTACTTGGCTCCCTCACGGACTCCGTAGACTGTGAAAGTACGATTCTTACAGGAGCGCTCAGTGGCTCTGGACCAGTCCTTTGTGCCAACAATGGCCTGTGTAACATTAATGTCAAACAGTCAGTCAGTTAGTCAACTGAATTAGATTCAGAGGTTATTGTTGCTCAAGATGATTAAAAGATAAACCTATAAACTGACCTTATCCACATGGTATCCCAGAATTTCTCCTCCTCCATTATCTACAGGTGGGTCCCATTCAACTTCAATGGAGTGGTCAGTAGTATCCGCTACACGGGCAACAGGAGGTCCAGGAGGCACTGGAGAGTCATAATGGCAATTGGCAGGATTTAATAATGTGTATTACTAAAATATTGAGAATAAATAATGAGCTTTTATTAAATGACTTACAGATCGGGGACTGAGCAGTCTTGGGCTCAGAGGGAACACTGTACTTTCCGGGGCCGGCTTGGTTTTCAGCCGCAACACAGAAAATATATGTCAGTCCCTCAAGGAGACCTTCCACATTCAAAGCAGTCTCAGGGACAGGGTCCCTAAAAAGCAGGAAAGCAGATATTTTAGTCTAAAAACCATAACACAATTTTAGACATCAATTAAGCATCTTCAGTTGTAGTGTTTTTTACCTGTTGACTCGAACCCAGTGAGAGCAGTTGATCTCACGTTTCTCCACCCAGTAGCCGACAATGGGGCTGCCGTGGTCGTCGGGCACGTTCCAGGTGACCAACATGCTGGTGGCAGTAATATCATCAATCTGTGGCTTCTCCGGAGCCTCAGGAGGTTCTGAGGATGGAATAGAGAATACGAGGAAACATTCATTTGGTGAAGTTGATGCTCAAATTAGAATCCCAAGTGATAACTCTCTGAATTAGTTTGGCTTAAAAGGTTTATACATACTGTAAATTTAATACAGCATTTATTTGTAGTTCAAACGTACTTCCAACATTTAATAGTTTGAGTTTGAATGTAATAATAGTAGAAAACAAATATTACCAAAAGGATTCTTGGCGATGAGTGGTTTGGAGACACAATGTGGCCCAGCGCCAAATTTGTTCTCAGCCACAACTCTGAAGATGTACTCCTTCTTCTCAATGAGTTTGGGCACCAGGTAGCGGCATCCTCTGAGTGTAGAGGTGACAGTGCTCCAGCCAAACTCCAGCTTAGAGTTGTCTTTCTTCTCCAGAGTGTAGTTGAGGATCTCACTTCCACCGTCATCCAAAGGAGGATCCCACTTGCAGATCACAGAGCTTTTTCTCACCTCCTCGAATCGGAAGTTGACGGGAGGTCCAGGAGTGTCTGCAGAGGAATGAGAGGTCAGCATTTTTGTAAATAAGTTGCTGGAAGTAAACTGATACTATAACTTAATATACAATTGTAATTTCTTGACATTTAGCTTAAGTAATATAAATAAAAAAAAGTGTTAATTTTCTGAATGGACATAGCAACTGCTGATCTATATCTCACCCAGGACATTGACTTCACAGGTTGCAGAGGCAACGCCATGGTCGTTCTTCACCTTCACCATGAAGATGCCGTGGTCGGCTCGAACGCTGTCTTTAATGACAACAGAGGACGTGCCCCTTCGGGTGTTGTTGATCTCCAAACGCTCATTTATGGTTGGGTAGTCGGGCTCTTCCACTTCTGGCTCCGCCTCTTCCTCCTTCTTCTCCTCCTTCTTCTCCTCCTTCTTCTCCTCCTTCTTCTCCTCTCCCTCCTTAGCTTCCTCCTTTACTTCCTCCTTTTTCTCTTCTCCTTCCTTGACTTCTGCTTCCTTCTTTTCCTCTCCCTCCTTCACCTCTTCCTCCTTCTTCACCTCTTCTTTCTTCTCTACCTTCTTCTTCAGTGGTCTCTCGGGCCGCTTGCGCAGAGGTTCAGGCCGGATCACATGGTTGTTGAAGTACCACGTAATCTCGGGATAAGGAGATCCAGAGATGTTGGCGTTCAGACAGATCTCGCAGCCGCGCTTCACGCTCAGGCCGGACTGAAGACTGCCACTCAAGAAGACCTTCGGAGCATCTTGAACAGGGAAAGAAATGCATAAATGTCATTTCAATTTTACCCTTAAAGTAAGCAAAGTAAATTTAAATGCTCAGTTTCGGGTGTGATCCTTACCAAATGCCTCTAGAGCTTTGACAAAGAGTGTGTTGCGTGAGGGCTCGCTGACTCCAGCTGCGTTTTCGGCTTTGACTCTGAAGGCGTAGAGCTTGCCCTCGGTGAGCCCTCTGACAGTGTAGGACAGGACAGGCACCAGGAAGTCATTGCACCTCTCCCACTTGTCCTCTCCCTTCTGCTGCTTCTCCAGGATGTAGCCCATGATCTTTGCGCCGCCGTCGTACATGGGAGGCTTCCAGGTCAGAGTGATGGTGCTCGACGTTGGGTTATGGGTCTCCACATCAACTGGAGGGTCAGGGGCATCTGAAAATACAGGACAAAGTGTGACAAACCCAGAGCAGGTGGGCTTGTCTGGCTCTATGGAGGTTCTAACTTTTCTCTAAGTTGCCCCTGCTCTGCCCCCTCCTCTCTGCCTCTTCGCTCCTTCTTTCTTCTTTTCTCCTTGTCTTTTCTTAGGTGTACCGCACCTCTGCCACTCGCTCTGTGTAAATGCCGGGCCCCGGCGACGCGCTGCCATCTGCCTGCCACTTAGCTCCCCAGAGCTGTTGATCTTTGTTTGTGCACTTTTTGGTTACAATCATGTTAGCATACATTCTCAACACTCATTCACCTTCAGACACTACAGACGTTAAATAATGCAGACATAGGCTTGCACTTTATCTTAGTTTTATAGTATTTTAAACACATTGTTTAATAAAGCATTGTTTGTTGTTTGTAACCAGTCCCATGTATTGGGACTGGTTACAAACAAAGTCCATTGTGAGTTTGTGTTGGTTTACAATGGGTTTGTATTCACTGTGGAGAGTTAAGGTGAGTACAGATTCGACAAACACTCACTGGGAGTTCCATGCTAGGCATTAAGGACACTTTGTACCTATGGTATTTTGTTGTGGGGTGTTAATGTTAGTGTGGCGGTGAGTAGTTGGTTGACAATCTTCTCGCGGGCAGTCCGTGGGATCGCACGCAGTGGTCTGCTTGTCCAACTGGTTTTGTACTTAATCATCCCATTACAAAATCCGCACAGAAGACTACCCATTAGTTTAGTAAGATTCTGGGTAGGTAGTCAGAGGGGTTGCTTGAACTGTCAGTCTCAATAAGTGCAAAACTTACTCTCTGGTGACATTGTTTTTATGTAGTATGGACTTGTTGGTGTTCTATGAGGCGCCTAGCACTATGTTCTGGAAACGTGTAAACGAGATCAGTTACGGGAAATCGCTGATTTGCCAATCTCCGTCTCGTCCCTAAATTTTATAAAAGAATTCTGCTGCTTCAGTGTGTGCCTACAGAAAAGGCACAAGAGGCATACTTGCATAAGCATACGGAGGATCAGGGCCTTGATTGAGAGTTTGTCACTGGCCCAGCTCACAGTGAATCTGGCAAAATGTGAATTTGCCAGGGCTACAGTAACGTATATTGGTTGTGTGGTAGGCCAGGGTAGAGTTGCACCTGTTGATGCCAAGGTCTCAATCTTCACAGCCTACCATAAAGAAAGAGCTCAAACTTCTTTAGGCACGCTTGGATACTACAGGAGCTTTTTCCGAAATTGTAGTTTACTCCCTTTCAGAGTTGCTGAAGGCTAGAGCCAGATTTGTCTGGTCAGCCAATTGCCAGCAGGCATTGGAGAATGTAGTGGCACCCAAATATAATAGACCTTTTGAAATTTAGGTTTAAAAACCTCGACCTCTCTTAAAAAGCTTCACAACGCCTGGCTGTGGATGGGGGAGTAGCAATGCTGAAGTATAGTTGGTGAGCGCTCAGCAGGGACCCTAGTTCTAATTACACAAATTTACAATAGAATATTACAAATTTGGGTAAACGGTAAATTATATCCTAGTCTATTTTATGTGTATAGTCAGGGGATCAGGGGTCAGGGGATGCTTAAACATTTCTGTCCACTGTGAACCTTGTGTTTTTCAGGGGGGAGGGTGTGACAACCACAGAGCAGGCGGGCTCGTCTGCCTCTGTGGAGGGTCTAACTTTTCTCTAGATTGCCCCTGCTCTGCCTCCTCCTCTCTGCCTTTTCGCTCCATCTTTCTGTCTCCTCCTCTCCCTGTCCTTTCTTAGGTGAAGCACACCTGTGAGGGATTGTGTGGCGGCGTAGCTCGCTCTGTTTAGATGCCTCGGCGTCGTCTGCCCACCACTTAGGTTCCTGGAGCTGTTGCTTTTTGTTTGTGCACTTTTTGGTTACAGTCATTTTAGCTTGCATTCTCAACACTCATTCACATCCAACACCTTCAGACACTACAGACGTTAAATAATGCAGACATAATCATTCCATCTCGTGTATTCTTGCCAAACCCTCAAGCCGGGCATGTCCTTTGTTAGGGCTTACATACGTACGAATGTGTTTTTCTTTAGTGAGTATTTGTGTCCTTAAAAAAGATTAATAATAATAATAATAATAATATGTTAATGCAGTTATGTGCTTACGTTTCTGGTCCTCAGCAAGGACTGGGTTTCTCAACTCAACAAACTCTCCTCCTCCGATTTTGTTGACGGCCTGGACTCTGAAATAGTACTCTCCGTTGGGGATCAGATCTTTAACGCTCCAGCACACTTTCTTCTCGCCGGACATCATGTTGACGTAAGTCCTTCTGCCGGCCTCACGTCTCTGTAAAAAGTGGGAAAATAGGCTTCATCTTTCAACTATACCCTTTAACAGCATTTAAAAATACTAATGTCACTTATTCACATTTACTAATACTATATTTGTTTGGCTAATTTTCCTTTGTGTCTCTAATCACAGACCTGGAGAACATAGTGGAGGATGGGGCTGCCACCATCATAATCTGGAGGATCCCAGGACACTTTGCAGGAGCTTTTAGTGATCTCAGAGGCCAAAATTTCCTTACAAGGACCAGGCAGACCTTGACAGAGAGAAACACAAGGTTAAATACTCTGGTGTTTGGATTACAGATGGGAAAACTTGCGGGGTCAAGTACCAATGACTTTGACGTTGATAGTGGCACTAGCAGCTCCCAGGCTGTTCTCCAGAGTCACTTTGTACTGCCCTGCGTCACCGTGGACACTGCTGTCAACTTCCAGGTGACAAGAAAGGTATTCTTTCCTATAGGACACAGGCCAAATAAGTCAGCATCAATTTGCTGAAAAAACACCAAATCTAAAAACAAGTAAAAGGTGTTGGATTTCTGACCTGAAGCTGAGGCGTTCATCAGCCTTCAGCTCCTTGCCGTCTTTGTGCCATGTGATTTTTGGTGAAGGCACAGCTCTGAAGGGGACTGGGATGTGCAGCTTCTCTGTCTCCACAACAACTAAATCAAGAGTCTGGAACTCCAGTGTTGGGTTACCTGCAGAAAACAGAGAAATGGGGTTTGTAAATAGTGCACTAAATACCCTGTATTTGATAAAAGCTTTTATTAAAAAAAAGCTTTTATTAAATACAGACAATAGACTAAGTGGAAATGTTTCTCACAGTCAGACTCCTTGGCACAGACAATCTCGGAGATGTCAGATGGTTCACTGACTCCCACAGAGTTGATGGCTCTGACTCTGAGGATGTATTCTTTTTCAGGGATCACTCCCTCCTCCACGCGGTACTTCAGCTCCTTTACTGGACGAGAGTTGACCCTCATCCACTTCTCGGTGCCAGCCTCACACATCTCAACGTGGTACCCAGTGATGGGGCAGCCGCCATCCTGCTGTGGGGGCTTCCAGGCAAAGGACAGGAAGTCACGGCTGGCTCCGGTGATATGCAGCTCGATGGGAGGAGATGGGACACCTGAGAGAAGACAAAGTGAGTAACTATGAACCTTCCACAGGTAAAATAAAAGATTAACGTAATGCAAGAACTTTTTAATATGCATTAGTCCAGTGTGATTTACCTGTGGGGTCCTCAATTGTCAGGATTTCCGTGGGCTCGCTAGGATGTCCTGTGCCGGCCTCGTTTTCGGCGGAGACCTGGAACTGAACCTCTGTGCCCTCAATGACGTCAGTTACCCTGTACTTACAGTCAGGACCCGAGGTCTTTCCACATTTCCCCCATCGTGTTCCCATCTTCTCCTTTTTCTCAATGGAATACCTGTAGGACAATGCCAGAAGACAGACTAAATGATGATGTAATTTATGCAAAATAAAGCAGGAATATATTTTGTATCTTTCCTTGGTTACTATTAACAGCTGCAAACAGCTGAAAGTCACTAGAGCGTTACCTGAGGATGGGTCTGCCTCCGTCATTCTTAGGCTCCTCCCACATTAGATCTACATAGCGTTTGGTCACAGCATTCACAGTGAGAGCATATGGCGGTCCGGGAGTGGCTGAGAAAAACAAAATAGTATATTAATATATATTTTCCTATAACTATGTTGCAGACTGTTTCTTAGCTGTCTTGTTGAAAAACACAAAGTTTGCAGCTTCACTTACTGAAAGTGTCCTTGGCCAGCACAGAGTCCTCCAGTTCACAGAACGGTCCAACCCCAACAGCGTTTTCAGCTGCGATCCGGAACACATACAGCGATCCCTCGTTGAGTGGGCTCACAGTGTATTTGAGCTCCTTCACTGTGGTGTCGACGGCCTGCCAGCCCTTACGCCTGGCGTCTCTCTTCTCCACCACGTAATTGGTGATGCGTGATCCTCCGTCACGCTCGGGGGCTGTCCACTTCAGCTCAGCACTATTTCGGCAGGCGCTGACCACAACTAGCCAGCGAGGGGCAGAAGGAGGATCTGAGGGCAGGAAGAATAATAAACATTACTAACTGAAACCAAATGATATTGGGAGTTTATGTTTTAAATATGTTTGTCATTGGAGTTTTATAGTCATACTCAGTCTCTCCTTGCAGAGTATGGGGTCACTTGGTTCGCTGGGTTCGCTCTCTCCTGCGACGTTGACCGCTCTCACTCTGAAGGAATACTCTTGCTTCTCCATGAGGTCCTGCAGGAAGTTCTCCAGCAGGTTGATGTGCTCTGCCACGCGGATCCAGTCCACGGTGCCGCTTTTTAGCATCTCAATGACGTAGCCCTCAATCTTGGCGCCGCCATCATGCTCCGGTTTGGTCCACATCAGGAAGCATGAGGTCTTGGCCACGTCCTTCACTGTGGGTTTACCAGGAGGCCATGGGGGATCTGCAGACGGGGAACAAGATTGGCGTCTTAATACAGCCATATTAACAAATTACTTTACAATGCCCAAAAGCATGATTTTAACCAGAGGCAGCATTGTTTTAAATTTAAACTCAAATCTAGGGATTAATTAATTCTATTGCTGATAGCTGATTCTTTCTTACCAATGGGGTCCTTGACAAGAATTAGATCTGTCTCTTTGCTTGGTTTTCCAGGTCCAGCCAGATTCTCAGCCAGGACCCTGAACTTATACTTCTTCCTGGTGGGCAGACCTTTCACTCTGCAGAGGAAAAAATTTACTTGTGAAAATGATGCTAACAACATAACATTTCTCTGATGGGTACTGCAGAGGTGCCCACAGACCTGTAGTTGGTGTCTTTGATGGGCAGCTTGTTGCAGCTGATCCACCTGTCATGGTCGGGTTCATATCTCTCGACCCAGTAGCCTGTGATGGGGCTACCTCCGTCCTCGTCTGGCTCATACCACGTCAGGGTCAAGGAGTCCTTAGCGATGTCTGAAGGCTCCAGTTTGTAAGGAGCCCCAGGAGTGTCTAAAGAAATAAGTGACAAATATGAGAAATCATGCTTATAAAGTTTAACTATGGCTAAGTTTGTTTTTAATTCTCACCAAATGGATATCTGGCAATGATGGACGGGTGCTCTGCTGGCGTCCCAATTCCAAACTGGTTCTCGGCAAAGACTCGAAAGATGTAGTCCTTGAGCTTGACAAGTCCGACGGCTTTGTATGTGGTTTGTTTGACAGTGGAGGAAAGGCGATGCCAGATGCTGCTGTCGGCCGCTCGGCGCTCCACAATGTAGTTAGTGACACGGGAGCCACCATCGTCTCTGGGCGGGTTCCAGGCCAAAGTGCAGGACTCGTTAGTGATCTCGGAGATGTCAAAGGCAGCAGGAGGGCCAGGTTTGTCTGCAAAGAAAGACTATGATTAAAAAAACTTGCAACACATTTTTACCGCTATGTTAAGTATTTAGATATAAATAGGTGTTATAAGGGTATTAGGGATGCACCGATACAATGGCTTAACATTGGCGTCGGCCGAAATTGGAGAGGTTGACTGACATCGGACATCTGCACCTATGCAAATGTACCACCTAAAGTATATGCACTGGGTCTATTTGTCATTCTCGCCTGCATTTCTGCTTTTATTGCAGCTCATTTAACAGTTGCTATAGCAACAGCTTGTGCATGTAACTCATGCCATGCTTGTTCTGTACTGGCTGCTCTGTGAAGGACTCAGACTCCGCCTCTCTTGATCACCTCATCAACTCCACTCAGGAGAGATGCCATTCGAGTAAAACTTTATCGGTTACTGTCCAGAGAAAGTGGAGATCTGTTGGCAATAGAAATGCAGCGTTGTCATGTCTATAGTTTCTCTGCACTCCACAGTGACACAAGCAAACAAAGAAAAGAGGACAGACGCTCAAGCATTAGCAAAACATTAGCGCCCTTGCAAAAGTTAGGGCGCTAACTTTTATCTGATCCAACTCCAGAGTAACCGGCTGTTTAATGGTAAATGGTAAATGGCATGCATTTATATAGCGCTTTTTTGCACCCATCTCGGGCACCCAAAACGCTTTACATCGTGCTTCCACTCACCCCATTCACACACATTCCCACCTGGGGCAGACAGAGATGGGGGCACTATTAATGACACTAGCCTCATTTATGAGCGGACAACGTCTGTTTTTACAGTTATCCTGTTGCACTGATCTAAAGCTGCACTATACTTGGGTTTAAAATCAAAATTGAATGCGCGTCTTTTGCTTATTAGAAATGGCAATGAGTCGGAAGACAATCTCACTTTATTACCTAGGCTACTATTTTTTACTGCATTTGGCCCATCAATATACAGTGGGGATCGAAAGTTTGGGCACCCCAGGTAAAATTTTTATTAATGTGCATAAAGTTGCCAAGAAAAGATGAAAAAATCTTCAAAAGGCATCAAATGACAGATTATACATCCTTATAATAAGTCAAAAAAAGTTAGATTTTATTTCCATCATTTACACTTTCAAAATAACAGAAAACAAAAAAATGGTGTCTGAAAAAGTTTGGGCACCCTGCAGAGTTAATACCTTGTACTGCCCCCTTTGGCAAGCTAGGACCTGACAGTGTCATGGATTGTTCTCAATCCTCGTCTGGATAGACCAGGTGATGTCAATCTCAAAGGTTTTAAATGCCTAGACTCATCTGACCTTGCCCCAACAATCAGCACCATTGGTTCTTCTAAGCAGTTGTCTAGAAAACTGAAACTGAAAATAGTTGATGCTCACAAAGCAGGAGAAGGCTATAAAAAGATAGCAAAGCGTTTTCAGATGCCAATATCCTTTGTTCGGAATGTAATTAAGAAATGGCAGTCATCAGGAACATTGGAAGTTAAAGCAAGATCTGGAAGACCAAGAAAAATATCAGACAGAACGGCTCGCAGGATTGTGAGAAAAGTAAGTCAAAACCCACGTTTGACTGCACGATCCCTCCAGAAAGATCTGGCAGACACTGGAGTTGTGGTACACTATTCCACTATAAAGAGATACTTGTACAAATATGGATTTCATGGAAGAGTCATCAGAAGAAAACCTCTTCTACGTCCTCAACACAAAAATCAGCGTTTGAAGTTTGCAAATGAACATATAGACAAGCCTGATGCATTTTGGAAACAAGTTCTGTGGACCGATGAGGTTAAAATAGAACTTTTTGGCCGGAATGAGCAAAGGTATGTTTGGAGAAGAAAGGGCACAGAATTTAATGAAAGAACCTCTGTCCAACTGTTAAGCATGGGGGTGGATCGATCATGTTTTGGGGTTGTGTTGCAGCCAGTGGCACAGGGAACATTTCACGAGTAGAAGGAAAAATGGATTCAATAACATTTCAGCAAATTTTGGATGCTAACTTGATGCTATCTGTAAAAAAGCTGAAGTTAAAGAGAGGATGGCTTCTACAAATGGATAATGATCCTAAACACACCTCAAAATCCACGGTGGATTACATCAAGAGGCATAAACTAAAGGTTTTGTCATGGCCTTCACAATCTCCTGACCTCAACATAATTGAAAATCTATGGATAGACCTTAAAAGAGCAGTGCGTGACAGACAGCCCAGAAATCTCAAAGAACTGGAAGTGAGAGGCAAACAAACAAGAATTGAAAGACTCTTGGCTAGTTACAAAAAGCGTTTACAAGCTGTGATACTTGCCAAAGTGGGCAGTACAAGGTATTAACTCTGCAGGGTGCCCAAACTTTTTTTTACTTATTATAAGGATGTCTAATCTGTCATTTGATGCCTTTTGGAGATTTTTCCATCTTTTCTTGGCGTTTTATGCACATTAATAAAAATTTTTTACCTGGGGTGCCCAAACTTTCAATCCCCACTGTATAGTCACTGTATCTGCAGATGGCATAATTAATAAATAAATTCCTTTAAAGCCGTATTTTTTTTTTTTTCCAAAGTAAAGATAATACCAGAAAATACATACTAATGTTGGTATCTGCCATTATGTTAAGATAAACATCGTTATTGGTCTAAATTGTTTCTTATTACATGGACATAGCATTCCTAGCTAATACTATGTCCTTACCTAGAATGTTGACGTCAACGGTTGCTGTGGCGCGGCCGCTGCTGTTGGTGGCCTCAATGATGTAGGTGGAAGTGTCGTCTCTTGTGGTTTTGGCGATGGTGACAGTGGACTGTCCCGGCTTGGTGTCGATGCTCACTCTATCATCAGCTTTGAGCACCAAGTCGGCCTTGGTCCACTTTACGCGGGGCTCAGGTTTTCCTGTCACTTCAGCTGGGAGCTCAATTTTACTGCCAGCTTTTGCAGTCAGTCCAGCCAACAGTTTGGCATCAAGCTGGATCTCTGGAGGTTCTGTGGGAACAAAACACATAACGAATTTGGAATAACAGATAAAGAATATGCTCTAATGAGTTCTAGTAGTTTGCTGCTTGCTGCTTTGCTGGGGGCGGCAGTAGCTCAGTGGGTAGAGCGGTCGTCTTTCAACCGGAAGGTAGGCGGTTCGATTCCCACTCTCCCCATACTGTCGTTGTGTCCTTGGGCAAGACACTTAACCCACCTTGCCTCCAGTGACTGTAACACTGGTGATGTAATGTAAGTCGCTTTGGATAAAAGCGTCTGCTAAATGAATAAATGTAAATGTAAATGTAAATGTAAATGTAAATGTAAATGCTGCTTCTTTCTAAATAATGTGCTGTGCAAGTGCTCCCTCTGGTGTCCACTGCCTGTTACTGTAACATTTTGGGTCTACATTATTGGTCTACAACAAAAAAACTGTCAAAACATATATTCAGATAGAGTGTATATCTTCTAAAAACTGGCAGGAATAAGAAGGGTACCTATTGGATCTACGGCCTGGATTTCGTCAGTGGCCTTGCAGGGTCGGCCGGCTCCAAGTCGGTTCAGGGCACGGACTCTGTAAGCGTACCATTGGCCCTCAGTGAGACCGGTCACCTGGCACTTCAGCTCCGGGACCATGTCTCCGCAGGGTTCCCACTTATCGGCTCCTCTCTGGCATCGCTCCACGTTATAACCCCGGATACCGGTGCCGCCGTCATATTTTGGAGGTTCCCAGGTCAGGAAGATGCCACTGGCGGACTTATCTCTCCACCTCAAGTTCTCTGGTGGGTCAGGCACAGCTAAACAAGCACAATGGAGAGGTTAAGGCTAAAATTAAAAGTCTGATCAGACTGAAATTGTGTGTGTCATGTTGACTCACTGGCAGGAGATAACACATTGACAGGCTCGTCGATATACGCAGGTTCTCCTGGGCCACACTTGTTGCAGGCCGTGACTCTAAACAGATATTCCTTTCCTTCAACCACATCAGTGACGGTGAACTCTTGATCCTGGATTCCTGACACCACCTGGGGATGCATTACAAATGTCAGTCAAATTTTTGGTTTTAATTCAGAAAATAATTTTAAGGGAATGTCTTTCTTACCTTGACCCAAGTCTTGCGGGATACATCACGTTTCTCCACCTGGTATCCGGTCAGTGGGCTGCCTCCATCGTGCTCGGGGGCTTCCCAGCTCAGATGCACGTGCTGGCGTGTCACCTCTAGGACCTTAAAGTCTTTGGGTGCGCTAGGAGCAGCTGTGAAACAGAAATATTGAGGTGAGTGAAAAAGAACACAAGAAATCTAATAGAAATGATGTAATATAAACTATCAATTAAAAATGAGAATTTGTGTTGTAATATACCAATAACGTTGACCTCGATATCACCAGAGATAGACTTGATGTTATTCTCCAGAGTCAAAGTGTAGGTGCCTTTGTCAGGTCGGACACTTGGCGTGACAACCAGCTCTACAAACGAGGACTTGGTTGTCACAGTGACGCGCTCATCTTCAGGGGTCAGCTCCTTATCTCCAAAAGTCCACTTGGCGACAGGGATGGGGTATCCAGTGATGGGGACTCTGATACTCAAGGGCTGGGGGACAATCACCTCCAGGCCATTTTTGAACGCACTAAGGTCAAAGGTTGGGGCAACTAAAGAACAAAAAAAAAAAAGTAAATCTGTTAACTTTAGCTAAGAATAAAGAAAGTTATGGAATAAAAATAATTAGAAAAACATTTTTTGTTATAATTTTTTTATAAACTCACAGTGTGGGTCATCTGCAAGCAGAGGTCCACTGATGTTGGAGGGGTCAGAAACACCAGCAGCATTTTCAGCCTTCACTCTGTAGTTGTATTTTGTTCCAAATTTCAATCCAGAGACCTGAAGAGACAGTATTAAATTAAAAGTGCTTTTATTTTGAAAAGATTATACTGCTGCTATTTAAATAATTTGTTTTGATATGAATACTAATTTCTTTGAACTGATTTGACCCTAAAATTCTTCTGTCAGTGTCTGTACCTTGTAGAAGAGGTCAGGGCAGAGACGAGCGTTGCAGCGGAGCCATTTGTCTGTACCATCCTCACAGCGTTCAATAATGTATCCAGTAATCATGCTGCCTCCATTGCTCAGAGGGGTCTCCCATGTCAACTGCACAGAGCTCTTGTTCTGGTCCTGGGGTGTCAGGTTCAAAGGAGGACTGGGACACTCTGCAATATAGAATCAACTATGTTTAAACAAGTACTCATCAAGTACTCATAGGTCTAAAAGTAACATAATGGGTTTACAGCACTGCTACTATTGAACATACCAATAGGATCCATGATCTTGACGGGTTGGGAGGCAGCACTGGGCTTTCCAACGCCAGCCTTGTTTTGTGCTCTGACTCTGAAGATGTACTCCTTGTTTTCAATGACGTCGTTGACGATAGCACTGAGCTCGTCGGCTTTTGTCACCTGAATGGGGGACCACTTGACAGACGTCCTGTCTCTAAGTTCAATGACGTAGGACGTGATGGGAGAGCCACCATCAGACACAGGGGGCTCCCAAGACACGGTGCAGCCAAACTTAGTCACATTTCCAACAATCACATTCAGAGGAGCATCAGGAACATCTGAGATAATAAAAAATATATATTTTTTTGTGCTTTCAGTTTTTAAGAGCTATACTAGGCTAAATAGTCATAATTAATGTGCATGTTCACTGATTATTCTTACCAAACTTGTTCTTGGCCTGCACTGGTTTGTCCGTTTCAACTATTGGTCCGCTGCCAACGCGGTTTCGTGCGCAGACTCTGAATAGGTACATTGATTCCTTCTGTAGGCCTGTCACAGTGTACTCTGGGCTCTCGCAGTGGTCCGTGGCCAAGGTCCAGGTCTTGCGCTTTACATCGCGTCTCTCAACAACATATGCAATCACTTTGCTTCCTCCATCGCTCTCGGGCTCTTCCCAAGCCAGACTCACTTCGCCATCTGCTGTGTCCACCACCTGCAGGTTCTTCACTGGTCCCGGGATGTCTAGATAAAGAAAACAAAGGAAAATCAGTTAAGAAGCTGAAGCCAAAGCTTCTTGAAAGATTGTTAACAATATCTTAGTTCAGATTATACACTTCCTGTAATCACAATTTCTGTCTGCTCACCAATGACATCAAGGTTAATGAAGGCCTCTCCCTGCCCGTGTTTGTTCTTGAGAATGATCTTGTATCGTCCCTGGTCAGACTTCTTAGGATCTTTGAGGCGGTACTCAGTGCGGTCAGTGGAGGTGTGAATGTTGTCTTTGGGCAGACTCAGGTTGTTGTAGAGCCAGTCAGCCTCAGCCTTGGGATAGGCGCTGAAAGGCACTGCCATGACGATGGGTTTACCAGCATCAGTCACGTAGCTCTGGTCTGTGGTCTTTATCTGGGGCACAGCTGGAAGACAACATGTGGTTTGTCAGTACAGATAAGTGTTAGGTTGGATTTTTTATAGAATCATTTTGTTGTTTTGTACCTGCCAGTTCGAGCTTGGCCTTGGCGTCTTTGTCCTTCACCATGATTCTGTACTCTCCTTGGTCCCGGGGCCTGATCTCACAGACCTGCAGCCTGTGGACTTTGCCCTCGCTCATCATCTGGAACTTGTCGCCCTGGACTACCGTCATATTGTTCCTTAGCCATTTCACCTCCACCCTGTCCTTGTTAAGCTCTACCTCGAAGATCACATCTGAACCGGGGGGCTCAAACAAATCCTGGGGCGGCCTGATAATCTCCACTGGGGTCTCTGAAGCACAGAAACAGGGTTAAATTTGAGCCTAAGCACTGTTCAAATTAAGTTCCATTAACAGTGCCTTACCTTCAACGAACAGCCTGGCTCTGGATCTCTTCTCGTCCACTCCGCAGGCATATTCACACTCATCGTCAGGTCGGCACTCCTTAATACACAGTGTGCACATTTTGCCATCTTTTTCAAATTTATATCTGTTAAAGAAATATTCACTTAGTTACATCACAAACAACTTTCATGGAATACATTTGAATTAAATAATAATAATGCATTGTGGCTTATTGAATATGTTTGTCTTGTAGGTTTTCTCACCTAGGTCCCTCTCTGATCTCTCGTCCGTTCCTGTACCACTTGACGTCAGCCTTTTCCTTGGTCAGTTTGCAAGAGAACTCTGCGTCCTCAAACTCAATGATGGTCTGGTCCTTCAGTTGCATGGAGAAGTCTGTGGGCGCCTCGCTGATGATCAGTTCAGCAGTGGATTTGCTGTCTCCGGCCACAGCGGTGTACTCACCCTCGTCGGACAGCACGCAGTCTTTAATGGTCAGCACATGCTTGTCTTTGTCCACTTTGTACACAATACGTTTGCTCAAGGTGATCTCCTCGCCGCCTTTCATCCATTTGATGGTAGTGTTGGGTCTGTTTACTTTACAAGAGAAGCTGACTGTCTTTTTCTCCTGAGTGTCAACATCCTCCAGAGGAACCACAATTTTCAGACTCTCCTCTGAACAAGAAAAAAAAAACATTTATAATAATAATAAGCACTTCTTCTCATCTAATGTTTGCACTTTAACATTGCTTTAAATGTGTTACTTTAAATCAATTACAAACCTTTAACTGTAAGTTTGCAGGAGCTCATGGCCTGTTCTCCTCTCTGGTTGGTCAGGTTGATGCTGTAGTTGGCTTCATCTCCCTTCTGGGCTTCTTTGATTCTCAGGGAAAATACATTGTCCCTTTGAAGCATTACATGCTTGCTGCTCTCAAAGAGTGTCTCATCGTTTTTCACCCACTTGGCCTTGGCTCCCTCAGAGTTCACCTCACAGTTAAGGACGATCTCCTGGCCTTCTAGGACCTCGGTGTCTTTCAGGGGAGTGATCACCTTCAGTTTCTCTGCAGTCGACAACACATTAGTTAGTTTTTTTAATTGTTCTTAATTTAATAGAACATTGTTTCCCAAATAAAGGTTGGGTAGAATTTCTCTTTTAATAATTAGAAAAACTGGAAGCAATAATGTTAACAGTTACTGGGCATTTCATTAAAATATGTGCACCAAAATAACTACTTTAAATAAGACCAAAACAACTTAAAACCAACAAAATTACCTGTTAATGACCAACTGTTTTTAAAATAAAAAAGTTTTGGTTACAATTCATTTGGCATTTTGAAATATGGGTCCCCACAAAAAAAGTTTGGGAAACACTGTATTTCTTATGCTTATACATCTACTCTAGAAATGAACAATGAGGAAGTGTGAGCAGGGCTTACCAAGCACAGTGAGCTCAGCAGCAGCTCTTGTAGGTCCAATCACTACCACATATCCGCCTTCGTCTTTCAGCTCAGTGCTCTTGATGACCAGTGTCCGTCGCTTCCCGTCGCTGACCATCTGGTATTTATCAGCTTCTAGCTCCTGGCTGCCTTTCATCCATTTTACCTCAAAGGTCTCCTTGGAAACAGAGCATGTAAACTCTGCCTTCTGGCCCTCAACCACCTCCTGGCTCTGAGGTCTGGAGATGAACTCAGCAGCCAACTCTGAAACAGCAAGAAGAGAGAAACTTGTTAGAAACCACTTTATAATGATTTTTAGTTTCAGAAGCAATTTTACTATTTGTCTTTGTAGATTTCAATTGAGGTTTTTTGGCATTATAGGATTTTTACAATGCAGTATCACAAGTGGCCACTGGGGTTACTAGCAGGGTATTAAATATGTATTATTCGCTCTTGTTGTTTTGTAAGCCATACCATTAATCTGGAGGTTGCCAGAGGTCTTAATTGGGCTCAGCCTACAGTTGTACTCTCCTGCGTCCGCCATCTTGAGGTCCTGGATGAGCAGAATGCGTCTCTTTCCGTCAACAATATGTTCGTATCGGCCGCCCTCGGGTAGCTCCTGGTCTCCTTTGTACCACATCACGTCAGCACTGGGTTTGGACACCTCGCAGATCAACTTCACGCTGTCAGTCTCTGTGCCCTCCACGTTGGCCAGGTTCTTGGTAAACCGCGCCTCCTCCTCGACGACAGTGAGCATGCCAGAGGACTTGGTGGTCTTTGCGTCGCATTCGTATTCAGCCTCATCATCGAAGGCAGACTTGTGGATGATGAGGACGTGTTGGCGACCTTGTGCAATAATCTCGTACTTCTTCCCCTTTCTAATCTCACTTCCATCCTTGAACCAGCGGACCTGCACAGTGATGGTCAAAATGTCAATTAAATTATCATTATCAGCGTCATTCAATTAAAGCAATTTTTAAAGCGGGGCTCACCTTAACATCTTGTCTGGACACTTCGCATTCAAACCTGGCAGATTCCTTCTCTTTGACCTCAACATCATGGAGCGGCTTCAAGAACTCGACATGTGGAGCTGTAAAAAAGCAAATGTTAGTAATAATATATATATATATATATATATATATATATATATATATATATATATATATACATATAAAAACATATGGATGACTACTCACGCTCAACATTGAGAAAGCATGAAGTTTTGAAGTCCTTTGCGTCACAAGTGTATGTCCTGGAGTCGTCCAGAGTGCAGTCGTGAATAAGCAGCGCTCTCTTGCGGCTGTCGACGATGATCTCATACTTCTTAGTCTTGCGGATTTCCTGTCCATCCTTGGACCATTGTACCTCTGCGTTTTCTCTGGACACTTCACATTCTAGTGTGGCAGTGGCTTCTTCTTCCACTGTCTGGTCCTCCAGGGGCTTTGTGAACTCTACTGGTGGCTCTGATTAAACAGATAAGGCATTGCTGTTTTTCATACTGCTGAAAACATACTCACTGAATATTTCTGCCAAAACTCTCAAAAATTTCTACTTCTACTGATTTGCTTCCGTGTTCGATTAAGCTATATACATTTTATTTGTTGCCGTGTTTGGCTGAGCTTTATAAGTTTGTTTGTTCTGTGTTCAGCTAGGGTATACAAGTTTGATATGCTTGGACGTTCGTTTAAGCTCTATACATTTAATTTGTTGCCGTGTTTGGGCTAAGCTATATAAGTTTGATTTGCTGCCGTGTTCAGCTTAACCATAACTTTTATATCTGATTTTTGTATTATTGGAACATTCGGTATTATTGGTTCCAAGAAGCATCCGATTGTGGTGATTTTTGACATTAGTCCTGCTGGCTTTTTGTTTGCTCCTTAACTGGTCTGTTGTTTACAGTGGAATCACTGGTGGCATTTTCAGCTCAAGGTGCTTTGGAGTGACCCTTGTACTGGAGATCAGTAACGCCTGAGGATGGCCATGATCTCTGCCCCTCCAGTTTGGGAATTGGTCACCTCTGAGAAGGCCTCACGAATGAAGCCTGTACAAACGGTATTGTATTGTTGTTTTAGCACCTTTTGCACATGCTGGGTGGACCTAAACGCATTTTTACGACCTACGTCCATTGGTAGGTCTCTCGCTTCAATGCAGGATGCCCCCAAATTTGATCTAGGTCATATGCTTTAGGTGGAGCCGGCTGTGACCTCCTTAATTATGCCCCTGGATGAAGCCATGCGACCAAATGGTAGTTACTGCAGTGTCGGGTCAAGGGTGACTTGCTGTGTAGAGCATATAATGCAGGTACACGAATGGGTCGTATGGGGAATTCGCTGTCCCATTTGTTGCTGGGTCTTGCGTATTCACTGGGGGCCACTTGGGATGACTTGTCTACCTAGGGACTGGTGGATACTTATCTGCTTTCATGTCAAGGGAGCTGGAGCGTATGCTTTTGCTTTTGCACAATTGCCACTGACGGAGAGCATCAGAAGGACCCTACGAGGCTTACAAGCTGAAGTCACTGAGGTAGCTGGGAAGCTTCTCGATGGCAAGGCACCGGGGGTGGATGAGATACGCCTTGAGTACCTCAAGTCTCTGGATGTTGTGGGGCTGTCTTGGCTGACACGCTTCTGCAACATTGCGTGGCGTTTGGGGACAGTACCTCTTTATGGCAGACCGGGGTGGTCTTTTCAAGAAGGGGGGATCACACTCCTCAGCCTTCCTGGGAAAGTCTATGCCAGGGTACTGGAGAAGAGAATGCAGCCACTAGTTGAACCTTTGATTCAGGAGGAACAATGCGGTTTTCGTTCCGGTCATGGAACACTGGACCAGCTCTATACCCTGTCCAGGGTGCTGGAGGGTTTATGGGAGTTTGCCCAACCAGTCCACATGTGCTTTGTGGATCTGGAGAAGGCATTCGACTGTGTCCCTTGTGGCGCCCTGTGGGGGGTGCTCGGGGAGTATGGAGTTTGGGGCCCTTTGCTAAGAGCTGTTTGGTCCCTGTACGACCGGAGCAGGAGCTTGGTTCGCATTGCCGGCAGTAAGTCAGACCTGTTCCCGGTGCATGTTGGACTCGGCAGAGCTGCCCTTTGTCACCGGTCCTGTTCATTATCTTTATGGACAGGATTTCTAGGCGCAGCCAGGGGCCGGAGTGAGTCTGGTTTGGGGACCACAGGATCTCGTCTCTGCTTTTTGGAGATAATGTTGTCCTGTTGGTTCCATCAAGCCAGGACCTTCAGTGTTCACTGGGACGGTTTGCAGCCGAGCTGGGATGAGAATCAGCTCCTTCAAGTCTGAGACCATGGTTCTCAGTCGGAAAAGGGTGGCTTGCCCCCTTCAGGTTGGTGGAGAGCTCCTGCCTCAAGTGGAGGATTTCAAATGTATTGGGGTCTTGTTCACGAGTGAGGAAAGGAAGGAGCGTGAGCTGACAGATCGGTGCAGCTTCTGTAGTGATGCAGTGGATCCGTCGGTCTGTCATGGTGAGGAAGGAGCTGAGCTGCAAGGCGAAGCTCACGATTTACTGGTCAATCTGCGTTCCTACTCTCACTTATGGTCATGAGCTTTGGGTCAACAAGATCCCGAATAGAGGCGGGCAAAATGAGCTTTCTCTGCAGGGTGGCAGGGCGCTGCACCCTATCGCTACCTTAGAGATAGGGTGAGGAGCTCGGTCACTCAGGAGGAGCTCAAAGCCGCTGCTCCTCCTCATTGAGAGGAGCCAGCTGAGGTGGCTCAGGCATCTGTTTCAGATGCCTCCTGGACGCCTCCCTAGGGAGGTGTTCGGACATGTCCCACCGGGTGGAGACCTCGAGGGAAGATCTAGGACGCTGGAGGGACTATGTCTCGGCTGGCCTGGGAACGCCTCGGTATCCCCCCAATAGAGCTGGAGAAAGTGTCTGGGAAGAGGGAAATCTGGGTGTCTCTGCTTAGACTGCTGCCCCTGCTCAGATAAGCGGTAGAAGATGGATAGATGGAAAAATAGAATTGTAACTGTAACCCTACAACTGTAACCAAAAAATAATAATTTAACTGTAAATAACATATCAAAAATTAAAACTAACTTTTTGGGTCAGGATGGCTCAGAAACAATGATGAAAAAATTATTCATAAGTATGTTGTTGTTCTGTATGCTATTTGCACACTTTGCTACACTGCACCCTAGATTAGGACACTAAACCTCATCTGTTGAAACCAGTTAGAACCAGTTGGTCACTGCAGGCTGGACACATAGTGGGAAAAGTACTGATACTGTGGCAGGAAGTGCCCACTCCTGCGCGAGGTGTGGCCAAAGGTTATGACTTTTAGGGTGTCGAGTTGATCAGAGACACAACTCGTTGGCTGACCTTATGTTAACTTTGTGTTGTGTACCAGCGCTGTACTTATTACATTTTCTGAGTGGAATTAAACAGACAAACTTTACATTGGTTTTATAGTTTTTATTATCCTAGTCATTGCTCCAACACTCGTACCAAAAGAGCCGGGAGAAAGTGTTTTCAGACTAACAGTGTGAATTGAAAAAACAGAGGGAAAGCAGTGAAAAAGTAGCTTATATATTTTTTTTTGTTACGTTTTTATATATATTTTTAATATAATATATATGAAAATATTTTCTAGGGGTAGTTACAATACATTTTTTTATATTTATATTTTATATTATTTTTTTCTTTGGTTACAGTTCCAAGTTCAAGCTGACCGTAGACTGACGCCATACATGTCTATTATGTTGTATGCAGCTCGTTTCTATCCACCAAAAATAACAAATATCAACTGTATTAAGAGACTATATGAAAGACGATACAATATATGCCATGGGACTTTGGACAATTTTGTAAAGGACTGGACAAATATCTGCTGAGAGGAGCAGATATTTTGGACGTGAATGGCGGACAAAATTGGACTTACATCCCCTGAATTAGATTTGACTTTTTTTTTCCCATGAAAAAAGCAAAAACTTTTTGCAGTCAACAGATTTTAAATGTCATAATAAACACAATTTTAACAGAGACCGTAAGGTGACAATATGTGTTAAATATATATATATTTATACTTTGTCTTAAAGCTTGAGGAGCCTTACCTTTGACAATCAGACTAGCCTCAGTCTGAAAGTCTTTAGCACTGAGTTTGACCTGTCCAGCTTCATTCAGCTGGACGTTACGCAGAGTCAGGCTGTGGACAGTGACCTCTGACTTCAGCACCACCTGACAGGTAAAGAAAAAGAGTTAAAAAAAGTTAAAACAAGTTCACATTGTTGATTGTCTGAATAATGGCCTTTCAAAGAAGGGAGAAAGATTTTAGTTTGACTTATCAAACAAATGAGAGTAGGTAAGGTAGGAATGTGTAATCTATCTGACCCTATGTCAGCAGAATTATTGAAGATGCCCTTCTGTCAGGTTCAACTGAATGCCACCTGTTAGTAGCACTCAGACGTGAAGTGATCTGGAAGTGATCTAGGCTCAAAAAAATCTAAATCCACTGCTTAGGCAAACGTAAGGTAAATTCAACTAGACATCCTCTATTATATTTTCCAATTTCTCATATAATACAGATCCAAAATGCTATAATCGAGAAACACTACAGAGGCAAAAAAACCACATGTAAACTTTTATTTCTCACTACAACTAACAAATGTATAAATTCAATTATCTCTAAACCTTCTTTTTAATTGTCACAGGACACGGCAAGATTTACAACATTTTGTGACACTGTTTACATTTTGTTTTATTACACATAAAATTTGTGTTACATGTCTCCAGCAGATCTTTAGGCCGGGCCCTGACAGCTAAAAAGAACGCAAGCAGCTGCTTTCTACTTCACCAGATTTAAACCACATGACCTCTGGACACCTGGCTGCTTTTACACATCACGTCAGACTCGCTCAAAGGGAAGCCAACTTACTGTATAACCACGGAAATACTACCCATAGGTTACAAAATGTTCTTTTGATCTGGTTTTACTTACAGCTTCGTATTTAATTGTATTTTCTAGTTATTGTATTTGTTGCTTAAAAGTTGATTATATTTAAATGAAAAGCTACGTAAATTTCTGTGATTGGTACCACTGTGTTATTGTACTAGCTCATTTTTGCTATTGAAAATCAAACACTCAATAATTTTACAGTGCTGTGTGTTTTTAGGTTTTAATTCAGAACTTAGGTTAGGTTAAGTTAAGTTTTATACAGTGAGATATATAAAACTATATAATATGATATGTTTAAATGACTTTTAGTTAATGGTCTTGTAAAACCTTTACACCTAGCTCAAACAGTTAAACATTTATGACTTTTACAAAGGTTAACTTGAATAACTGGACTAAACTCAGATCTTTCCTCTGATCTCTGATTTCTCAATACTTTGTCAATGGTTCACTTCATTTGCTGTAATGCTTTTTGGGCCTACGAGTATTTTGCAGTCTTTTCTCTTTCAGACAAATGACATAAATGTGTTATCAGCTTTCTTTTTTTTTCAATGTGACTCAAACACTTCAAGAAAACACTTTACAATGTAAATCTGTAAAAACTACACTAAACACATTCATATACAGAAAAATCTGTCATTGTTAATTAATATTACAAAGACGCTTTTATGGCTTTCATTTAAAATTTTAACAAATTTTTTACTACATGTGTTGCATGCTGTACATTACACAAGTAAGAGGTATATCGTGTGACAATGAAAGCTCAGAGCTCTCAGGTTACAACAGATAATCAAACTAATCCCACTTTACGTCTTTTCATGTCCCAAGTTCACTGCTGTGCCATGACAAGAAAAAAGCATTTACAACGCATGGAGTGATTTTAAAAAAGCAAAGCTGTCAAATAGCTCTTGTTGCCACCTGCCCTGTGCTTCAACCTCCTGCAGCTGTTAAAAATAACCCCCTGAAGAAACGCTTGCAGGGCAGAAAAACCTCCCTCCTGCGTTATCTCAAAACCAGGATCAAATGCTCAGCTGGAATCCTGTCCAACAGCAGGGCCTTATATGAAGACACTGCTGAACATGTTCTAAAGTAAAGGGACAAACAAAGGGCCCAGGGACAAATCATTACATGCATTAGGGGCATAGTGTCTCTAGTGGTGGCTGTGGGGAGTGAAGTCAAGTGTAAGTCTGAGGTGCATGAATGTTGACTTACTCTGTCGCTTGGTTCCAGCTTGGTACCCCCTAGGAACCACTCGACAGCAATGCCTTCGTAAGACAGCTCACACTCGAAGGTGGCGGTCTCTCCGGCAGTAACGGTTACATCCTTCAGAGGCCGTTTGAGGCCGATCACTCGGGCTTTGGATTGGGGAGAGGACATGGTTAGCTCCTCACCAAACCAATCAATAGATCACAAAATACTCCGAAGAGAAACGGCTAATCCTCAATGACTAATCCGCATGGTGTGGTTATGCTGAAGGCAGGCCGCTGAAGCCCTCAAGCCAACTAAAGCCATCCACCGTGGGACTTGGCACTGGGGGGGTTAGCTCATTAGCATTCATTCTGCTGGAATATGTATATGGCTGGCAGAAACCAGTCAGAACCGGGGTCACGTCCTCCTCCACTGCCAATCACTGGAAACCTGTTCTAGAAAAGGCATGCACCTTCTAAAATAACCAAGAGGTCTGATTGGCCAAGAGCCCACCTCTGCCAAACCCATCAGAGCTACAACAATCTGTGACTGTCAATCAAAAGCCTGCAATTTTCCTGGAAAAGGAGAATGTGAGTTACCCAACGTAAGGCTGTAGAGAGAGCTGACATCATGTGTGTCATAATGCTGCCATGTTATGGTGTTCAGAAAAGTTTTGGTTGTCAGTTTGGATTAACAAGTGGCAAGTATTTACAACAGACTGCTTTGCATGCCTGAATTAAGGCTGCTTTATGGCCAGTTAAAAACACCCTGGTAGTGGTGCTGACAGCTGGACCACAAGATGGATGTCTGTTTAATCAAGGAGCTGTCATTTATTATCTGCTTGCATTATCTCCTCTCGTCTCCGCCACATGTGCTGTCTTAATTTTTTTTTATTAGAAATGTATAGGTAGATCAAACCACTTATTGAAGTTAATAATGTGTTAAAGATTAAAGTAGTTGATAATTTTAGATAAATATTTATGAATATTAATGTGTTGACATTCTTTCTACAGGTAACATTGGGTAACATTCTTTAACGTACAGTATTTTGATCTTTAGCTTCATATTTATTCAGTTATGCTGGATTTTGCAAGCAGTATGCCTAACAGACAAACAGAACAGTAAGTCATTTCTTTCACCTTTGACCCTTAGCTGTGCTGACGACTTGGCATTGCCTGCTGAGAAGTCCACGCTTCCTGCCATGTCTTTGCTGCAGTTGAAGAGAATCAAAATGTGGTGAGCACCCTCTTCTTTGATTTCCACATCCTACAACAAATGAAAATATTTACTGCAATGAACACACAGTAATTGTATTTACACTAAACCTATACTTTTACTACTTTTCACTAATTCATCAGGAGCTTCACTATGACCAGGCATCTGTTCATATTACCAGAGGCTTAACTCAGGAAACATGCCATTAATGGTGTCTATGTGAAAGGTCTGGTTCAGCCAAAATAGATGCTTTAAGATATTGACCTATTTAACTTTTATTTCTTCCTGTAAGTTAATACTAAAGCTATTATATCCTTAGACTATTTTTTTTTATGTGATCTTACGGCAGAAGGCATGAGCGTCTCCCCCTTCAGTTTCCATGTGGCATGGAGATCGTCCGCTGAGATTTCAATCTCAAACTTCGCCGTCTCAGTCTCGGTGACCTCAACGCTGTACAGAGGTTTGAGCACCTTGATGTCACGCTCTGCGAGGTTCAAACACATGTTAATGAGACTCAAAGAAAAGACAAAAAGATAACCCAGAGCAGAGGTGTAATAATTCTCATTTTTCTGAGAATGTTTTTACAACCAGAAAAAACAAAAAAAAAAAGAACATGAACAAAGACATGACACTTTGGCTAGTAGCTGACGCTTCGTTTCAGAGCGACTTACAAGTTGCATACAAGCAGAACAAATCCTGATAAAAATCCAACCGTATACATTATTCCTACACTATCCATGTAAAACGTATAATATTAATGAGCAACCTAATTCATTTTTTACATTGAGTATTGCCTAATCCACAATAATGTTAGTTACTGCGAGCTAACTAGTTCTGTCGATGCTAATAAAAAATAAAAGTAATGACTTTATACACATGCATGTTGCAGAGCTGCAACAAAATTCAAATAATTATAATTCAATAGCTCAACTAGATCCTGGACATTTATAAGACAATAATAATGGCAAAAATAAAGTGTTTTATCCCCTAAATGCTGTACAAAGTGTGGTTATCTGAGAACTAATTCAACTAAAATTGCAGACATCATTTATAAGAAATGTGGATGCACAGATTTACTATCACATAATAACTAGTAGACATTTTAACTTGAAAATGCACATGCACAAGGAGGATTATCAAATGTACATAAACACTTAAATAGACATCTTGGAGACATTTACATAAGTTACAATTATGCCCCTTGAGTTTTGATGCCTTTAAGTCTTTCCTATACATGTATAATACTCCACTTTGATGTATATGGTTGGATTATCTGCAGGATTCAAAACACAACAAACATCAGATTCAGAACGAATAGCTCAAATGGAGGCAAGGCTTCGATGCTCATAGTGGGCGGGGCCTGATTCATCTGTCCAATCTGGTTCATGAGGGAGGAGCCGGGAGCGCTGCAGGTATTACCTTCGATGTTCAGGTCGGCTGTGGTTTTGTCTGTGCCACAGTCGCAGGTGTATGCTGCCATGTCGCTTTTGGCCGCCTTCTTGATGACCAGCATGCGCTTCTTGCCGTCGGATTGGAAGAGAAAGTTCTTGGAGGGATAGATTTCGTTACCGTCTTTGAACCATTTGACCTCGCCGCTGGCCTTGCTCAGCTCGCACAACAGAATCACCTCCTCTTTCTCGACAGCGGTGTAATTCTGGAGCTTCGCTGTGAAGTACAGGTCACCCTCTGCAGGAGGTATGCAAAAAGACGCCGCAAGATAAGTTAGTTAAGGAGTGAGGAATACATTACACTTGAAGGTTATGAGAAAGGTAACCTAAAGCAGCCATCAAATGATTTTCTATTGAAACTCACCGAGTACTGTGAGCATGGCTTCCGATGTCTTGCCCATAGCCTCCACTTTTATGGCAGATGTGTCGTCAACGGTGACCTCTTTAAAGGAAAGCGTGTGCACTTTACCCTGCTCTGACATGTGCACCACTTTGCTCGGGTGCAGACGGATGCCGTTTTTGTACCACACCACCGGGATGTTCTCATGAGACAGCTCAACACTGAACTCCGCGGTCTCACGCTCCTTCACTGTCACGTCTTTGATCGGTTTGACAAATTCGAGGCGGATACCTAATAAATACAAGTTGTAGGCAGTGATGACAATTTGCAAAAATGTCTTTTTATTAATAACGATGCCTCAAAAATCACTGCTTAGTTGCTTTACCTGTGGTCCATTATATTGGCTACTTTTAGTAAAACGTTTAAAGAGTTTGGAAGTTTTGGTTTCAAGAGTAACATTAACTGAGTTCTACCAAGAATAACAAGAGCACAGGAAAGACAACCTGTTCCACCATTCTTTGGACCCTGTTTACCTTTAATAAAGAGCTTTGCGGATGTCCTCTTATCTTCAGCCTCAAACATATACTTGGCTTCATCCTCGTATCTGGCAGATTTCACAATAAGCGTGTGTCTCGTTCCCTCTGACACAAGTTCAAACTTGTCATCATTAGACAACTCATGAGACCCCTTGAGCCAACGGAAGCTTTTGGGTTCTCGGGAAACTTCCAGTTCAAACTTAGCCTCATCCTTTTCATACACGTGAACGTCAGTCAGCGGTGTAATGAACGAGACTGGGATCTCTGTTGGGTCAGACACATTGAATTAATTCCCAGGCATGGTTGGTGTTCAATGGGCATTGACCTCCCGCACTCATGACATTCGACAAATCCACGCGGTCTTTTAAAACCTCCACAAGATAAACACTAAGAGATTTTTTTTAAAGAAGAAAGCCATGGCAGCTGTAAGAGTTGGGAATTAAAGCTCACCCTTCACTTTGAGGTTCGCTGAGCACTTAGCATTAGCGGCAGTAAATGAGATCTCGCCTGTCTGAGGGACTCTGCAGTTGTAGAACACCAAAGTGTGTTTGGCGCCATCTTCTATGATCTCAACGTCCTGCAGGTGACCCCAAAACTTTAGAATTCCAGCAGAAAAATTTACAGGACTCACAAAATTATAACAGGGTGGCCCATTCACTTTCATTTCAAATCTTTCAATATCAAATGAAAGTGAAATAAACCACTTTTAAGAATTGGGACATACAGCAGAGGGACTGAGGACTTCTCCATTCAGTTTCCACTGGCCGTGCATGTCGTCCTCGCTGAGCTCAACCTCAAACCGAGCAGTTTCTCCGTCAAACACTTCGGCGCCGTAAAGTGGTCGGACCACTTTAATGTGGCGGGCTAATGTATTAAAGAGGGGGACAAAATTCATACACAAGACAAGAAACATTTAGAAGATAACACAAAACATTCACAGGACAAATACATAAACAAGTGAACAGTCAAAATACAGCTCAGTGCCTTTTAAGTGACACCATATTAGAGAACCTTGTTTAAGGTTCTATATTAAACCAACTTTATTGAACTGTAAGCACCAATTGATTACTTATGATAGATGATAAATCAAAGGTGCCATAACAGGCAATTTTACAATAAAAGAAGAGCAAAAAAGCGCTATAAATTAGAGTATTGTTAGCAGGCTGTGCAGATGAAGGGTAAGCAAAAGAAGGTGTCGCAATGAGATGATTTTTACCTTCAATGTGAAGCATCGCTGTGGTCTTGTCCGTTCCACAGTCACATAAATACTGCCCTTTGTCTTTGTCAGCTACTTTCTTAATGGTGAGGGTTCTATGTTTGCCCTCGGCCTTGATCAAAACTGCTTTTGAGGCTTTGACCTCGGCTTCGTTGTGGTACCACATGACCTCCACGTCCTTGTTGAGCTCACAATCCAGAACAACCTGATCTTTCTCCACCGCCGTGTAGTCCTGGAGTTTGACTGTGAAGTACGCGTCTCCCTCTGGAACGGGGAAATGTTCGATTTGACACACAAGTTCACATTGAGAACACATTCAAATGGAACAAAACAAACAGAGGACAGACATTTTGAAATGAAGATGGGAATGTTTAACAACAGTGAACACATAAAAAGACAAGTTGTTTGGTGAAGAGACACACTGATGGGAGGCTGTGGAGTGAGCTGTGGTTGAAGAAGAAAGAACAGTGCACAATGGGACACGCAGTTTTACCTATAACCGTCAAATTCGCCATGGAGGGAATCCCTTTGGCCTCAGCCTTAATTTGGCAAGTATCGTCTAGAGTTACATCTCTTATTTCGAGAACGTGTTTTTTTCCGTCCACGTGAGTGATCACAGTTCGGCTCGGATGGATTTTAACGTCGTTCTTGTACCACGTGACTGGGATGTTCTCATGAGAAAGCTCCAGCTCAAAGCGAGCCGTTTTGCCTTCTTTCACAGTTTGGTCCTTTAGTGGCGAGATAAATTTGAGCCTGATACCTATAATTGTATTAGTAGGGCATATTCATATGAGTTAGTTCAGAAATGGAGAAGTACCAACTCAATGAATTAAGGGCAAAATGATTCATCTACTGGGCCTTGATGACTTACCCTCCACTGTGAGTCTAGCAGTTGACTTTTTGCCCAAAACCTCAATTGTATAATCATCCTCATCCTCAAACTCGCAGCAGTTTATGACCAACATGTGCTTCTTTTCATCATCAATGATGTCAAACTTTTGGTCTTGGCTGATGATATCAGCCCCTTTGTACCACATGACCTTAGACACGTCCTTTGTGATGATGCATTCAAACTTGGCCTGTTTCTTTTCAGGCACAGACACATCTTTGAGTGGGACAACAAAGTCCATTTCGATTTCTGGGTTGGAAGTAATATAAAATACTTTAACAACACAAAAGAACTAATAAACATAACCATTGCCAACTAGTGGTCAGTTTACTAAGTACAGCTTTTGGTTGTGCGTTTTTGTATCGGCATGTCAATTTGTTGCTGTAGACTTTTTTTCTTACCTAAGCTCTTGAGACTTCCACCCAGCTTTTAGCCCTTTGGGTCATGTCACCAAAGTCCTGTTCTTTTTTTTTTTTTATATCAGTTGAAAAGCCATTTTATAGACTTGACTATCTACTTCTGAATGTGCAGTATGTTATTTGCCAAGAAAGAAAGGTTAGCTTCAGGTGTCTTCCAGCGATGCAGATGATTCAAATTGGATGCCATGTGTCTTCTTATGGGTTTTCATGTCATCTTGGGACTGCCCTCAACACAAGTTTTCTTGGAATCCTTCCATTCTTCAGGTAGTTTGGCCTCAACATAAATCCTTTTAACAATATGTATGTGCCATGAAAAATCCTTATTTTTTGCGACAATGTCAGTGTCTGAATGTGTGGTTTTTGTACTAATAAACTGACCACTGTCCAACACATCAGAGACAGTACAAATACTATATAGAATATCACAACACAAAGACATTACAAAATTACATAAATATAGACTGACAGACTCCTGAAAAAGGAAACAAATACACAAAAGACAGAGAACAAGATAACAAATATATAGACGTTATAACACTATAGATAACAAACAAGACATAAAAAAGACACTGAATAGACACAAAATGGTGAGACACCTTTTGGAAACAATAGAAATTCCACAATGAAATGTCCTCTTGTATCTTAGGCTGTTAGAAATCAACATTCTGGCGTGGGCCCTAGTAAATTAAGATCTAAGGTCCGCTCTCATGCTGAAATTTTTATTTGATTATTTACGGACCTTACACCTTTATTTGTACAGCTAATTCAATGACACATGGTACAATATTGTTTTGTCAGCCTTTACGTCTGGAGCAGGGCTTACCTTTGACATTGAGCATGCCGCTGGTCACAGCGTTCAGAGCCTGGTATGACACTTCACCGGCCTGGTCCAGCTGGCAATTCTTCAGTATCAGTCGACGAACGGCACCCTCCATTTGGATATCGCAAGTCTGACAATCAATGAAGATGTTTACAAGACATTTTCACTCAATAAAAATGTCCATCTTTGAAAAAAATAAAATAAAAATAAAGGACACCTCCAATATCCCCTGGAACCTAAATTAGAAGATTATCTGAACCAGTGCTTTGTAAGCCTAAATAAACAATGTTTCATCCAATTTACATATGAAAATTAGTCTTGAAACAGTAAATTAAACATGCTGAACTTTTTGTGAATCTGAAATCATCTAATCTTACCGGAGATCTGGTCAAAACCTCTCCTTTGAGCTTCCATTCTCCAGGAATGTCGTCTTCAGAAATCTCAGTCACAAATGTGGCATCTTCCTTCTCGGTCACCTCAACGCTAGCCAAAGGTTTCAGGATCTCAGCCTCGCGCTCTGAGAAAGACAAGTGTTAATATTCATATTTCAAAACAATTTGCTGCAACTTTAACTGTCAATGGGAAGTAAGTAAACCCCGGGTTTTAACAGAGCCAAAGAAGATGGTCAAGTATAAAAGAAGATAAATAGGGAGACAGATTAACCTCCTAATGTGAGCTTGGCGGTGTAAAGGCGTCCCTCCACCTCCATGGCATATTCCGCGATATCGTCAGGCTGACAGTTTTTGATGGTGAGGGTTAGCTCCTTCCCGTCTTTCTTGATCTCCACTTTGTCTGAGGGAGTGACTTCATTCTCTCCTTTGAGCCATTTCCAGTTGGGGGTCTCCTTGAACAGCTCACATTTGAATGCTGCCGTGGCTTTTGGTTTGACGTGTTGGTCTCTCAGTGGCCTCACAATCCAGTCTTTAATAATTTCTGTTGGAGTAAAACGTTGTGTCAGTTTCAAGTTTTTCAATTTCATAATTTTTAGCTTCATAGTCACTTTTTCCAACACTAACCTATCACTTTAACATTTGTAGACGTCTTAACCTCTTCTTGTCCAGACACTTCGCAGCTGTAAAGCCCAGTGTCCTCCTCTGATGAGTTCTGGATGGTTACAGCGTGTTGCATACCAATAATGTTGATCTGGATCTTGTTCTCTTTTTTCTTCAAGATCTGCCCATCCCTTTTCCAAACCACATCTCTCTCCTTGTTCAACTCACAGGTCATGTAGATGGGCTGACCTTTAATTGCTGAAGTCTCCTCCTCGAGCTCCTTCAGCCATTTCACCGGCAGCTCTGTTGGTAAAGACAATAGCAAGTCAAATTGTACTAAAGGAATAAATTAACATTGACATTCTAAAGATAGAGAAAAAGTCAAATACCTTCAACAATGAGCTTGGCCATGCATGAGATCTCCTTGCCAGCGTTCTTGGCGATACAGGTGTATTCACCAGTGTCGGACAGCTGCACGTCAATGATAGCCAGCTTGCGATCTTTGCCGTCGGAGGTGAACTTGTGCTTGGGGCTCTCGCGCAGGTTGCTGCCGTCTTTCATCCAAGAAGTGATGGCAGTGGATGGAGAAACTTCACACTCGAACACAGCTGAGGAACCAATGGACTCGGCCTCCTGCAGCACAATGTCCTGAAGCTTTTTGATGAATTTCAGAGGAACGGCTTTGAGTTTAAAGCCTGCAAATGGTTCCTCCGGAGGTGTAGGACCTCTGCCGCCCGGTTTCAGACCACGACCCCTGCCTTCTCCAGGGGACGGTGTCTGCTTAGCTACAATACAAGTGTAACAGATTAATCCCATTCAGTGTAAATTATTATTATTATACATACATAAAAACAAACAAAATAGATATAACAATATAAAAATATAAATATTAGTGTCTGAAAGGTAATGGGTTGAAGTGTGAACATATATAATCCCACCCCCATTAAAATAAATAATATATCAATTTTAATAATTACTGCAGGAATGTTTTACTTACGTTTAAGGCCTCTACCTCTACCACGTCCTGCCTCATCTCCAGCTGGTTGTCCCTCTGTTCAGAAATATTACAATGAGTTTGCAGCAAAAATAAGTGTATGTTTAAGCATCAAATCATTGTCACGGAAATGAAAGCAGATACATGGAGACATGCAAAGTGATAGGAATCACATGGAATAATGAGTAAATGAAAATAGACACAGACAAATGGAAAATGTATTGTTACAATTTCATAAATATTAAAACATCATGGGTTTGACTGGGATGACAATGGTGATGGATACGAATGACATAACTTAAAAATGTAACACAAAAGTGACAGAAAGCAAAGGATATAAATAAATAAAACTGGAATAAATATACAACAGTGAAAAAATATGAAAGGCTATGTCACAAAATGGAGCTTTTTTAATTTGGAAAGTAGTGGTCAATGGGGAGACATAAAAGCAGACAGTGACAATGGGTTTAAAAATACTTTGTCTGTCCTTTTAGCACTATTTCTTTCTAAATTAAGGCCCCACTGAACATTTTAAACCAATAGAACTGAAATGACTGATAGTGACTGCAATGATAGACAAACAAGTAACACACAAAACACAATGAATATGACCTGACCCTTAATGAAAATGAACATAAAACAGGTAAAAGATGGTGCAGAGTTGAAAATGATGGCAAAATTATGAAGGCAGCGAGGATGAAGGCGTATTGGCGATGATGGAAGTAGATTATTCAGGGCATGAAGGGAGGGTATGGCAATTTTTTTTAAAAAGGGCTGGCCTGGTCTCACCTCTCCTAACCACCCCTGGCACCTCCACTGCTCCTTCCTCCAGTTCACCTTCCTCTGAGCCGTAACTCTTGGTGGGAACCAGCTCCCATCCCCAGGCTTCATCTTCTCCTTCGCCAGCCTCTTCCTCTGCCTCATACTCCTCCTCGAACACCTCTTCCTCAGGCTGAGTGGCGATCTTTCTCAGTTGCACAGCACCAGGGGACACTTCCTTCACTAATGGGATTGTGTCTTTGTCAGGTTTAGCTGCTTCTGCCACTTTTCCCTCCTCTGGCGATGGTTTCTTGGGAATCTTTTTAAGCGTGACAGCTTCAACGGGTGATTCTTTAGGTGAAACGGTTTTAGGCACTTTTCTGAGTTTTTCCAGACTCGGTATCTTCTCAACAGGAACGGCTTCGGCTTCTTTTAGCTTATCTACTTTAGGAGACGGCGTCTTTTTCAGCTCTGCTTTCTTGAGCTGCTCCACAGGTTTCAAAGCCACCTCTTCCTTTTCGTCCTTTGGTTTTGGTGTGACCCCTTTCTTTAACAGCACAGGTGTGGGCTCTTCTGGAGTCTTCTCAGGCTTCTTAACAGTGGCAGGGGCAGGGACTTTCTTTTCGGGGACTGCCTCTGCTTCCTTTGGCTTGTCTGGTTTCTTCTCAAGAACATCAGCCACCTCAGGCTTCTTGAATGGTTCTTTTTCTTTGACTTTTTCTTCTGGACTTACGCGGCGTCGACTCAAATCATCTATTGGCTTCTTTTCTTTGTCCTCTGTGGGTTTCTTCTCAGGTTTTTCAGCTTCTTTAGATGGTTTAGTGAAAGGTTTTAACTTAACTGTCTCTGTTTCTTGCTCTTGTGTTGGAATCTTACCCTTTCCTTTTGGCAATTTGGCCTCCTCTGGCTTTTTCTCTGGAGTTTTCTTTTTATCTGCAGGTTTTAGCAGCTTCTCCGGCTCTTTTAGCTCTGCAGGAGTTTTTTCTGGTTTCTTTGGAGGTTCTTTGAGCTCCACTTCTCTGGGAGTCCTTTCTCTCTTTTCAAAAGGCACCGTATCCCTGTCTGGTCTGTCCTTTTTGTCTTTTTCCGGCTCTTCAGTAGGCCTCAAAGGCTTCTCAAACGGTTTTAGCTTCACTGTTTCTGGCTCTGCTTCATCTAAAGGTAATTTCTTGACTTTCTTCAAACCAGCTTCAGGTGCTGGTGGTTCCTCCGCTTTAGGGGCTTTTGGAGTGATCTTCAGGGAAATCTTCTCCTCTGGTTTCTCCTCTTTCGGTGGTGCTTTCTGACGTGTCCATGTGTCTTTAGGAGCTTCTTTTTCTTCCACTTCTTTTGGCTTCACAACCTCAGGCTTTTTTACTACTTCTGCTCTGTCCTGAGGCTTTCTCTCCTCTGCTGGTTTTCTCGTAACAACTGAAATCTCAAATTCTTCTTCTCTACGGACCATTTCGTCAACTGCTTGCACTTTTGTTGTAGTAGCTATCTTGGGTTTCGCCTCTTCCTCGGGCTGCTTAGGTGAAACTGTTGAAATCTTCTTCAGTTTCACCAACTCGCGCTCCTCCTCAACTTCCTTGACGACCCTCGTGGTTTTCTTTAAAGTAGGGATCTCAAATGTGCCTGCTTCCTCCTCTTTTGGAGTTTTACCTTTTTTGAGTGCAACCGTTTCTGAGGTGGCAAAGGTTTGACATTACTTACACACAAAATACACTGTGCACATTGTGCTATCACAAAACAGTTGCATAGAAATTAATTTCTAATTACATTATACAAGTATAAACATAGTCTGCATTTATTACAGAATAAGAAAACCTGAACTGCAACATGAACGGAGAAGACACACCAACAGAGAGACAACATTGATTCAGTGGAAAAATTACAAAACAAACGTGTATGATTTTATGTCTCCGAACTGAAAGAATTACTAGATTTGTGCTGTGGAAATGCAATAAATAAGTAATATTATAAGCTATATTCCTTACTGTTAAAAAAAAAAAAGGGTTTTGTGCCTACCTTTCTTGACTCCTCCCGGCGCCTGCACTGGTCCCTTGGTTTCATCTAATATAGAGGTATAGGTCACAAAAGGTTAATAATAAAAGCACAAAAGTCACTCAAACAGTCATAGATATTGAGCAGCTAGACCTTGTAACTGTGAGAGTATGAGTTTAAAGATATCCACACAAAAGATGGGGTCCAGTTTTAAAAGCAATTTAGATGAATGGTTAAAAAAAATATGCATGATGGAAATGTTATGTCAAACAATAATGATAATCAAAATAAAGCTGGTTAGCGTAAAAAAACAACAACAAAAAAAAAAAGATGTACAAGGCAAAAAAAAAAAGTCATATCGACCACAATAAAGCAGTCTGACACTCGGACAAGTAGAGTTTGATGAGATGAGGATGAGTGTGAATTGGACAAAAATGCCCCAAAAAAAAGATGTTTACTTAATTCTTGTAAACTACCTTTCTCTGGAACTTTTGCTTCTACTACAAGTGTTTTTTCTTCTAAAGCCTTCTTGGCTTGGTCTTCCACCTTAGGCTGAGGCTTGACCACTTCATTTATAACAAAGAAGAAAGTGTTAAGTCATCAGCGGTTTTCTAAATTTTAAACTTTCATACATTATTTGTGCCCTAGATACCTGGCTTTAATTCTTCTTGTGGAGTAATTTTGTTCTCCACCTTCTTTTCCATTTTGTCTTCAGGCTTTTTGACAATCTCTTGAACTTTCACTGACGGTTGAGGTTTGCTCTCTTTAAAGGTAAATTTAAGACAGAGGTCAACAAAGTCTTGATTTTAACCTCATTCTAATGTAATTTGTCAACTAAAATTTACCCAAGAGTTTCATTCATAAACGAATGACAAGAGAAAAACATGAAGACTTTCAAAAAAAGAATTGAGTACCTTCTTGTGGAGCAGCTGGCTCCACTACTGCCTCTTTGGCTCGTGTTGGTGGCTGCTTCTCCTCGACAGGAACTTAGAAGTGAAATTATACCACAATAAGAAACTCACAAGAGTGATGGAGAGTACATGCAAAAACCAATAAAACCTTTGGATGAGAGGTTACCTGTTCATTTGACCTGTTTTCTTAATAAAATGTAAGTGACACAACACAGAATTAAAGAAATGGTGTCAGAAAAGCCCACATAAAACCGTGTAGATCAGAAAGGAAAAAAAGTCTTCAGCCTTCAGCCTTTGTGCTAAAGCAAAATGGGTGCCATGATATGAATTTTCGCATGGAAGAGTGAAAAAAAGAGTGACAAAATGGCATTTGGTGCTCAGATCAAAAACACGTGCTCTGTGAATGATAACATTTTCATGATTATACCTCTAAACTTTTCTTGAAGCGATATTATTTCTTGCCCTGCCGTTTCCAAAACCTTTATTCCTTTCTTGATGGTGCCAGCCTCTTGAGTTTCTCCGTCTTTTGTTCTCACGTTTTGCACTTCATGTTGAGCGATTATTCCACTTTCTGTCTCCAGAAAAGACTCTCCAACATCAGATTCCCCCTCTTTTAAACCAATTTGTCCAGTGACTGTTTTGTCGACTATTTTCAAAGTCGTTACATCTGCTTCTGAGGGCTTTTTTGACTGAGGACTCAATGTATATTTGTCTAGTCCATGCAGTAAGCCTTTAGTCGTAATTTCAGCTTTTGTTTTACCTCGTTCCACTGGGGTAACCATAGTGACGTTGTCCGTTTTCAGCTGGCTTTCCTTCACTGTAATCCCTTTGGCTCTTTCGGCTTTTTGAGCAACATCAAGTGGTGTCAAAAACGATTCGGAGGTATCTATTTTAGCATATTCTTTTAAAATATGTTGTTTTTTATGAGCAGTATCTATAACAGGTGTCTTAGAAGATTTTGTTTTTAATTGTTCATGTTTAATTTCAAATGTAGGAGTAACACTATGAAAAATATCCTTAATAGTTGATGTGGCTTCATCAGTTTCCATTGTTTTCTGTTCAGTAATTAAACCTTTGTTTGTATATTCTTGACTTAGAGAGATTTCTTTGGTTTCATAAATGTTGCCCTGTCTTGATAAAATTCCCTGTTCTAGCTCATCAGGTTTAATAAATCTTACAAGAGCATCTGTTTTCACCTCTCCTTCTTTAACCAATAAATGTTTCTCTGAAGCGACTTCCATTACAGGAGCAAATGAAACGGTCCTTCCAAACAGTTCCTCTTTGACTTCTGTAACTTCAAGTGGAACAACACTACTATACTCATCTTTTAAAGCAACTGTCTTAGACTCTAGAAGCTTCATACCTTTATCTGAACTTTTGTCTTTCGGTTTAAGAATTGTAACTTTGTCTTCAATTTCTTTTTCTTCCACTTGAACTGAAAATTTTGACCTAATTTGTTCATCAGTTAAGTCTTTAAATTGCACTTTTTCTTCTTTGTGCTCATATATTCTTTGATCAGGTTTAATACATCTTTCTCGAGTGTCTAATTTAGTGTCTCCCTGTTGAACTGTGAGAGAGCTTTTAGATGCGACCTCCATGACGGGAGCCAATGAAATCTTTTTGTCAACGTGTTCATATTTTATATCTAGTGGAGTAGCTGAACCATACTCATCTAGAACTATGACTGTCTTGGATTGGATTTCATTGATTGACTTCTTTGACTGGACATTCCCCAACCTCTTTTGCTTTGTGGGTTTGTTTTTGAGAAGATTGTTCTATCTTTTTATCTTCAGATGCTACAAAAGAGTTTCTTTCAACCTCTTCCTGCTTTTTAGGGAAATCCCCTTCAAATAAATTAACGTTAACCTTTTCGGTTTGAACTTTAGCATCCTCCAATTTAGCTAATTTTGTATCTGGTTCCACAACATCGTTTATTTTCTCGTCAGGTTTTATGAGTCTTTGTTGAGGGTCTAGTGGTGGGATTTTGTGAGATATTTCTGATGCCACCTCCACCTCCATCACAGGAGCAAATGTAAGTTTTCTGTCAACTTTCTCATATGTCATGTCCAGTGGAGTAAATAATACATTTTCATCCTCAGCTGTGACTGTCATCGATTGGATTGCTTTTTTGTCTTTGGCAGACTTAGCGCTCTTGGTTTGGACCTCTATAGACTCTTTAGCGTCTACTTGTGTTCTCTGATGGATCACATTCTCATATGTAGGAACTTCCATTGTCTGGCCTTTTACTAAACCTTTTGGTGCAGCCTTTTTCTCTTGCTCTATCAAAGATGTTTTCTGAGTTACTTCATGTTCGGATGCTGCAGCAGCTTTCTTTCTTGCTGTGTGGTTAATTTCTCTTCGAATAAACCAACTTTCTCCTCTTTATCTTGAACTCTGTCTGCTTTGGATGGAATTGTAACATCTGTTTCTGGTACATTTTTATCAAATCTGATGTCTTTTACTAATTTATCAAGTTTGATCATTCTTTGTTGAGTGTCTAATTTAGCGTCTCCTTGTTGAACGGTACAAGAGTTTTTTGAGGCAACTTCCATCACAGGTGCCAGTGAAATCCTTCTCTCAACTTCTTCAGATGTAGGGTCCAGTGTTGTTACCAAACCATATTCATCTTGAACTGTAAATGTATTTGACTGTGTTACTTTTTTACCAACTGCAGATTTGAATTTCTTACTCTGGACAGTTTGATCTTCTCTGGTCTGGTCAGTTAATTTTTGCTTGATTTTTACACCCTCGTCTGTAGGAACTGCTAAAGTTTGGTCAGTCACTAATCCTTTTTGTGTAACGTCTTGCTCTATCAAAAACGTTTTCTGAGTCACTTCCGGTTTGGATGCTACAACAGCCTTTCTTTCAACCTGTTCTTGCTTTGTAGTGAATTTCCCTTTGATTAAATCCAACTTTCTCCTCTTTAGCTTGAACTCTGTCTACACTAGATTGAACAGTAATACCCTCAGCTTCGTCAGATATGTTGTCTTGTTGTGTTTTGAGAGATGCTGCCACTTCCATTTCAGGAGCCAAGAAAAGCTTTTTATTGACTTGTTCAAAAGTTGTGTCCAAAGGAGTAACAGATCCATATTCATCCTGAACTGTATCCATCTGTGATTGGATTTCTTTGACTTGTGCAGGTTTGGATCTCTTTGTTGGAATTTCTTCTTCTAATGTTTTCCTAATTTTTTCATCCTTAACTGTAGGAGCTTTTTCTTTTTGTATAGCATCTTGCTCTATCAAAGATGTTTTGTGAGTTACTTCAGGTTTGGATGCTACAAGAGCCTTTCTTTCAACTTGTTCCTGCTTTTTAAGGAATTCCTGCTCAATCACTTTCTCGTTTTTGGCTTGAACTTTGTCTACACTGGACTCAAATGTAACATCCTCTGCTTTAGACAACTTTTCATCTGCTTCTGGTTTTGCTTCCATCTCATACACTGCTGTAATTTTAGATGTGAGGTCTTTAATCCTCTCATCGGGTTTGATAAATCGTTGAGACGTGTCTGATTTAGCTCCACCTTCTTTAATAATCTGGGAGCTTCCTGACACAATTTCCATAACGGGTGCAAATGAATAAATCCTCTCTATTTGTTCATATCTTTCTTTAGCATCTAATGGTGTCACAGTGCCATATTCATGTTTGACAGAAACAGTCCTTGATTGGATTTCTTTGTCTTCAATTTTGCGTAACTTTAGCTTTTTCTCTTTCTGTGATTTGTCAGGTTCTAGTTTTCCTTTGCTTTTAGTATCCTCTGCCTCTTGTAAAATGCTTTGAGGCTTGAATTTTTCGAGTGATCTCTTTGCCTCTATTACAGGCATAGCATCCAGTTCCTTTGCCTCCTCCATTCTTTTGATTTCCTCTTTTGGATCTGGTTTTATATTTAAATCTTGTGCTTCTAATGTAATGTTGTCTGTTTTAGATGATAGTTTGTGGTCAGCTGCCCCCTTCTCATTTTTAAGTGCTTCCTGTACTTTCACCCCTTTCTGACCACTTTTTCTCTCTTGGGTGTCTTGTTTGTCTACTTTTTCAGATGTAACTTCAGGTTCGGTTGCCTTTGAAGCTGTTCTGTCAATTTGTTTCTGTGTTTTCTTTTCGGGTTTACTTTGGACTTCAGCTAATTGTGGCTTGATTTTTTCATCATTCTCTTTTTTATTTGCCTCTTCAACAACACAAGCTATCAAAGTATTTCTTTTTAACTGTTCTTGCGTCATTTCAGTTGTTTTCAAAGGAGTAACACTTCCAGATTCATCTACATCTTCAACAGTCCTGGCCTGTATTCCTTCAACTGTTTTGGATATTATCAGTTTTCTGTCCTTTTGTGCTTCCTCTATCTTCTCCTTTTTAGTTTTGTCTTTTGTCTGTTCAGCTATTTCCAATGTTTCTGTTTTTGAGGGGCCACTCTCAGAATCAGTTTCTAGTTCAGTTCTAGTTTGTGCAGCTTCGTATTTTGTGGATGCCATTTTAAAATATTTTTCTCTTTCTTCCCTCAAAGTCGTTTGTGTCACTTTTCCAATGGGAGCCACTTTTGTTGTACCCTCAGTTTCTATAATCTCAGATTTCTCTGGAGCTATATCCACTAACATTATACTTTTAATCTCTTTCTTGATTTTGATTTCTTTAAGTGGTGCCACTTCAAGCAATTTGCTTTCAAGTCTGCTGACAGTTGACTGGTCTTTTCCGACTACAACAATTTTAGGTTTGCTAGATTTTATCTTTGATTCTGCCACTGAAGTCACTTTTTCAATGGTATCCTTTAACTGTCTTGGCGTTTGTTCCACTTCAGTTCTTTTAGTTTTGTCTAACCTCTGTCTATCATCTTCATCCTGGACAAAGCACGTTTTTTCAGATATGTTTTGTAAATCAGTTGTAGTAGTTATTGCTTTCTCTTTGACCTTTCGTTCAATTATATTTTGGTCTTCTATTTGTTTAACTTTAATTTTTGTATCTTTAATAGTTGTCTCATTACTTTCTATGATTTCTGCAGGTCTTTTGGGACCAGTTTCTACTTTAAAGTCTTTAAAAGTTTCCTCTGACATTGGTGTAACCATTACTTTTCTTTCAACAATTTCTGGTTTCTCAGTTTCCACTTTTGATGTTTTATCTTGGACAACCTTGGCTTTTAATTTTTCTTGCATATCTATCATTTGAGGTTCAGCCATTTTCTGTTCTGTTTTGGGACCAGTTTTCCCCATCACTGGTGCAATTAAAACTTTTCTTTGAAATTGTTCATGTGTTTCTGATAGAAGAGGCGTCACTTTCAACATTTTAAACTCAACTGTACTTAACCTTAACTTGTCTTTTTCAACTATAATTGTTTCAGCTATGGTTGATTTTTGTTCAGGCTCTTCACTTGTAATTTTCTTTGTATCTATATTTTCTACAGATATGGGACGCTTTATGACAAAAGCTTTAGTTTTAGCGTGTTTTTGAGCTGTAACATCTTGAATTGGGGGAACTTTTCCAGTTTTCTTTTCCTTGTCTTCAGTCTTTTTAATTTTAGCTAAGTTTAGGCTTGTGTCCTTCTGGAAACTGTCAACCTTCTCTGTTTCTGGTTTTTCAATGTCTTTAGGAGGTCCCACTTTTAATGTGTCATCTTCAACAGTTTGGGTTTTTAACTGTTTATGGATCTTTTGAGGTTTTGTTGGTTTCTGCCCTGCTTCTTTAGTTTGGATGTCAGTTGATAATACTTCCACTCTTTCTATAATATCTTCAAGTTTTTCAGGAGCTGTTTGTACTTCAAGATATGCAGGAATTTCTTCTGTCATTGCCATAACCACAGTCTTTCTTTCAGTAATCTCTGGTGCTTCATTTTCCTTAAGATCCATCACTTTAAACATTCTATTTTTAATTCGACTGACTTTTAATTGATCCTTTTCAACAACAATCAGTTCTGGTTTGGTTAATTTCACTTTGGTCTCTCCCACTAAAGTTATTGCTGTATTAAATTTCTCATCTAACTCTTTACACGGTGGGACCATTTCTTGAATTTCAGGTGTCATATGTCTTGTAAGAGCCACTTTTTCAGTTTTATGTTTACCTGTAACTATCTTTGCCTGTATTTCTTTGTTATCAACCTGAGTTTCAATTTTAGCTAGCACCTGTCTTTTCTCTTTCAAGAGGACTGTGTCTTTTTCTGTCGCGTCCTTGGATGCATCATCTCCAACAATGTCTGGCTTTTCAGGAATTTCTTTTTCTTTATTGGTTTCTATTATTATTGCCGTAGCCTCTCTTTCCTCTTCAAGTGCTCTGACTTTAAGCATTTTGTTTTCAACTTGACTGGCTTTTACCTGATTTTTTTCAACTACAAGAACTTCAGATTCAACAGATTTCAGATCATATTCTTTTTTCAGATCTTCACCTTTTGTGAGGTTTGCAATTGTCACTTGTTCTGTAGGAGTTACTTCTTCCCTTCTATCCTTAACCAACTCTGAAAGGATTTGTTTGTCTTTTACCTTTGATCTCTCTTTCTCTGATGCATGAATTGTTTTTCTTGTCGTTTCCTCCATAGAGGAGGATAATGGTTTCTCATCTTTGAGAGCTGTTATTTGTAATTTTATATCACTCTTGGGTTTGTTTTGATCTACTATTTTCTGAGATTTGACCACTGTCTGCTCTGCTCTGGCCTTGCTTTGACTTACAGCTTTGGGTTTTTCAGATGGAGTTTCTGACTCTTGATATGCTTCTTTGGTCACTGGCATAACAGGTGCCTTTTTACCAATTCCTTCAGGTACTTCAATTTCTTTAAGCACGGTAGCTTTAAACATTCTATTTTCAACTTTGCTAATGGTTGTCTGGTCTTTTTCAACCACAGTCAGTCCAGGTGTGGTGGGTTTAAGTTCTCCTTGCTGCTCTGCCACTTTGTCAGTTTTATCATTAACTTTTTTTCTCTGAATTTCTGGATCTTTAACCATTTTAGTTTTAGCTAAGTTCTGTCTTCTGTCCGTCAAAGCAATTTTGTCCATTTCTGTCACATCTTTTGCAGCTACAAGGTAAGGTTCTTCTTGCACAGAGTCTGCCTTAAGTTCTTTAGTATATTCTTCCAACTGCTTTGTCTGAGACTTTTCCAGATTTACAATTTCTTTAAGAGGCGGAACTTTTACTGCTTTAACCTTAAGAGTACTTGGTTTTGAACGATCTTCAACTGTCTTCTGAGGTTTGGTTAATACATGTTCTGTTTCACTGGCTGTAGATATTGGTGTGTCTAATGACTCAAACTTATCTAATTTCTGAATTTGTCCTATTTCTACAGCATCAACTTTAACATTTTCACAAGTTTCACCCATCTTAGGTGCAACTAAAATCTTTCTCTCTGTTTCTTGCGGTTGTTTGGTGTCTTCAAGGAATGTTACTTTAAAAGTCTTGTTTTCAACCGTACTGGTTTTTAACTGGTGTTGATCAACTGCAATTATTTTCAGTTCGGCTACTTTCTGATCGGTTTCCTTGCCTGCCACATAAACACTTTCTTTTCTTTGTGCATCCTTCTCCTTTACATGTTTGATTAAAGTTCCTTTTATAGTTTTATCCTTCTCTAACTGTGACGGTATTTGTTTGTCTTCAACCTTTTTAGCTGACATCTGCCTCTGCTCTTTTGGTGATTCCTCTTTAATTGGTATAACCTTTTTTATAGTTTGTTCCTGATTTTTAGTTTCTTTGAGCATTTTGGCTTCTAATTGTTCAACTGACTTCTGAGGTTTGGCCTGTTTCTGCTCTGTTTCACTGGTTTGTGGAGGCGATTCCTCAGCACTTAATTTTACCCTTATTTGACCTTCTTGTATTTCTATGATTTTTTGGAGAGCAGTGACTTTAAACATTTTATTTTCCACTGTGTTGAGTTTTAATTGGTCTTTCTCAACAGTAATTATCTCAGATTTTGTGAAGTGTTTTTCTGTACCACTGGATTTAGGGCTGTCTTGCTGTTCTACCATTTGTTTCTCAGGTTTAGCTAAAGTCTCTGTTTTAAATTCATCATCATTTGGCCTTGCCTTTTCTTTCTCTGTCTCCAAATGTTCATCATGCTCAACTGCTGTCTGGCGTATAACTTTGAAAGCTTGTTTCTTGCCTTGCAATTCGGTTTTAACATGTTTTTGCTTGTTTTCATCTGGAAGTTTGAGCCCTTTAGCTGTTACATGATGTATTTCAAAAGGCTCCTTTTGTTTAATCATTGGTTTCATCTCAATTTTTTTTGTTAAATCAGCCATTTGTGCAGGAGCTTTAGCTTTATCCTGAAATGATTTGGTTTTAACCTGTTCTTTAAGTTTTGCCTTCTCTGATGTTTTAAAGCCCTCAGTAATTAAACCGTCAGTAACAGATGTGTCACCACTATCAGGACTTTTTACAGATTCTTCTGTTGTTCTTAAGATCCCTTTTTGAAGTAGATTTTTCATATTTTCAACCAAAAGTATGTCTTCAGACTCCAGTTTGCTTCTTTCTTCCAAGAATGAATCCCTCTGAGGTCTTTTCTTAGTTGTTAAAACCACTTTAAGAATATAATATATTTAAGAGAAAAGCACCATGAGGCGGTGCCAAGACATTAGGAAAAAACAACAAGACATAGATATTGGGAGTTAAACAAAGACAAATACATTAAGAGGATATAAGAGGTATTCAGACACTTAATGTACCTTTTTGTGGTGTTATGTCTTTAGTTTTGACTTCAGGAGCAGAAGTTGTGGGAATCTTCTCAGGCTTTGATTCTGTTTCTTGGGGAAAAAAAAGAACCAGTTTGAACCAATGAAAGATGTCAATTATAAAAGAACAGCGCATAAAAATGGTAGAAGCGGAACAACAATTTTAAGACTCCCCAAAAAAGAAGCCAAAACACACTGGATATGAAAATGCAATATGATGTGAAGAACGAGGTGAGATGAGGAAGATTCCTTGGTGGATGAGGATGGAAGGTGGGATGTGATGGGATAAAGGTTTGGTATAAAAAAAGATTGTGCCTAAACACTGCATCAGATGGAGAGATGAAAGATGGCAATAGTGGTTTTGTATAACAAATTTTGGTTTAACATTTCTCAAATCTCTGATACATTGAATAATAATTGACCCGAGAGACTTTGGATTAACGTCTCTTAGTTTGGCAATACTTTTTTGTGTTGCTTTGTCTGCTGAAGTGAATTTAAAGATTCTTCCAACAAGACGAGTTGGGGAGGTGGGTGGGACCTAAAACCCAGGCTATATAGTATGTTTAGGCATTTTACATACTCTTTGTTAATTTAGTAAAAGTACATGTTTTTAGGATGTTTATATATTTTTGCCACTAAATGTTAATAACGTAAGTATCAGAGATGCAGAGAAACATGACAAATATATTTTATCTGGGAGACTGAGTTGTGATGATGTTATGATGTTCCTCGTTGTACCTTTCAATGGTGTTTGTTGAGGAATCTGTTTCTTTTCCTCGGCTTTTGTCTTGGTTAAAAGACTGGAATCAGTTTTCTTCTTTGGCACTGGTTCTTCTTTCTGCCTAACTTCTGATTTAATTTCCAAATCTTTCTCCGGTTTAATGGGTCTGGCTTTGAGCTCGACATCTGCAACTGACGGTTTTCCTGTGGTTTCGACAGAAACTGCTGTAAACTCCTGTTTGGTGATTTTGGATTTTGGATCAATTTCTAACTCCTTTGCTTTGGTTTGCTTGAATTTTACTTCTGATGTTAATTTGCCTGCCTTTTCTTGTTCCTTCACAGATTCTTGAGGTGTACCATACACTTCTACAGGAGTGTCCTTATTTTTAATTAATGTAACTTCCTTTGTTTGTATTTCGACTTTCTCTGTCTCTTTCTTTGCACCACTTATCTCATCAAATATAAGCTTCTTGTCTTCTCTTGGAGTTTCCTCCTTTTGAATCACTTTAACATCTTTAGTTTTTACCTCAACAGTTGTTTTTTCTGCAGTTGTACTTTCAGGAAGTTGCTTAATTTCTTCCATTTTAACAATTTTAACAGCTTTAGATTCAACCTCCACTTTTTCTAGAATTTTCTTTTGAGGTGTCTCTTCTCTAGGTTCCTCCTTTGGCTTTAATTCTTCTTTTTCTTTAGTCATTGGTTTCCTTGCTTCCTCTTTGACCTCTTTAGACTCAACAGTAATCTGTGTAATATCTTTGCCATATTCTGGTTTTGCTGCTTTGATCTCATAGCTGACTTCAGAAATAGCTTGCCTTTTCATTTCAGTTTGTTTTCTGGCTTCTGCACTGATTTTTATTGCAGTAAATCTGGTTTTATCGCTGTCTTTTTCTACTTCGACTTGTTCTTGTTTTATTTTGCTATCCGCCCCGATGGTCATTTCTTTATCTTTTTGAACGCTAACACTCGTTATTTGTCGAGTTTCTGTCAACTTCTTGACCGTTGTACTGTCTTTTCTTTCATCTGAAATTTCTTTCATTGGAAGTTCAATTGTTTTGACAAAAAGCGGCTCTTCATGTTTAGTCACTTGGGTAATTCTGGTACTTTCCGGAACTTCAATAATAGTTTCTGGGGCTAGTTTCTTTTTAGTTACTTGTGTTTTTTTCTTATCTAAAGTGTCAGTTACAGATATCTCGCCTCGCTGCTCAGACTTTTTCTCCTTTTCATCTGAGGTCAAAACGTCGACCAAAACCAGTGTTTTGGATAAAAGCGAGACCTCATCTTCGTACAACATTTTGGCCTGTTCCTTCACCACATCTTCATGCTCCCACACTTCCTCGGAGGGAGATATTTTCTCCGTCACGTAATAGACTTCCTGCATCTTCTGAGTACCTTTCAACTGCTCAATCTTGACAAGACTTGTTGCTTTATTTATTTATTTATTTTTTTTAAGAGGAAGGCGTCATAGGGCGGCGCCAAGAGGTGAGACAAAGACAGACAGAATTGTTAGAGGACACACATGAATTAATTAATAAGATGTGATAATCCACATACAGTGTTTATCACAAGAGCCAAAAAGAAACCCCTCACAATTTCTAAAGCATTGTACCTTTTTCAGAAGATGACATTTTTTGTTGTGGAGACTTCTGGATCTTCATGGTTTCTAATTCTTTTAGTAAATTTTTTTATCCAAGAAAGAGGTGAGGTAAAGGTTTTAAAAAGACGTTAGCAAGGGAACACAGAAAAATAAACATTTAGAAAAATAGTTATTAAAAGATTGCTTTGTAAGAGGTGGCAACAATTCAGTTCAGCTCTTTTTCTAAATTAACTGTTTATCCTCTACAGTACACTCAACATGATTCAACCAATGCTCCTCTGAATCAACAGTGGCTTTATTTGAGTGTACAATTGATAATTTGCCAAATAAGGCCAACCCTGATGATTAAGAGCTGAGTGGATTGTTATCCTAAAGTGACATGCAAAGACAGACAGCCTTGGAGGTACCTTTAAGAGAGATCTCCTCTATAGGTTTAGCTTCAGTTGTTTTTGATTTTGTTTCCTCAACCTTCAGAGATTTTTTCCTCTCAGGGATTGGTTCCACCTTTTTCTGAGGAGGAGCCTTTTCCTCTGGTGGCTTTATCTGAACCTTTTCAGGTATTTTAGGTTTTGGAGGTTCTTCCCGTTTTGTCTCAGGGGCTGGTAATTTTTCCCGCACCTTTTCTTTCACTTCAACTTTCTGTTTCTCATGAATTGGTTCAGGTTTTTTATCAGGGAGCGCCTCAGGTTCAACCATTTTGTGAGGTATTTTCTCAGGCACAGGCTTTTGTACCTCCTCAGGCACAGGCTTAGGTTTGGGAGCCACGGCTTTAAGAGTTCAACAAAGAAACATGCACAAGACATAACTGTCAAGAACAAAAAAGTGCTAAACGCACTATAAACAGAACAAAGTGAGAACAAGTTTACTCAAATCAACCTCTAATGGAGCTAAATGCAACAGACTATAACAGCAATAGAAATTAGACAGGTTTGTCCTGAAAAAAGACTCACTATTACCTTTCTCCTCCTTTGTAGATTGTTCTTTTGGAGGAACTATAACAGGTTCAGGTTTCTTAGCCATTTTTGGAGGCTCAGGAGTTGTCTCCTCCACAGGAACTTAAAAGAGGATGTTGATATTAGTTAGAAGTCTCAGATTTTTAGATTTTTTTTTAAGAGTTTTGCTTAAGATTGACACTCTATCGAGTGCAAGCATGTGAAACAACAAAAACAAAACCTACATCCCCATTGTATGACATTACATTAAGGCAGGCATTAATGTGTTAGCAAGAAACTCAAACTAAAGACAGTTTAAGATGAGTTTTTTAAGATTTGAAGATGAAGTGACGTGATCCGTGGGACAACAGCAAAGGCTTTCAGCTCAAAAGTACCTTTAGCTGGCACTGACTTCTTCTGTAGAGTTTCTAGCTCTTTGTCCACTTTTTGTGGCACTGGAGGAGGAGGTGGAGGAAGTACCACCACCTCCTTCTGAGTTGGTGCTTCTGGCACTTTAAAATAAACAGGCCTATGTCAGATTGAACACTAACCAACACCAAGATATTTTTGGTCAAATCAGACAGAATCTGCACACAATTTAAATTGTTAAAGAGGTTAGTTTTGACATTTGTGGCCAATAAAATGAATAAAAAAGTCACATGTTTAGTCTAAGACATTTTAAGACAGACAAGACAGTTAAAGATGAAAGTTTGGAGGAGTTAACAAGATAAAGTCAAATTCCAAAGATGCTTAATACCTTTCTTAGGAGCTTCCTTTGGAGCAGGAGCTGGTTCTGGTTTGGGCTTTTTAGTAGGTTCTGGTTTTGGCACTTCTTGTGGCTCTGGTGCCTTTACTTCAGGCTTTTTCACAGCTGGTTTTGGTTCCTGTTTTGGTGTTTCTGGTTCTGGTTTCTTCACTGTAGGTTCCGGTCTAGGAACTTCCTCTTTGGGTTTCTCTGGTTCCTTTTGCTTTGTTTTGGGAGGTTCTGGTTCAGGCTGGACCTTTACCTCTTCAGAGACTTGAAACAACATTTAAATTGATTAAGAAACGAGCAGAAAGATTGAGGACAAACAGTCATTTTAAGATTCGCTTCTACATTTGAAGCTGGGTGAGGACTTACAGATAAAGCCACATTAACAGTTAGACAGTCAAAAACACTTGACACGAGACAGGGGGTACCTTTAGTCGGCGCTGTCACTGGCTTCTTCACCGCTGCTGGTTTAGCTTCAGATTCCGGCTCCACTTTGGCTGCTGGTTTAGCCTTCGGTTCTGGTTCAGGTGTCAGCTTAGGCTTAGGCTTAGGCTCCGTTTCAGCCTTGGGTTTAGGTTTGGCTTCAGGCTCAGGTTCAGTCACAGGGGCCGCTGTTTTGGGCTCAGCTGGTGCCTTAGGTTTAGGCTCATCTTCAAGTAACCAACACAGACGTCAGCCAGCATTAGCATTAGAGCAATTAAGAGTAAACAAGAAAGAGACACAGGGAGAAGAGTGTCATGAGGTAAGGTTCCGTGACACATGATGATTAAGAAGCTCTAAATCTATAGAGCAAAGTCATTTGTTATTATGGGAAAAACATAAATTGTAACTGTACATGTATCATTTAGGTCTGCATGATATTAGGGAAAAACATGAGATATCTGTGAATATTGTGATGATGATATGAGTGGATATGTTTAACTTTCTCCCATGTTTTTGTATCGAAACAATGGAAAGTGAAGACAGAAGACAGAGCTCTAGATTAACTTTAACTTGTGCAACTCATGACAATGACTTTCTCATTGTTCGCACCACAATATACTGTATTGATGATATTGTGCAACAGATACATTTGTAATATATTAAGCAGCCTTAATATCAAAGGTAAATTAATTAGGCCAATCATTAGCTTACTGGCTACTTTGCCTAAGTAAAGTAAAAGTGAGTAAAAGTCAGTAAAAGTGAGCTATTGCAACGTCTACACTATTAGTCATGCTTGAAGAACTTGATCTGATAATCAGACAAATAGTAGTGTCAACCAAACTTTTTTACACTAATACATTTAAAAGGATCTAAACGATCCTCTTTAAGTTATGTAATACTGAATAAGATGAACAGAATTGTGAAAATGACAGACATAAGAGGTTAGGAGCTAAGAAGCTGTAACTAAAATGAAGTCGTGGATGGGGGTGTCATGGCGACAGGACAGGGAGTATAACAGTGCAGTGTACCTTTTGTTGGAACTTCTGGCTTCTGTTTCGGGGCAGCGGCAGGTTTCTTAACTTCCTCAGGTTCTTTTTTAAGACACATTGACATGCATTAAAAGAAGGAAACAAGGAAACAAAAAAAAACGAAACAAAGATATGTAGGTGTTAAGAGGATGTCACATGAAACGTGGTAAACAAGTAGTTGTGAAGGCAGCGTCTACAGTAAATAGAATGTGGAAGCTCAGTAGGAAATAGTCTACCTTTAACAGCAGGGAGCTCTTTTTTCTCTGGGACTGAAACTACAGGGACCTTTTCTTCCACTGGCTTTTTGGGTTCTGGGACTTAAAAAATGAATAAACAATGAGGTAACATGGAAACACCAAGACATTACAGCACTTATTTTAGTTGTAAGTGGCAAGAAAATTATGATAAAAAATATGATCTGATCTTCATCTAAGTCAAGGGTATTGACAAACATAATGTGTCTAAAAATAATTACACAAAGAAATTCTGATCTTTCATGTCTTTATTAAACAAACTCATTCAACATTTAAAATGGCAGTGGAAAAGGTAAGTGAACCCTCGATCAGACTCGTTGAGGAGGAACTTAAGGCCATTCTACCTGGAACAATGTCTTTAGCTCTGTCTTTAGTCTTTGGACGTCTCATGTGTATGGCCCTCTTCAAGTCAATCCATAGCATCTCTATTGGGTTGAAGTCTGGGCTCTGACTTGGCCACTCTAAAAGGTGGATTTGTTTATTCTGAAGCCATTCTGTTGTGGACTTGCTCCGGTGTTTTGGGTCGTTGTCCTGTTGCATCACCTTCTACACAGTTTCAGCTGACGTACAGACATCCTCACATTATCCTGAAGATTTGTCTGATATCCTTGGGAATTCATTCTCCCCTCAATGATTGAAGTTGGCCAGGCCCTGATGCAGTAAAGCAGGCCCAAATCCTGTTTTCTCCACCATACTTTACAGTTGGGATGTTGTTTTCATAATGATATGTCATGCCCTTTCTACACCAAATGTACCGTTGTGTTTTTTACAAATAGTTCAATCTTAGTTTCATCAGTCCACAAAACATTTTGCCAATACTGCTTTGGAGTGTCAATGTGCTCTTTTGCAAACTTCAGGTGTGCAGCAATGTTCTTTTTAGTAAGCAGTGGCTTCCTTTGTGGTGTCCTGCCGTGGATACCCTGCTTGTTAAGTGTGTTAGGTATTGTAGAGTCATGAACAGAGTTGTTGTTGTTGTTAGCAAGTTCCAATAATGCCTTCAACTCTTTGGCTGTCATTCAGGGTTGTTTCTTTACCTCAGTCTTTGTTGTGCTCTTGGTGTCATTGTGACTTGGCGCCCACTTCTTGGTAGAGTAGCAACAGCCTCAAAGCGTCTCCATTTGTAGATTGTTTGTAGACTGTAGACTGGTGAATTTCTATAGTCTTTGAAATAACTTTGTAACTATTTCCAGCTTTATGTAAAGCCACAATTCTTGATCGTAGCTCCTCTGAAAGCTATTTTTGGTGAGGTCAAACCACTGCCATTTTGAATGTTGAATGAGTGTGTTCAATAAAGACAGCTGAATTTTTTTTGTGTAATTATTTTTAGACACATTATGTTTGTCAATACCCTTGACTTAGATGAAGATCAGATCAAATTTTAAGACAAATCTATTCAGAAAACCATCAAATTCCAAAAGGTTTACATACTATTTCTTGCCACTGTACAACGTTGAGAATATGTCGGTACCTTTAGGAGGTGAAGGCTCTTTCACAGCTGCTTTGGGCTTTTCTTCGAGTTGCTCAGCTTTAAAAGACACCGGTTGTGTTATTGTCACATTGCGATTAAAAGACGCTGTGCATTTGCAAAAGCACAGAGGCTCAGCGGAATATAAAGAGGCAGGAAAGAAACAAAGAGGGGCAAGATGACAATATTCTTAAGAGGGGGCACTATTATGAAGCAAAACAAATAAATAAAAACAGTTGATTTTAGTAAGAGAGGAAGAGTGATTAAGATGGTTTTAAGGACAGAGCAGTAAGCGGCAAAAGCGCTAAGACATTTATCTCTGCACGTACCTTTAGGTGGCATTTTTTCTCGTGTTTCCACTTTGGTAGTTTCCACTGTTTCCTCAATGGCAACTCTGGCAGCTGAGGAGAAAAACACACAGAGCAATGAAGGTTAAAAAGATGAACAGATAGTCATTGGATTAAAAACACAAAGACTAGTGGGGAGAAGAAGGAAGAAGAGTAAAAAATGAGAAAGATAGTGTGTTTTTTACAGTTTCATTTTATGGTCTAATACCTTGAGCTGCGGAAACCTGCTTTGTTACAGACTCCTCTGTCCAGCTCTGAAACTCGACTAAAGACGTGACAAACACAAAAGTGACAAAACACAACAAACGTGAGGCAAACACTGTTCTGTGCCAAAAGAAACTCAACGTCACTTGACAGTTTCAACAAGCTTGCCTTCTCACAGAAAAAGTTTACTCACTGAAAACTGTACAAGCTTATTAGGTTTTGCACTTTTTGGCCCAATATGGGAAGTGACTCCTACTGTCAATAATCTAAATAATAAGATCCCAATCATAAGAAGGCAAACTTTGACTGTAAAACGGCAAAGTAGACTCAATGAAGATGAATGTCCAATGTAATGAAGAGGAAAGTTAAATTATTAAAGATGGTAATGGAAGATGAAGAGTTAAACAAATAAAAAAGAATTTAACGCGAACACTCAATGTCACAAAAGGTATAAAAAAGAATTTAACATGAACACTCAATGTCACAAAAGGTTAAGAAAAAAAAATGTAAATGGTGGGATGAAAAAAAATTATTCTTCGGCTCAAATGGTTGAGGTTGAAGGAAACCTTGTATTATGTTTTGTATAATGTATTATGTTTACCTCTTTGCTCTACCTCCTCTTCGTAGTGATAAGAATACTCCGCTGTTTCTTGCACTAAAGAGAATGGTTTCATTCATAAATATATACAGTATAATGTATATAATATATGGTGTAAGATTACGATTAGAAAATTAGACGGTTTTTAGAGGTTTGAGATTTGATGATTTGTTTGTTAGTTTGTCAGTATTGAAGGGATAAAAAATGTACAATATGAATACCTCTTTGTTTCATTTCCTCTTCATATTGATAGAACTCGGACGATTCTTAAAAAAGACAATGCAAAACCCGTTGATTGTAATCAAAAGCAAGTAAGATTTTGGGATATTTAAGACGGCAAAAGATTTAGTATTGGCAGTTTTTGGTTACGAGCTTCTCGGTCTTACCTTGAATTGCAACAGATGAAGGCACATCGGGCCTCTGAACTGACGAGTCTGGGACATCTACAGAACATGAAATATGGCTCATTCACGCAATTTGGGTTCAGAGACATACATACTCTCATTGAAGAGAGATAAAGTCACTACCTACTAATGTTAGAATGTGCAAAACAGTTTAGAAAATCCTTTTGTTCTTTTAGTTGTAAGTTGAGTTTTTTTTTTTTGAAGACATCTTAAATTGTAGAAGTATTCCAGCAAAGAATGTAGCTACAAACAACAAAAGTTATCCTGATGATTATGCCAAATATTCTTACAAAAAAGAGTGGAACACAATGAGCATACCTTAATAAAAACTTGTAAAAGGTTTTATTGTATTTTCCTTACAATAAAATTCAGACAACCACAACTGCATTTTTATTTCTATATAAAATATTTGATATTTGAAAGCATATTTTCTATGATTAATACTTTTTTACACTAATATATTGATTTGAATATTAACCTCAAATATTAACCAACATTATATTTTTACTGTAATAGAGTTCTGCCTATATAATTTTTTTTTTCAAATTGACAGTAAGTATCTTTAGTTTTTTACTCGCAAAATAAAACGGTTGCAAATTTAATTTGCAACAACAATATGCTTATTCTTCTTAAGTGAGCACCTGTCTCTCAGGCTTGTTTTTAAAATGAGGATTTCCTAAATTGTTGTTAAAGGTTGTTAAGGGCCGGTGAAAATACTTACCGAGAGGCACCATTGCTAATTCAATCTCTGTGAAAAGGAGAAGAGCGAAGAAGGTGTTACAGACCCAAAGAGACAAAAGTTGAACAGAAGCAGATAAAGTGGTGTCTGACTAGGGACTGTACCTTTGCCAGACAAATAAAGCTCAGCTGTGCTCTTAGCCTCTCCTCTGGGCTCCAACCTCACAATCACTGAGTATACGCCTACATGGGATTAGTAATGAAGACACTCAATTTAGACAAAAACAGTGATGATGGGGGGAAAAAAAATCTATTGGGCTCTTTCAAGGAGGCTGTTCGCGCTCTACACACCTTCATCTTCAATGGTCACATTTCGGATAACCATGAAATGTCTTCGGCCCTCGCTTCGGAAGTTATATTTAGGGCTCTCTTTCAGTTCCCACGTGTCTTTGTACCACGAAACAATAGCGTTGTCGAAGGACACCTCGCACTCGAAGGTGGCTGACTGCCGCTCATTGACTTCAACGTTGTGGATACGTTTGGTGAAATGAATTTGTTCGGCTAAAACAGATACAGATGTGTGAGTGTTTGGGGGGTCACAGCTGGGAGGTGAATAAATGGTAGTTGGCACTGACACAACATCCAAATAGTTAGAACAACCCAGTCTCTGAGTGGGCTCTGCAAACCACTGATACACAGGATAACAATGTTTCTGGAAGAGACATTATTAAATAAACATTCCTTTTTTTTTTTTTTTTTTTTTGTGTTTTTAACCAGCTTGAAGCAAATTTCAGAAAAATAAGTGCACAATGTAATCTTTTCCACTTCAGGTCAACAGTTATGGTGATATATTATAAATGATTATCTTACATCATCTTGAAGATAACATTGTTATTCCAGGTATTATTGAGCCTGGGTTGTGTTAGAAATGATGATCACAAAGGCTGTTATTGTCGCTGAGAAAGGTTGGAAGAATATAGATGAGATAATGAGTTTGTGTTTTGGTTTGAAAGATGATCCAAGAATATTGTTAGGATAGAGGAATAGAAATCCATAAAAAGTAAAAAAAGAGGGTAAATTCCACATCTTGAGCATTAGTGTCACAGTTTGATAGGGGGGAGTCGGAAGAGGTTAGTAAACTGGCAGAAGAAGTTGGCAGGGCGGCTTTTCTGGGTACAAACCTTCGACCCAGAGTTCAGCGGAGGACTCGAGGTGCTGGTATCGGCAGGTGTAACGGCCCTGGTCTTCGGGCTTCAGGTCAGTGATCAGGAGCTTCTGAACCTTGTGTACGACCTCAGACTTGTACCTGCCCTTCATCTCTAACTGCTTGCCATTTTTGTACCACTGTGCCTCAACATTAGGGATGGACAACTGACAAGACAGAGTGCACGGCTGGCCTTTCTTACCCGAAGTGTCCTGCAGGTGCTTCTCAACTTCTGCCTCTGAAAGACACGAAAAAAAAATTTGTCGTTTTTTTAAAAATATTTATTTATTTTATCCCATGTATGGGAGTTCTTATTGTGTTTGTGTACTAACCGGTGACGGTGAGCTTAGCGCTGGAGATGTGTGGACCACAGACCACGCGGTAGTTGCCCTGATCTGACGCCTGGCACTTCTTGATTTTGAGCAGATGACGGTCACCGCTGATGCTAATGTTGTATTTCTCGTTCGTGTCCAGCTTCTGGGTGCCTTTGTACCAAGACAGAGTGATCTCCGGGTAGTTGATCTTGACTTCGCACTCTAACACGGCCTCTTTGTCAGTGAACACGAACTGATCAGAGATGTCCTTCACCACAGTTACAGGCTGAAAGGAGGGACAGGAGGGATTTCAAATCTCAATAATCAAATTGTATGGCTTGGTACTGATAAGTTGTTAGTTTTTATAATTTAGAACACATTTTCAGGGAAAGTTAATCTGTACCTCTGTTCTCTCCATCCTCTTCTGCAGGTCGGCCACCAGTCGTGCCATGTCCTCGTCCGACTCTCTGTCTCCACGTTCCAGTTCCGGTCTTCCACTTTCTTCGCCCTTCTCCTTTTTGAGCTGCTCAATGGCCTGCAGCAGTCCTCTGTAGTCAGTGATGCCATACATTCTGGCGTATTTCTCGTACTCTTTGGGGTCAACGTTTCTCAACAGTTCAACAATGTCTATGTCCTTCTCCTCCTTTGGACTCTTCTGCTTGGACGGTGTCCTGAGAAGAAAATTTTAAAGATATATATATAAGCCATAAGCCGTGTTGAAGCTTCCATTAACTCTTTCACCAATTTCTCTGAATCTCACTTCTTCAGTTTTGCTCTGAGGTCTCCCTCGAGTGGTGCGCTATCCTTCTTTTCATCCACGTGCATGTCGGCGCTGCACTCAATCTCTCCGTGTTTGTTGGAGGCAACGCAGCGGTACTGGCCCGAGTCGGACTTGGTCACCTCTTTAATTTCCAGCTTGGACACCTCGCCCTTCTGCTCGATGGAGATGCGTCCGCCGTGTGTCACCTGCCTCCACTTACCCTTCATCCACTTGACGTTGGGGATGGGGTCGCCGCCCACTTTGGCAATGAAGGTTGCGGTGCCCTCTGAGAGACAACCGCACAAATGTTAGGACTGTCATATTGAAGAGAACTGACCCACATAAATGGGTAGAAATAAGGATTATTTAACAGGAATATAAATCATTGTGCTGTGGTTAGGTATGAGTATGTGCTGTGCGTCTTACTTTCAATGACATGGATAGTCTTTGGCTCCTCCACAAAGTACAGGTTGTCAAGCTTTTTGGGCGGAGCCGCGGCTGGAACTTCAGCTGGAGCCGGTGCAGATCCTTGTTTCTCTGCAAAGCAATGAAACAGTGGGAAATGATAACACTTTTATTAGAACAGAACAGAACACATACAAACGGATGATCACCGAATATTTGTTCTAAACAGAAATGTCAAAAGAGATATATTTTATAAACATTTAGTCTACTGAAACCAGACTGGACTTGGAACTGTCCAAACCACTCACAGCTTTACCTTTTACTGTGACCTTAGTTTTGCTAAAGTCGCTGCCTGCCTCATTGGAGGCTTTGCAAAGGTAATCCCCCGCATCATGCCTAGAGGCGGAGCTTATTTCGAGACAGGCTGTGCCGTCCGAGAAGGTTATCTTGGTGCTACCAGACGACACAAGGTCCTTCCGGTCCTTCATCCACTGTATTTTCAGAGGAGCAGAGCCGCACACATGACAGCGCAGACAGAGTTTATCGCCCTCGTCCAGGGATACAGGCTTGAGTGGGACGTCAAACACCGGAGGCTTCTTGGCCTCTGCAGGAGGGAGTGAGGGGGGTTGTTTGTGGTAAGTTTCAAACTAAAACAACTCATTTCTGAAGGATTCCTATAAAACTGTTTTCCTACAACATATACAATATATTCCACCTAGCACATGGTAACAATGTTCACTTTGTTTTTTACTGTGTTACGGTTAATTAGCATAAAAAAATTTGTACTGCTTAATCCTCTTCAATTCTATTAGAAATAATGCCTATTCTGGAACATTAAAACCCAAACCCACCAGAAATGCCAACAGTGACATCACAAGAGTCTTTCCCAGCCTCATTTGAAGCATGGCAGGTGTATCTCCCACTGTCGGTCATCTGGCTGCTCTTGATGCACAACACAGTCACATTACTTTTAAAGCTGATGTCATATTTGTCAGAGCTGAAGATCTCAGTGTTGTCTTTGAACCAGCTGACCAACATTGGCTGCGAACCTGTCAGCCGGCCCTCAATTTTTACCAGTTTACCCTCTGTGTCCTCAATGTTCTCTGAGGGCTTTTTGGTGAACATTGGAGGGTTTTTACGTTCTGAATCAAGAAGGGGAAAAAAATAACTGTAAGGAAAAGGAAGTGATGTTGTTTCACACAAAAGCATCGCCCCAAAAAGAGCTTCAAGAGAGGGCTGTAAAGAGGACCCAAGAGCAAATACCTTTAACAGTGATGTCAGCAGAGCAAGACTCCTTCCCCATGTCATTAGAGGCATGACAGAAGTATTTGCCTGTGTCGGCTTTGTCAGCCTTCACAATGGTCAAGTAGGCAGTGTTATCCACAAAACTTATTTTATAATTTCCCCCAGTGCGGATATCTTTATGATCTTTGGACCATGTGACTTTAATGGGGGCGGAGCCAGACATGTGACACTCCAGGTCAATGCTGTCGCCCATTGTCATTTCTTTGGGGGACAATTTCCTGTCAAACACTGGAGGGTAGCGTGGCTCTGCAGAGTTCACAAAAAAGTTGGAAAGACAAGAGATTTTAACACATAATAGGAAAATCTAAAAATAGAAAAAAAGACACAGTAAAAAAAAATACAAATGGCTACAGTTTCTCATAATCATCCTCCCAAATTAAGTGATTTATTTAGAAAAACTTAATTTTATGTTGTTTATTTTTAAGATAAATAATTGGGTATTGTTGCTTTATTGGAAATGAACTGTAGTAAATACATGTGTAGTAGAAGTTATGTTTAAGTGATTGAGAAACTTGCTCAAGACTGTGTGATCTGTCTCTTAAACCTTATAACGAATAAAAGAGTGTACTCCTCCACAAACCTTGCAGAGTGAGTTTGGCTCTGCAGGACGCTGAGCCCACACTGTTGGTAGCCACACATGTGTACTCCCCAGAGTGTTTTATCTCTCCATGGCTGATCTGCAGCACAGCCGTGTTATCATCATACAGCATCAAGAACTCTCCTCCCTTCTTAAGAGGTTCACCATCCTTCATCCATGAAACCTCAATGGGTGAGGAGCCGGCAACGCGGCACTCAAACCTAACAGACTGACCCACAGTCTCCTGTAGGCTCATGATCTTTTTAGGGAATGATGGAGGAGTTTTGGCCTCTGCAGAAGAGTTTTTAGATGGGTTTATACATAAAACTATTTACACTTTTGAACACATTACACAAAACAAGTGAATACATCAATAATAAATGTCATGGTACACACCTAGTACACTGAGTTTGCAGTTGGTAGAGGCTGAGCCGATCTTGTTCTCGGCTTTGCAGGTGTACTCGCCAATGTCAGCTTTGGTAGCCTTGCTGAGTTTCAGGCAGGCCACGCCTTTGGAGAACTCGACTTTACAGGTGGGACTGGAACGCACCTTTCCGTCAGCCTTAAACCAGGACACCTTGATCTCAGGTGTTCCTGCCACCTGGCACTTCAGACACACCGCGTCTCCAGAAGTCACTTCCATCGGTTCCAGAGACTCAACAAAGTATGGAGGCTCTGCAGGGGCACAGTTATGACTGTTTCTGTATACTATAACCATAAGAATGCTTTTTTATGCATAGGCTTGTAGCTGTACTAAACAAGAACTGATGTGACTATACTGGTACCCGCAGGCACATTGACACATTAAATGACCTGTATATTAGAATTTTCCTAAGATGCCCAATGAAAGTAAAACAACAGAGAGAACGAATTCATAATTCAAAGGTGAACTCACCAAGGATGGACACGTTTGCGTCACATGTGTCCTTTCCTGCGTCGTTGGACACTTCGCAGGTGTATTTTCCGGCCGCCTCCTTGTCGTCGGTGCTCAGACACTCCAGGATGCAGGAGCTCTCGGTGGTAGTGATGTTGTATTTGTAGGAGGCAAAGATCTGCTGGCCGTCTTTGTACCAGTTCACTGTGATCTTAGGTGTTCCGGTGTATGTGCACTCCAGAGTCAGTGATTTGCCCTTTTCAACAGACACGTCCTTCAGCCTCTTAACGAAGGCTGCGGGCTCTAAATGACACAAGAAAATAATTAGTTCACAAAAAACTCCCCAAAACATTGCTTTGTTAAAGATCCCCTAATGTTAGATTAATCACAAATACGCTTAATATTCCTAGTTTGTCTGACCTTTGACCATGAGGTTGACTGGGCAGCTCTCCTTCCCTGCGTCGTTACTAATCTGGCAGGTGTATTCTCCAGCATGGGAGCTGTCCACATTGTAGAGCTCCATAACAACCTGGTTGTCCTTCAGGTAGTAGTTGCAGGTCCGCCCTGAGACTATCTCTTTGGCTCCTCTGAACCACTTGAGTTTGAGGGGAGCGCTCCCCTTCACCATGGCCGAGAAAGTCACAGTGGAGCCGGGCATGGCTTCCACTTGCTGCAGGGGGACCACAAAGGAAGGAGGCTCTACAATAAAAAAAAAAAGAGCACATGCAAACGTGTAAGATTCCAAGCCTGAAAATAAAAGGAGTTGCTCAGTGAAAATTAATACTTCACTGAAGGTTTATGAGATCTGAAAGTGTTCCAGCAGCTGCACAAGATTCATGGCTCTGTTAGTATTAGAGTAGATACAAGCCAGCAAGTTTGGGAAGAAAAAGAACAAGTCTTCTGAAACGGTAGGGTCATTTTAGCGTATTTAGTACAAATACACCATGTGAGTATGCATGTCTTCCCTGTGTTAATGTGGGTTCTCTCCAGGTACTCAGGCTCTGGAATAGTACAAATAGGACTCTGCTAGGGTCCGGTATATTGGCCTGTTTCTGCTCCCTGTATTTGAGTGCCACTCAATCACTCACTCATATTGTCACTGCGAAGTGTTCCTGTCCTGGGGACAGGAAAGTTACATTGGAGGTTTCTGTCCAGCCGAGGGGACTGTGTCAGTGAGAAAGGCATAATTCTACTGGTCTTATATAAAAAACAACTTCAAAATGATTTTGAGAATATATAGTTTGTATATATTTTGCTAAATGTCACGCAGTGCTGCTTTAAAATACGGACTAAAAATGTTATTATATTATGTTATATTTTATGCGTTTTAAATAGCACAGAGACAGTTTTAGCTGTAGTTTCTTAGAACATCAGGCTGCAATAAGCTAATGCAGAACGTGACATATTTTAAGCGTTTAATCAAGCACATTAAGTGCAGTTGATTGAGTTGATTTAGTTGATTCAGACTTATTGCAGTCAGAAAGAAGGAGTTTTTGTGGCGATCTGTCCTGCAGCTCACTGATCTCAAACGTCCACTGGCTGCTCTGTTGTTAAAAAGCCCAATGCAGGGGATTGATCCATGTTGTTCAGTAAAGCGTCTGTCCTGTTGTGTCTGTTGCGTCCCTGCTTCAACTAGAGTTGTACCGTAGTACTCGAGTAACAAAAACATTGTTGATGAGGCACTCCAAAAGCTACACCATCACACATACCTTTAACAACCAGTGTGGCTGTGGTTTCACTGGAGCCTGCCTTGTTGACAGCTTTGCATTTGTACGTCCCAGCGTCGGACAGCTTTAGTGTGGGCACCCTCAGAGTGCAGTTGTTGTCAGTGAATGAAATCTCATAGTTGGGTCCGCTCTGAATCTCCTCCCCATCGTGATACCAGGAGATAGTAAATGGCGTGGAACCGGACACTTTGCACTCCATTTCACCAGCTGTTCCCAACACTGTGTTACAATCCTTCAATGTCCTCGAGAAGGTGGGAGGAATGAGCTTATCTGTAAGGGAGGGAAAGGCCAAATTAGCAATGGGTAAGGAGGAAAAAATAAGGATGCTGCTGTCTACTGCTGGCAATAGAGCTGGTTATCACACCCCAGTTAGGATTTTCTACTGTCAGCAATATTCAATAGAATTCAATCCACCAAAGTTCAAATAACATCATTAATTTAAAATCGTAATAAATGCCAGATTTGTTTATGAAATGGGGTTAAAAAGTCTTTGAGTTATAAAGTCATAAATTTCAATTACTCATCAAACTGGGAGAAAAAAGAAGGAACCAACCTAAAACAGTGAGATTTATTTTACTGAGGTCCTTCCCAACCTCATTCATAACCTCAAATGTATATTCTCCAGAGTCCACTTTCTCAGCAGAGAGCACATTCAGGCTGGAAATCATCCGAGAAAATGAGATTTTGTATTTTCTGCCAGAGGCCAACTCAACACCATCCTTAAACCATTTTGGTGTGAGCTCTGGGGTTCCACACACTTTGACCTCTAGGGCGGCTATATCGCCTGCCGTCACACTCAGTGCCTCAGGTTTATCCACTATCTTAGCTGGTTCTGTGAACAACAACACAAGGAGCAGAACATTTTTTTGAATTAGACCTGCAGAAAAAGGGTGTAAAAACTGCAAGAGAAAGAGAGAATTATATGGTTACCTAGAACAGTCAAGTTAGCGAAACACTCCACACTCCCGGCATCATTTCTGAGTTGGCAGATGTATTTGCCGGCCGTGGTTGCATCGGCCTTAAAGATTTTAAGAGCAACCTTGTGGTTTTCAAAGGTGATTTTCTGGTTGTCACTGTCCCTGAGAATGTGATCCTTGTCCTGAACCCAAGACACAGTAATAGGTTCTGAGCCTTTAACAGTGGCCACTAGGGTCACCTCCTCTCCCAGAATAATTGTCATGTTTGACAGTCTCTTCACAAATGATGGTGGCTCTGAAGAGAGGAAAACAGTGCAAAAGGCACAGTCAGCAAGGTGACAAATAATTTAAAAGCTATTTTTATTGATCTGATTTTGCACCAGTTTCTACTGACCTCTGAGTTCAACTGATGTCTGGCAGGTGTCACTTCCTACACTGTTTGACGCTTTGCACTCGTAATCACCGGCATCAGACGACTCTATTCCAATCACATGCAAAGTAGCCGAGCTGCCCTCGCTCACCATCTTATACTTCCTGCTCTCCATCAGAGGCTTTTTGTCTTTGAACCAGGTGATTTCGAACGGAGCTGTACCGCTCATCTCGCAGTACAGACTCACGTCCTTACCCTTTAGACCCTCAACGGGATGGGGCACTGTCACAAAACGTGGGGGCTCTACAGAAAGATCACCAAACTGTTAAAAAAGCACATACTCGAGAGGGGAAAATCTATATCTGATATCTTAAAGCTGACACCGGTAACTTAGCATTCACTGGGCAAAAAGACAAATGGAAATCTTCCTGATCATCACCAAAGGCAAATAAACATTACTTTTGGTGAATTTAAGTGGAGGATTGTTTAGACTTATACCTTAAATAATGTTATAAATAAACTGATCAGAAACAGGTAAGATTGAAAAGGTGTATGGGGAGACTATGGAAATAAGTGCTGCTTCATGAAATATTAATTTCACTGTTTGATACAGCAGTGTTAGAATAGTCCTGCATACAGAAGAGAGCGCAGATCCCTCTCTGTGCAGCTGGACTGTCTGCAGCACTGCAATCTTTGTTTACATGAAGAGATTATCCAGGCCATCAGGTTTGGAAGAAAGAACAGGTCTTCTGAAACTGTAGGGTCATTTTAGTATATTTTGACTCTGCTAGGGTCCAGTGTATTGGCCTATTTCCTTTATTTTATGCAGTGTAATAGTGTGGTACTTCTCACGATATGTCATTGTCCCGAAAGTTACATTGGAGGTTAGTGTCCAGCTGAGAGGACTGTGTCAGTGAGACACGCATGATTCTACTGATCTCATGTCAAAGAACCATTAAAATGATGAGAATATACATTTTTGGGCTAAAGGTTACGCAGAGCTGCTTTAAACATGCGAAGCAAAGATGAAATTAATAGTTATGTATTAATATAATTTAGGGTGAGGGATTGTCATTATTATTGGTAAGTGAAAAAAATTTAAAATGAAATCAAATTTAAACATTTGTGTTATATTTATATGGCAATTAGTAAGATGGAAACTTTAATGTATGTTAAAAAATATTGTAATATATTTGTTTCATGTTTTAAAACTGTCTCTCATTTTACCAATACGTTTACCTAATTGATGCTACTCAGCTAGAAAGTACCAAGTATGAAGAAATAGTATATAGATAAATTTGAAGTTCTGAGCCCGGACAATCCTCCCAAGTGTCTACAACAGTTACCGATGCCAGCTTTCTGTCTCTATACAACTATCTAGCCAGTGCATCAGAGGGTCAGATCATAAGCGATATTAAGTGAGGCTGACCTTTAACGGTTAGAGTGGTGCTGCAGCTCACACTGCCAGCATCATTCTGAGCTTCACAGGTGTAAACTCCATCATCATCAAAACTGGTAGTGAGCAGCTCGAGGACTGCCACAGAGTCAACAAATGAGGTCCGGTAGTTGCCCCCATCTGTGACCTTGGAGTCGTGTTTGTACCATGTCACTTTGAGAGGAGCTGTGCCACTGACTTTGCACTCCAGGCGGAGCGACTCGCCCTGCTTCACAAACTTATTGGCATTGAGTTTCAGCACAAACTCAGGTGGTTCTGGAAAGCCAAAGTACAGACATATTAGCAACAGGAAGCAAGAAAAGACAAGTAAGACACAGCTTTGTTGTTAGGAGTGGATGAGGTAAGCTGCACAGATGAAATGACAATGTGTTAACAGCAAAGACAAGATGGCGATGAAATCTGACATAAATGCAAATACTTTTCTAGAAAAACAAAATGGTGAAAAGCCAGAAACACTATGAAATGAACAGTTTTGACCAGCAACGCAGACGTGAAATGGAAAATGTTTTATGAAGATGCTAATCCAACCTTTGACAGTCAAGTCTGCACTAGAGCGTGCAGTGCCAGCATCGTTGCTGACTTGGCAAGAGTAAACTCCGCTCTGGGAGACCCCCACTTTATAGAGCTCTAGGAAACAAGACAGGCCCTCGAGCCCAGTGAAACAAGTGGGTCCAGTCATGAGCTCTTTGTCGTCTTTGAACCATTTCATTGTAAATGGAGGAGTTCCTTTGAAAATGCCTTTGAAGCGCACTGTGGCATTAGGCAGAGCTGCTTGGGATTCAGGTGGAGTTACAAAACTTGGAGGCTCTGAAGACAAGACGGAGGGAGTTAAAGATACTCACCTTTTACTTAGAACATTACAATAAATTACCAACTCTAACCTTTGACCATGAGGGTACCACTACATTGACAACTTCCTGCAGCGTTGGTCAGTTTGCAGCAGTAGGATCCCGCATCAGTTTTCTCTAGCTGCTCAATTTCAACAGACACAGAATTGTCCTGCTGAATCAGTTTATGTTTGACACCGCTCAAGATTTTGCTTCCATCTTTTTGCCATTCCACTGAAATGGGCAGTGAGCCAGATATCTTGCAACATATCTGTACAAAGGAGCCCAATATCTCTTGCATGTCTACAAGAGGTTTGATAAAACTCGGCGGAATTACTTGTTCTGTTACCAAAGAAATGAGAAATCTGTCAGACTATCAAGTGAGGTCAGGTTACAATTTATGGATGTTCTGATTTACACTAACCAAGAACAACCACTTTGATTTTGCAGGTGCAGCTGCTGATGTGGTTTGCTACTTCAAAGACATATTCTCCTTCGTCCTCTTTCTGGGCAGACTGTATTTTGAGACTGCTAATGTTGTTCTCAAAACTGATCTTGTGCTGTCTGATGGACTGAAGCACCCTGCCATCTTTAATCCATTTCACTTTGAGTTCAGGAGAACCTGTCACCTTACAGTCAAGACTCACTGGATCTCCCACTGTCACCTTTATCACCTCAGGTTTCTCTATGATGTTAGGAGGTTCTACAAAGCAAAATCAAACATCATGTATGGAAGATTCAACAAAGGACTACAATTTCAAAATAAGGGACCTTTGAGATCTGAAACAAATAACTGAGTTGCTTGGATATACCTTGAACAGTAAGGACTGCAAAGCACTTTTCCTGCCCAGCTTCATTTACCACCTGGCAGGTGTATTTTCCACTGTGGCTCGCTTGACAAGCAGGAATTCTCAGAGTGGCCACATTTTTCTCAAATGTCCTTTCAATCTTTGGATCCTCCAAAATCCAGTTCTCATTTTTTTGCCATTGCACAGAGAGAGTGGGAGAACCAGCTACGACACACTGAAACTCAGCCTTTTTACCCAGAACAGTGGCCGTGTTCTCAATTCTTTTGGTAAATGTTGGTGGCTCTATTGGGAAACCACCACAAATTAAAAAGAGAGCCACATTGTTGTATAACTCCAACAGATTCTGATCTGACACTAACCTTTAAGATTAAGTGTAGTCTTACAAGTGCAGCTTCCAACCTCATTAGAAACAGTACACTGGTATTCACCAACATCTACAGAATCACATTTGTGCACTTCTAGACCCACAGTGCCATTCGTTTGGGAGAAGCCATGTTTTGCACTAGGTTTGATCTCCTTTGCATCTTTGTGCCATGTGATCTCAAATGGAGGGGTACCAGCTACTTGGCACCCAAAACCTGCACTGGACCCTTTCACAACATCAGCTGGAGTTAGCTCTTTAATAAAACTGGGTGGTTCTAAGACAAGAAAAACATTATGTTATCTTCACATCAGCAAAAGTAAACTGTTACTCTATTTAAAAAGACAAACTACAAAACTAAGTTCTTAGGCCACATTTGATCGTACTTTCCTTTGAAAACTCAATCCCATGACTAACCTTTGACCCTGAGCTCCATGCTGCAGCTCTCGCTGCCAGCCTCATTGCGAGCCTCACAGTAGTAGACCCCGCTGTCTTTAGTGTCAGTGCCACAAATGTCCAGTGTGGCAACAGAGTTACTAAAGGCCACCTTGTACCTATCACTGGGGATAATCTCAGAGCCCTCTCTGAACCAGCAGATGTCTATTTCAGGTGTGCCCGTAACCTGACACTCAAACTGTTTATTCTGACCAGGACGGACCACAGACAAACGGGCCGGGGTTCGAGTGAACTTAGGAGGCTCTAAAGGAAAAAATAGTATCAGCATCAATAAACTCTCAAAAAACTACCTAGAAAATAAAAGTTGATTGTTGACCTTTGACAAATAGCGTTGACTGGCAGGAAGTAGAGCCCACATCATTCTCAATTTCACAGACATATTCTCCAGAGTCTGTTGTTTTGGCAAAGAACAGCTCTAGGGAGCTAGAGGTGTTGTCTTTGACAACAGAGCAGTCTCCGGTGGGCACAATCTCTTTCCTATTTTTAAACCACTTAATGGTCAGAGGTGGTGTGCCAGAAACCAGAATGTTAAACTGAACTTTTGACCCCGGCAAAACATTCATAATTTCAGGCTTTTCAAGAATGCACGGTGGTTCTGTAAGAAAATAGACAAACATTCGCAAAATATCCTTTTGAAAGTAAGATTGTCGTATTAAAATATGGAGAAAAAAAAACAGTCTAACCTTTAACAAACAAGGTCCCAGAACACTGAACAGTCCCAGCCTTGTTTTTAGCAATGCAGGTATAACTGCCACTGTCTTTAGTGTCAAGGTCTGAGATTTCCAGGAAGGCCACATTCTCAAAGAATGTGCATTTATGTTTCTCATCTGTCTGTATTTCAGTCTCATCTTTGTACCACTGTATAGTTATTGGCAGGGACCCCGAGACAAGGCATTCCAGATGAGCAAAGGACCCTTTAATACCTTCAATCTGTTTCAGTTTTCTTGTAAAAGATGGTGGAATAATTTGATCTAACATAAAATACATAAAAGGTTAAGCACTGTTTAAAGTAGCAGGACAGAAATTTCAAGTCACTGAAGGCAGACTGACCTAAAATTGTCAGTGTAGCCTCACAACAACTGTGACCAGCATCATTTGACACTTCAAACGTATATTCGCCACCATCGCTCTTTTCAGTTTTCATAATTTTAAGAACAGAGCTGGTGTCAGTGCTCAGTACTTTATATCTTGCACCTGAGCTCAGCTCCTTGCCAGACTTTAGCCATCCAACCTTTAGCGGTTTTGTGCCTGAGAACCTTGCCTCAAGTGTGGCCGGATCTCCTTGAGTCACACTGATTGACTTGGCTTCCTCTGTTATCTTTGCAGGCTCTGAGATTAAAGCACAGCAGTAAAATCAAGTTTTAAACTGGAAATACACCAATCAAAATGAGATGCATAATATCTAACAAACCTTTGACAGTCAACACAGCAGAACATGTCTGGCTCCCAGCCTGATTCTGTGCTTGACAAGAGTATTTGCCTCCATCCTTGCTACTGAGTTTGGTGATGTGCAGTACAGCCACCCCATTTTCATATGTAATCTGAATGTTTTCAGCCTCTTGCAGCTCATGGTTATCTTTCAGCCAGGTCACCAAAATGGGCTCAGAGCCCTTCAAAGTGCACTGTAGAGACACCTTGCTACCCACCAACGAGCTGAGGTTCTCCAGTTTGTGGACAAAGGATGGTGGTTCTACAAGAAGAAATTAATTTTGGGATAGATTTCACCAAATAATAGCTTTGTACATCCAATCTCACTTACAGCATCTTAACTTAAAAAACAGTTTTGAGCCTAGAGTAACTAGACCAACCTTTAAGTGTTACTTGACAATCACATGAAGCTCTGCCCACTTCATTTTCTACGTTACACTGGTAAGAACCGGCATCTCCTGCTTCAACAGCAAGCACTTGCAGAGCTACCATGCTGTCTTTTACTGTGATCCTGTGTCTCTTGTCATTCCTAATTGGCTTTGTGTTCTTATAAAAGCACACAGTGAAAGGGGCTGAACCAGAGACTTGACCTTCCAGCATCATCTCAGAGCCTTTTACTACATCTTTGGGCTCCAAACTACGAATAAAGGTTGGTGGCTCTACAAGAGGAAAGTAAAGTAAGTAAAGTTACAATTCACATTAAATTCTAAATTCTGGTTACATGGACCCCATAATACAATAAAAAATCTGGTTTAATTAATTTTATTTCCATTAAATGTCCAAATGCAGCTGTACAATAAACTAAAATGCAACAATATATGACAATTATGGTTATAAAATAAGGTTCAGTGATAGGCAGCTACTGAAATCCAAAGATGGTAGATGACATTTCCAGCAGCTATAGCTGTTAAATTAAACTGACCTTTAACTGTGACTGTGCTGCTGGTGCGGTCACTACCAGCCTCATTGGTTGCCACGCACACATATTCCCCACTATCTTCCAATTTACAGTCAACGATTTGCAGAGAAGCCACTAAGTCATTCAGTGCAATTGCATATTTAGGACCAGAGCTGATCTCCATCTCATCCTTGAACCATTTAAAACCAATGACAGGGCTGCCTGTTGCTTTGCATTCGAGCTTAACCGAGTTTCCACTGGTGATAAGTTTTGTTGCCTCTAGTTTTCTCACAAACACAGGAGGCTCTGAGAGAAGAGGTTAAAATTGATGATGGGACAGAAGACATTAAGTTAGTACCTCATGATACAAGAATAACGAAACATTTCATTTCATGCAGATTTTACGTAGCAAACACCTTTTACAAAAAGGACTGTGGTGCAGTCGACTTTTCCGGCATCGTTGGAGACTTGGCATGTGTATTTAGCCGAGTCACTTGTTTTTACAGACGAAAGCTCCAAAGAAGAAGAGGAGGCATCTTTCTTTATGAAATAAGTGCCTCCAGTTGTTATCTCCTTTTCGTTGCTGAACCACTTCACAGTCAATGGTGCTGTTCCAGTGAAGGCTGCTTTGAATGAAACTGTGCTTCCTGGTATAACATCCTGGTTTTCTGGTTTCACAGTAAAAACTGGGGGTTCTGGAGGCCATTAAGAAAACAATTTCTATTTAAAGTAAGAACTGAAGCAGAAGTGAAGTAAAACAAACATTAGCCAAGCATTTATAACCTTTGACATAAAGTGTGCCACTGGTTTCTTTAAAGCCAGCTGAATTTGTGGCTTTGCATCGATATACTCCGGAGTCAGACTTTTCCAAGCGAATAATTCTTAGTGTAGCTGTGCTTTCCACAAATTCAGGCTGAAATTTGGCTCCAGGCACAATTTCCTTGTCATCTTTGAACCAAGAAATAGTCATGGGCTGGGACCCAGACACTTTGCAATCCATAGTAATATCATTACCAATGTTTCCATCAACTCTTTTAAGAGACTTGGTGAAAGTTGGAGGCATTATTCGATCTGGTTGTTGAGGAAAGAAACATGAAAATGTATTATACAAGAACCACACCAACAAAAATAAGAGTGCTTGTGTATATCTTAAAAGTTATATTTTCACACCTGGTCCCTTTGACTTTCTTAAAAAATCTTCATACTAAGGTTAACAAACTTGATATAGGCAAAATCATATTGTTTTTCCATTATTAAGAAGCCATACTAAGAGTGTCTTCTAACTTTTCTGAGAATTTGTCACAGAGCTATAATGTCCTCCAGTCATTATTACACGTATATTACTTTATACAAGTAAAAGTAATCAAATTCCTGTTTAAATAAACTTTTGGTTTATTTAAAAAGGGACCAAGTGTAAAACCCTAAGTGACAAAAAAAGTGCTAACCTAAGACTGTGATTGAGCATGTGCACTGATCTTTCCCAACTTTATTAGAGACCTCCATCTTGTATTCGGAGGTGTCTCCTTTGTCTGCTGTAAGAATCTTCATGGTTGCAACATTATCCTTAAGCGTCATCTTATATTTACGGCCACTTATCATTTCTTTGCCATCTCTGAACCATTTCACTTTGAGCTCTGGGCTTCCTGAAATGGCACACTCCAATGTGGCTGAATCTCCTGCTGTTACACTGATGGATTCTGCAGGTTCTATTATTCTAGCAGGTTCTGGGACAAAAAACATCCATAAAGATTTAAAGAAGAACTCAATACAAGATCTAAAATCTCAATATACACTGTATCTTTACAGAAAAGACTTGCTGACCTTGCACTGTCAAGGTGGCTTCACACTTAGTTTGTCCAGCTTCGTTTTCAGCTTGGCATAAGTACTTGCCACCATGGCTAATCGCTACTGTTGTTATTGACAGGCTTGCAACATTGTTCTCAAACATCATCTTTATATTTGGGTCATCATCTCTGAGTATTTCTGAGTCTTTCATCCATTTAACTGTAATGGGAGTGGAGCCCTTAACAGTTGCCTGTAGTTTAACTGTATTTCCCAACACAGCTGTTGCACTTTCAACCCGCTTTGAAAAGGTTGGAGGCTCTACAAAACAATTTAGGAATATAAATAATTTTATAATCTGCATACCTAGTCTCAGTCTATGTTATATTACATGTCATGCTTTCTGCTTTACTAACCTTTTAGTTTTGCTACTGCCTTAGTTGTGACTTTACCAACATCATTAGAAATAACACACTGGTAATCTCCAACATCTGTACTTTCAAAAGTCTGAATCTCCAACCTGGACAAGGAATCTTCTGAAATAATTGTATATTTCTGATCACTAGATATGGCTTTCTTGTTTTTTAACCAGCTGATCTCAAAGGGAGCTGTTCCTGTGATTTCACATTGCATCTGAGCAGCAGCTCCCTTCACTGTCTCTATTGTCTGCAATTCCTTTCTAATGGATGGTGGCTCTGTGTAACAAGAAAGACTCAATATTATAGCTTACACTAGAAGTTAGTTTTCTGATTTTGAGTGAGTTGAATTGACAAGTCTTGACAAACCTTTAACAGCTATAAGAGTGCTGCAGCTCTCGCTGCCAGCGTTATTTGACATTTCACAAGTGTAACTTCCACTGTCAGTAACCAGAAGATTAACAAACTCTAGAGTGGCGACTCCAGCCTTGAAAGAGATTTTGTATTTTTCTCCGTCGCTAAGTTCTCTCTCATTCCAAAACCAGTGGATGTGAAGCTCTGGCGATCCTTTCAAAGTGCACTGTAGACGTGCAGCTATACCCTGTTTCCATATGAGCTTTGGTTCCATTTTCTTAACAAATGTTGGAGGCTCTGAAAGGGGTGTTTTAAGATGTTTACATATACATTACAATAAGACATGACAGAACAGCACATAAGAGCATAGAGATAGCAGTGCAACAGGTTAGCATCAGCTTGCAGTTGGCTAAAAACTTATTTTCAGCAAGGCTACCATCGTACTTCAAGAAACTTGTCAAACCTAAAGGGAAGATCACCTTTAAGATCTTACCTTGAACTGTTACCACAGCCTCACAGGAGGAGCTGCCAGCCTCATTGGCGGCTGTACACACATACATCCCAGAGTCCTTAATTTTAGACTTGGGTATCTCAAGAAGTGCCACCTTGTCATCAAAGGATAGCTTACAGTCCATGCTTTGATGGACCTTCTTTCCATCCCTTGTCCAGGTGACAGTGACACCAGTGTCCTCATCGACCTGGCACTCCAGCCTTAGAGAGTCATTGACAGCGACCGAAGATTTTTCAATAGGTTTAACAAAGCTGGGCTTGTTGATAACCTTGAGATCTGTGGTAAAGGTTGCAGTGCCAACACTGTTGGAGGCCTTGCAAAGGTACAGTCCTTGGTCAGTCAGTTCTAGACTTTTAATAAGAAGGGAATACTTGTTTTTTTCAAATTTCATAACATAGTTTCCTTCAGAAGAAATGGCTATGTTGTCCTTGTGCCAGACAACCTCCATGGGGACAGTCCCAGTGAGGGAGCACTGGAACAATGCTTGTTTTCCCACAAACAAAGTCATTGGGTCTGGTTTTGATACAAATACCGGAGGATACATTTCTATGGAGAGCAGGTAAAACATAATATCAGTACTGATCCAAAAACACCAATACATATATATACTGTATATATATATTGAAGCTTAACAGTGTACTGTTATATTTGCCAATAATCTGAATAAATTACTAAATAAATTACTTCCAATTCATTGCATCTTACTGAATCATGGTGAAACACAGTGCAAATATATAATTCTCTCTCTCTCTCACAAACACACACACAGAAATAGCTAAAAGAAAAAAGGTCCCACTGGGAGCTTACCAGTAACAATGAGCTTGGCTTCACAGCTGACAGTGCCATGTTGATTTGATGCCTTGCAGCTGTATTCACCGCTGTCGGCCTTTACGGGGTTCAGAAGCTCCAAAAAGGAACTGGTGTGGCGGCTGAGAATCCTGTACTTCTCACTTTGTTTGATCTCGACGCCAGACCTGTACCACTTGAAGGTCACATTTGGAGCATCTTCAATCTCGCATTCGAACTTTGCATGACTTCCAACATTTATCTCCCGTGATGTGATTTTCTGCCTGAAAACTGGTGGCACTGAGGCACAAACAGAGATGGAAAGGACTGTGTCAATTTTTGATGGTTAGGTATTTGTGAAAGAATACAATTGATCAGAAATGATGGAATGTACAATGGTAGGTGGCAAGGAAGGAAGGGCTGTGGGGGAAAACAAGCCCAGTGAAACCATAAAATTGCAGATGATTATCATGGGGCTAGTGTTCAAGCTAGAAGGAAGAGAAAAAAGTGGTTTATGAAAGTACTGCGATGGCATGTTGAAGGCCTGAAAGCATGCAAAGTGTGGAAAGAATGGTCCAACTGAGATCTTGCATGGGCAAAGTCTGTCAGTAGTGGGGTTTCCATAAACATATATTTTTTAATCAAACCAATTGGGGATTGTTTCTACTTTTAACTGACTAGTGGTAATAATTTTTGAATTAAAACAATTGCATTTGTTGCAAGTGAGATGGAAACACAACTACTGATATGTCAAAATAACCATGGAAAAACATGGTAAGCTGCCAAAAGACCAGCATTTTTACAGCATGAGGCTATGAAATGTGTGGTTTTTTTGGTGCTGTTGTCTTTCGTTAGCTGTCTGACTATACAATGATGTGGATCAGACAAAACACAGTGAGTTAGTACAATCCAGTGCCTGTATAATGGTGCTCATGCTGAGCTATGAAATGAAAATTCAAACCAAGGTGAAAATTAAAATCTTGTGTGGTGACAGAGGTCTCACATGAACCAGTTTCTGTGAATGATTAGTTTTTTGGATGAATGAATGGATGACACATTGAATTATCCTGTTCTCAAACCTCTTGAGACCACAGTGAGTCTTGAAGATGTTGTGATCTTGCCGGCTTCATTCTCAGCCTCACAGACATACTCTCCTTGATGCTTCTCCTTCACAACTTTGTTGATAACCAATGTGTATGTGTCATGGTCTTTGGAAGATTTGAACTCTTTGCCAGATTTTACTAATTTTCCATTGAAAAACCAGTTTACCTTTGTGACATACTTAATATTGGTGCTAAAGGTTAGCTTACTATTCTCTTCAATTGATATGTCTTCAAGGGACGTTACTATTACAGGGTATTCCCTTTCTGATATAGTAATTTCCTCTTTAAAAATTTCCTCCTTGAGTTCTTTCTGAATACTGACATCTACAGACTCCTCAACTGCAGGCATTGAAGGAATTTGGGTGGTTGCAGCAACAGCCCCTACATCTTTCTTACTGCTTTGAACCTTTACTGAGCTGACTTCCTGTTGTGAAACCTGTAAAGACTCCTTAAATGCCATGTGAGCCTCAGTGGAAATTTTAACTTGTGAAAACTGCTCTGTCATTTTTGCTGCTTTTGATTCTTGAACTCTAACTTGCTTCTCAGATGCAACATATTCAACTCCCATTTTAGATTGAGTTTTAAGTGCTGCGGCTTGAGATTTAACAGACGAAAAACCAACTGCACTCTCTGCCACATTCACTGTCTCTACCATTGATGATAGCATTTGTTTGGAGTGGGCTGTCATAACCTGTGCCCGTTGGGGTTTGTCCAGCTGCATAGTACCGGGTTGTGCTGAAGTAAGAACACTAGCTTCTTGATAGACAATTGAATGGAAAGCTGCCTGAAGTTCAGTCCTGAGATCAGCCATTTGAGGATAGTCACCCTCAATTGAAAGAGTTATCTCCATTGGCGAGCCAGTAGTTGTGATTAAGTAAGTAAACATTGCCCGCTTTGGTTCTTTTTGAACCTTCAGTTCCTGTACTTCTACATCTTTTAACTTTCCTATAATGTCAGCCAATAACACAGGCTGGTCACTAGCCACAGCAGACTGTAGTGCATCCCTAAGCTGACATCTTACATTCAGACTGGACGTCTTAGGCATCTGAATCACAAAGGTCATCTCTTTAGGGAAAGCTGTGCTATCCTTAGATTCTGAAGCCATAAATGAAAGCTCAGGTTGTGTGGTGACATCGACTTTAGCTGACTCTGCCTTGGTGACCTCTTGAGAGTCTTCACCAGTAAGCACTTGCTTCTCATCCATTATTATAGACTGCCTCACTGACTGGCCTTCTTGGATCTGAACAGCAAAGTCCTGCTCTGCTGCCTTAAGAAGGACAGTGCTCTCTGTAGAAATCTCCTTCTCTTCAATCTGCACTGGAACAGAGGGAAATTTTGGCTCTACAGCCATCTTTGAAGTGAATTTATCTACATCTGAAAGACTCTCAGTGTGACCCTCCTCCATAGTGTGGCTATCTGCTACACTGGTCACATGCATCACATTCCAGCGGTCCTCTTTCTGAACTAAAGCACGTTGCTGTTTGACATCAGTAGTAAGGGGTGTTTCTTTTGGTAATTGCATGGGCTGATAGGAAAGCTGGAGGATATTTTGAGGACGGGGTTCAGTTCGAAGTTGGGATTGAACCCCAGTCACAGAGACATCTAGTTTTGTGTGATAATCAGCAGTTAACTCTCTCCTCTCCTCAAAGGTGGCTGCATGCTTCCTAGCCTTTTCTTGTTTTTGTGCCGCTATTTGTTGGTCAGGTTTCTCAGTTGTAAGAACGCCTTCTTTTTGTAGCATCTCAATAGGTTGTGTGGATTGTAGATGCAGCTGCGTGGGAGCTTCTTTCTGTGGCTGGATGGCCATAGTGCTAGCTTTAGCCTCAAACTCTACAGTGTCCTCACAAGCTACTGTTCTCTGCTCATCCTGGCTGACAGTATGAAGCAATGTGGGACTTTTTCTGCTACCTGCCTGCTCAGGAGTTGGTTTCTCACAGCTAAAACTACTCTCTGATGGAAGGAGGTCCTGATCTGTGACAACCTGTAAGTGTAATAGCTGTTCACCCTCGATAAGCGGCTGAATTGTCTTGGCACTATCCAAACTTGGCAGCTGTTGAGTGGGCTCTGCCTTCAAAATTTGTTTTTCTTCAGCACTTAAAGCTACATTCATAATAGAATCTTTAGATAAAGTTGCTTTCACTTCCACAGATCTCTCCAGTGAGAATTTACTCTCCTTATACATAGTTTGTTTGGACTCACTAACTGAAGCCAAGACAGGGCTGGGTTTTTCTTTAGAGATAGAGGACTTAAGTGCTGAATCTGATGTCGCTACATCAGTTGTGTGGCCCTCAATAAGAACACGTTTCTCTGCAGACTGTGCCGAGTATAAGATCTTTACACCTTCCTTAACCTTATAACCCTTCTCCTCCTGTGATTCAGGAATTTCATGAGACTGCTCTTTAAGTATGGAAAGTTGAGACTCAACCTGATGCCCACTGATGAGAAATTTTGGCTCAGAGATGGGCTTTATTTTAGCAGACTTCCTGTCAGCTAGAGGCTCAGTGCTAACAGTGGATAGCGGGGTAAGTTCCTCTGCTACAGCTGACATAATTTTTGACTTCTTTTCTCTGGATGTCTGAAGCTCAATGACCTCAGGGCTTTGAATGCGATCACAATGCTGCTCTGTGAGGCCCTGGCTCTCTTCAATTGACGATGTAAAAGCTGCCATATGGAGCTGTTTTGCAGGAACAGCTGAAACCTGGGGTGGACGTGTAGAAACGACAGAAACCCTTTCCTCAAACTCATGGGTTTGTAGCACTGCTGCCTGGTGGGTCAGCTTCTCATGTTGAATTGTGGCTGCAGAGATGTCAACCTCCTTAAGAGAGCTTACCTGCTCACTAGGGATTATCTGTCTGTCCTCAGTGCCAATTGTGTAAACCATTTGATCTGACTTAGTCTTGTCCTGGCCTGGCAAACTCACCTGATACAAGCGAGACTCTGTAGCTTGTTCCGTGACTGAAACCTTATAGCCTTTCTTCTGAACAACAGTATGCTTTTCTTGTTTGTGGGATTCCCTAAACACAACAAGCTCAGCGCTACAAGAAGCTTCCCCAAATTGATTAGCGGCCTTGCAAGTATACAAACCACTGTCTTCCTGTTTGACATTCTTTATATTTATGTGGCCAGATCCGTCAGGGTTGGCAATGATAATACAGTTTCTACTAGGCTGAATTTGGAAAGCACCTTTAAACCACTTCACATCAGGACCTGGGTCCCCACCGGCTTTGTAACTAAACAAAACCTCTCCACCTTCTGAACACCTCGCAGGTTGGATCTGAACTGAAAAAGTAGGAGGTTTGCCTGTGATCTTAAACATTTTCTCCACCCATTTCTCTGCCTGGCTAACATCTGGCTTTTTCACTTCAAGGTATGCAGTACAAGTTGTTTTACCAAATCTATTACTGGCAGTGCAAGAATATTCTCCTTCATATTCAGTGGTCACTTTGGTGACTATTAAAGTATATTCCTCCTTTTCTTCTATAATGTTATACACAGAAGAGCTCTTAATGACTTCACCATTGTGAAACCATTGAACGGATGGTTTTGGAAATCCTGAAATATGAACAGTGAATCTGGCAGTTTCCCCAGAGGTTACAGCTGCTGGGGAAAGCTGGGTAAGGAAAACTGGTTTTTCTTTTTTCTTCTCTAAAGTGGAAGAGTAGCGTTTAGACTCTGGCTTGAGTTCAAGTATTTTTGTTTTCTGTGGTAACTGGACACCAGTGTAGAAGGTTTCCTCTTCAACAGTTGTGACGGTGGTGCTAGAAAGCTCTGTGAGGAAATATTGAGTGGTTTTGAAAGCAATATCAAAACAGATTTAAACAGATTTCACAAGTAAATTAGTTGCCAATATTTAGATTTTAGAAGATCAGTTATCATTACTGAGGCATTCGAAATATTGTTTGTTAGGAAGAGATTTACACACAAAAGCAGCAGTTTTGACACTTGCATACAATTTCAGACACTTTTCATAGTTTTACCAATTTTACAATTAAATATTGTAATTTACCATCATAAATCTAAAGAGAGAAAAGCAATCAAAGATTCATAAGGACCTTTAAATGTTTTATTATAAACTCAGACAAACAACCTGTGCTCTGTACAAATAAGCCATGAATTTCTATCTCAGCGTCGGACATTTTTGTTCACACTATAGTCACACCTCCCTAAAATTACACATATTTACAAGACGTCAAAAGTTCAATTTAAAATTAAAAGGGGCTTCACAGTATTGTTTCAAGTGAAATCACCTATTTAGCACTATTTAACACTTGCAAATTTTGAAGACCATTCACACAGACATGAAACCAGCCACAACAACAAAATGTCTTAAAACCCAAAAATGAATAATTTCAAGTTATTTAACTTAGTATCTCTAAGGTAGTTAACTTTGTAAGAAAAATGTTTATATTTGAACAATAAAAGCTCAGGATACAAAATTATATCATTTAAATGTTTTGATAACTAAATTTTGTTATTTAATATTTTTCTTTTTAACATGGTGCAATTATCATTTCTATATTTTGCACTTAGTTTGCTTCATTACTTGCCAGTGTTTTCAGTCCCGGCTCTGGGTTGAAACAGTTTTACCATTTCTTGTTATTTTAAAAATTCTCTCTCAAAATATTTTGTTTTTACATTTTGCTTAGTTTACACCTTTTCAGTGATTATTATGCAGCCATGTATAGTTTAAAACTGAGCACCACCTCGTTTTAAGCTACATCAATTTAGAAAACAGAAAACTACAAACAGACACAGCAGTTATTTTTTATCGAGATGACAATTTCAAAATTGGATTGAAACTATAAATGTAGACTTACACAACATAGGTAAACAACTTTGTTATTTTTACTTTTGATCTATTTTTAACACACAAACACACCTTACATGTAAAAAAAAACAAACAAACAAAACCAGGCTGGTTGCACAAATATAATTTAACTCATTTTAAAATTTACTTTTCTAAAGAATAATAATCCAGATTTCACCCTGGTCAGCAAAAACAGCAATGACAATAACATTTTTTATATGAAGAAATAGATGAATTTTAACTACTTATAAACCCAAAAAAGAGAAAATCTCATTTGATAAAACACACAAATTAATTTTATTTGTGCAACTAGCTCAGACCTTTTAAAATCTAAAACACCTTCAGAAGCGCTGTAGTTTCAATAGAACCAGCTGAGTTTTGTATGAAACACTTGTATTCCCCAGCATCACTTTGGGTCACATTGGTGATAAGCAGATTGAAATGTCCAGCAGTTTTCTCTTGGATTATACACCTAATATCTGTAACACATTCTCCATCTTTGTACCACTCGGCAGTGGGATTTGGTTTACCACTAACTAGACACTGGAGTATCACGGGAGTTCCTACTGCTGCTGTAACATTTGTCAATGGGATCACACATTTAGGGGCAGTCTCAGTCACTTGGAAATGGAAGCTACACATTTCAGACGACTTTCCTTTGAATTCAATCTTATCATCTTTAGCCGGCTCTGCAAACACATCAAAATTAATGCTAACATATTTCTCCCCCTGTTTGCTTGTTTCATTATCAGTGTTAGCAACTAGCCTCACTGCACGCTGTGATTCGTCTGCCTCTTGTTCAAACTCAAACTCTAGCTCAATTTCTGAGACTTGATCGGCATCAAACGACGTATTACCAACCATTAAATCAAACTTCTGAGGTTGGACCTTGGCGCTACCAAGAGATACAGCTGTCAGTTCCCTTCCTCTAGTTTTCCCAGCAAAAGCTTTAGCATTTAAAACCGACAAAGAAGCTCTACAAAGAGTCTCACCTACAACATTAATAGCTCTGCTAGTGTACACTCCACTGTCTTGGCCTGTGATTTTACAGATTTTGAGGAAATGATTGTCCCCATCTGACGAAAGGATGAATTTTTTGTTATTGTGAGGGATTTTTTGGTCACCTTTGAACCAGGACACAACTGGGGAAGGAATTCCCATTAAAGAGCACTCAAACATTACAGTTGTGCCTTCATGGGCTTCCATATCACAAATAGGGTTGATGAACCTTGGTGGCATTTCAGTGACTTCAAAAGCTATTTTTAGATCATCATGTTCTTGGGTGACAAAGTCCACAGCTCCTTCTTCATAAATACTTGGCAACACATCTAAAGAAATTATCATACTTTTGTTGTCAGCTGTGTACTCAGGGATAGTAATAATCTTCACTTGTTTTTCAAATTCCTTGACATCTTTCTCATCTAATTCAACTTCAAGGAGAATTTCTTGGGGTGATGGTGAACGGGACCCATCATCATCATCTTCCTCCACATCAAACTCCATCACATGTTGATGGGTGACAGTGGGAGGTGCAGGCAAGAATCTGACTTCCTGGGATACAACAATAACTAAAGCCACACTCCTTGCTTCTCCAACATAATTTACAGCCTCACAAATGTACTCTCCCTGATCAGCTTTAGTCACATAATCAATAGTTAGTGAGATACTGTCACCATCTCTCTCCATTTGAATTCTGCCGCCTTCAACAAGCTGACTTTTGTTGCAGAACCACTTCACATCAGGTGAAGGTAGGCCAAACACTTCAGCATAAAACTTCAGAGTGTCTTTTTCAAAAACTCTTTTCCTAATTAAAGGTTTAAGAAAAGCTGGTGGAATCCCTTGTACTTTTTCCTGGAGGGATCCCAGTCCTACAGAACTTTGGCCTGCTAAGAATCGAGTTTCATCCACAGTTATCTCAGGAGGAGATGTCTCAAGCCCTTCCTCAGCAGGAGATGGCAAAAACTGAACAGGAGAGAAGAACTTTTCACTTGAGCTTCCTGTTGAAGGCCTCTTGTGTTCAACTGAAGAGAAGGGATATTCTTGGGGTGTCATAAAGCCACCAGGTGAATCTGAAGAAGGAGTAACAAAAGACATAGGAGATTTGGGAGTCTGAAAACACTCTGCTATTGGTTGTGAGGCCTCTGTAGACGATACTGGTGTAAAGAACCTCTCAGCAACTTCTGGTATTTCTTCACTTACGGTGCTGCCAATTTCTATAGACATTTCTGACTCAGGGGACAGTGGTCTTCCCCAGTCTGTAGGAGGATTGTAGTAATCATACACAGCTCCAAAAGTGACTTCCTCTTCTTCCATTGAGCCAACAGTTGTTAATGCTGCTACTCGGGCTTCAGTAGATTGAGTCACATCTAAATCACCTCTGCTTTGCAAAGAAGCATCTGCTTTCTGAGCTTCCAGACTGGTAGCCAAAACAGATGAACCCTGAATAATGCTTTCCTCTTTATGTTTGACAGTAGGTCTCACAGACTCTAGTTGAGTCGGTTCTAGCTGAACACTCTTTTTATCTTTAGCTTTGAATTCTGTACCAGGTTCGGCAGTGGAGGCCGTCAAATCTTCCTCAATAAGTCTGGTACAAGGTTGAAGTTTTTTATTAACCTCAGCTTCATGACTAACCACTTCAATTGCTTCTGTAACATCCACCTGTGATTCTGGCAAACTCAGAAATATGCCGCTATCCATAGAGGGTTCAGGGACAGATATCAGCACATTATCCAATTCCTTACAAAGTTCTTCAGTGTTGTCATTTAGATATGTTTCTGCCTCTTTCAATTTACAATGACTTTCTGAAGCAGTGGGCGTCTCCATTTCTTCATCTATAGCCGTACTGTGTGTTAATGATGCAGATTTTTGTCTTTCTGGTTTGGTAGGATCTGGAGTTCTTTTAGGCTGAATAGCTTCTCCGAAAGTAGATGTTTTGACAGAAACTTTTGGTGAATGGACTTTCTCAGACTGGAATGGAATGAAGCTGCTGGTTCTTTCAAATGTCTGTACAGTCTCCTCTTTCAACTCAACCTCTTTTGATTCAATCTGTTCAGTTAAAGCAACAGGTTTCTGCGGTTTGGGCCTGATTAGTTCTGAAGTGTCTTGCACTTTCTCCACAAACTGTTGTGGCCCATGGTCCTCAGAGGCTGCTCGTCCCTCAAAAGACTTGGTGTAAATCTCAACTTCATCCCCAAAAGAAGAGGGAAGTGGCAAGGATACTGTTTCACCTGAAAATATTTTTTCTTTTTCTTCTCTTAAAATATCACCACCGTCTTCCCAAATTGGGCCATATTGTGGTAGAGTGACTTGTTTTTGCTGGTCAATGGGATCAAGCACCGCAGGAATAAACTCTTCAGGAAACAGTGTTTGCTTTCTTTGCTCATCAGGAGAGGGAGGTGTCATTACACCACCAGATGAATCAGACTCAAAGGCTTGTTTAATCTGGGAAACCTTTATCACTGCAGCAGATGACGTCAAACCACATCCAGATAAAACATGAGGCTCCCTAGAAAGAACTGGCTTTGATTTTGGGGCCTTCTGAGTGGCTTCCAGTTGGTTTTGAGTAGACAAGGTTTTATCTTCTAGGTGAATAAAACTGTCTTTAGTGTGAGTGATGCCAGTTTTGTCCACAAGTCCTATATTGTCTTCAGATAAAGCAGTTGTAGATTTACTTACTCTCTTATCATCCTGAATTAGACCTTCCTCAGAATATTGCAAAGACTTGGGAGCTTGAAATGACACATCAGAGATGCTAGTAACTTCACCATGGTAATTTTTGGCAACACATTTATACACTCCAGCATCACCGTATCTAAAATCTTTGATATAAAGTCTGTACACCTTCTCTATTACTTCAGTGATGTATTTTTCTACAGTCAAACTCAGGCAAACCTCATCATGATACCATGTGACTTCTGGAGCAGGTTTGCCTGAGATTACACACTCTAAAACCGCTGTGTTGCCTTCATGACATGTTACGTTTTCTAATTCACAAACAACATTGGGGCTTCAGCAACCACGTCAAAAGAGAAAGTAAATTTGTGTTTTATGTGGGAAGAGCCGTCATCAACTGGTACATCTGTTGTCTGTTCTGCCAGAGAATTGTCCTCACTGACCACCTCTGTCATCTCAGGGACAGGGGTTGCAGCAGTAATTCGTATTTCAACAGGTGACGAAGTGAGAGAATCATATGAGTGTCTTTGTTTGTGCATTACAACTTGAGGCACACGTAGTGTAGATTTTCTTGTATCTGTGTAAGATGTAACTTCGGCGTCTATCAGTCTTTCCTGGTTGTCCATGGTTTTCTCCTCGTCCTTTGTGATTATTACTTCTTGTTTATCATCCAAAACCCTTATCACTTTTTTATCTGAAATCTCAAGAATAGCACTGGAAGTGCATTTGCCATATTTATTGGTAAGCACACACTCATATGTTCCTTCATGGTCTGAGGTTGGATAGAAGACTGTCAACTTTGAATAGTTGGATTTTATAACAATATTGTAGTCAGGGTTGTGGGCTACTGATTGGCCATCTTTAAGCCAGGTTACTGTGGGCACAGGTTCACCTTGGAACTGGCAACAAAATTCTGACATCTCACCAATTTTTACATTGACTGAGAACAGCTCTTTGACACAAACTGGAGAGCTGCCTGCTTTTCTTGTTTGCTTTTCACTGACTGTTTTAGACTCCACTAATTGGACACTCTCCTTTAAAGAAACTTTAATTTTTGTATCTACGTCATCAGCAGTTTCACCAGCTTCTTTTAACTCTCTACTTATTTCTTTGCTCTCACTTGCAAAATCTCTTTGCAGTCTCCTCTGTCCAACTACTCTGGATTTTTCAATCTCCTCTTTGATCCTACCCTCTTCCTTTACTTCTGACTGGAAGCGTTTATGGCCGGATTTATCAGCAAACATAGCATATTCCTTTGAGGTCTGTGGTTCTTCTGTCTCTCTTTTAGCTGTAACCTGCTGCCTGGATGGTTTATGAAGAGTCTCCCTTTGGGCAGAAGCAAGTTTATGTTCTTCAGAAGGCAAACTACCAACCTGAGGAGTGGGAGAGTGTTTCAGAGTGGGTAAAGCTTCACTGTAAGCACTTTCAGTTGACAAGCCTGCCTTGGAAGATATACCAGATTCAGTAGTAGATGCAACAGTGACTGATGGTTGACCAGAAAGTGTTGCTTGTACACTTTCTTTGTCTTGTAGTGATTGACCATAAGAAGTAGAGAAGGTTGATAAAGGAGCCACTGCAACTGTTGGGATATGAGGGTTTTCCATATGTAGACTTGAAATTTGATTAGGGAAGGTTTCTGGCAAAGTTGCAGCTTGAATTGTTTCACTAACCTCAAATATTTGCTTGCCTTGATTATCCAATGGCCACTCCGATTCCAATTCTGTCACTTCCTCTTGTTGCCATTTCAAAATACGCTGAGCCATTGCCTCCTGTTCACTTACAAGGTATTCACTGTCCTTCTGGAGCCTTGTTTCACGACCTTCTATTGGTAGCTCAGAAGACAGCCACTCTGGGCCCTCTGCTCCTTGTTTATGAACAGGAACTGACTCACTAACAGTCTTCTCACTGCGCACCACTTCAGACATTAATCCTCCTCCTGTCTCTGCTGTTGACTCTGTCTGATATGGTGTGAAACCCTCAGCCAATTCAGATTCCAGCTTCACATCTTCTTGTTGCACTATAAAAACACCTTGCTGCCATTTCATAATCCTTTGAGTGAGAGCTTCCTCTTCGCTGACAAACTGCTCACTTTCGATCTTAAGCTCAGAGATGTTTTCTCTAGACAGCTGGAGCTCATGATATTCTTTTGTCTTTTCTTGTCTGGCTCTAGCTCTGGGAGATGCCTCGATTTTCTTTTCTGGTATCCTAGCTTTAACTCCAGGAGATTTTTGCACTTGTTTTACAGATGCCTCATTATCCACAACCTCTGCTCTAGTCTTAATTCTTGGTGATGGACAGGGCTCAGTTGCTTCCTTTAACCCTTTCTCTTTCACCTCTTGCTGGGTGTAAATTTGACCTTCAGGCTCCATGTATGGTGCATCTGCTGGCATTGGCAGATCAGTTTCAGGGTGAAATGTATCTTCCTCTGACAGAATCATGCCTTGCTGCCATTTCCTGATTCTCAGGGCCAGAAGTTTCTCCTCGCACTCCATGCGTTCAGCTTCAAGTTCCTTTTCATAATGAGCTCTCAGTGACTTACCTGCATGTTCTTCTTCATAAACATCTTGTCTTTCAGTTGCTAATTCATGAGATTTTACAGTTTCACTAGCAAAAGGGTCTTGGAAGGTTTTGCCATGTATCGACCTTGAAGAGTCTCCGATTCTGGCTTCTGCTCTAGCTTGTGCTCTTATTGGGGACTCAGCCAATACTTCAACTCCCCTGAGTAATACTACAGGAGATTCTTGTGGCTGCAAGGCTGGTAGTTCAAATTCAGTTTCTTCTAGTTTAGCTTTTACTTTGGGAGATTTACGTGAAGGCCCAGTAGGAGCCTTGTTACCAAGCTGCCTCATTCTTGACGATTTATGTCCTGACTCTGCTACACCACTTTCCCTCCTTTCCATCTCCTCCTGCTGTATGTAACCCTGGGGCTCCATGTACGAAGGTTCAGCTGGCAAAGGCAGATCTGTTTCTGGGTGAAACATCTTCTCTTCTGACCTATTTCCTTGCTGCCATTTTGTGATTCTTGAAGCATGCACTTCAAACAGCTTTCCTGTTTCTGTTTCACATGATGTCACAGTCCTTGAAGATGTGACAAGTTTTGGTGACTTTTGAGCTGGCATAGATTCTGTACCTTCTGTATATGATAAACTTACTGAGCAAGTTTCAGAGTACGGTATTTCAATTTCCACAGTTGTAGGGACAGAAACGTCATGGTGAAGCTCACTCGACATAATCTTTAACTCTGAATCTGCCTCAGATTCAACTAAACTCTCAAATTTCTTATCAGATGTCTCTGTTTCAGGTTTCCACTGTGTTTGTGGCACTTTTGTATCAACCAACTCACCTTTCATGATCTGGATGGCCCTAGTTCGTGACTGAGGCTTAAATGAATGCCTTAAATGGGTCTGTGAAGAATCCCTAGTTGGAGTTTTAGTTTGAATTTCCTTATTACTATCTCCCAAATCAAAGGGGCGATTGAAATGTTGGACATCAGATAGACAGGCTGGTTTACCTCTAAGCTTTTCAACATGGTCTGCAGAGCTTGGCTCACTGGTTACTGACTCTAAATCAAACTCAGAAGAAGACATGGTTGAAATAGAAAGTCTCTTTCTTTGTTTGACAGCTTTTTGAAGAGTTGTTAGTTTAGTTCTTACCTCATTGTGAAGGCTTTCTGTGTCGCTAAACCTCTCACTGTATCGATCACTGCATCTGTCACTGAATCTGTCACTAAACCGGCCTCCTGTCCGTCGGTCACAGTAGATATCACTAAATCTATCGTTAAAGCGCTCAGATCTGTCAAACATAGGAGATGGGGATGGGGCACGCTCAGAAGCTGTTTCCAAATGTTTACACTCTTTCACTACCTCTTTCTCATTTGATAAAGTACCAGAACGGAAGTAAACAGCACGAACAAGAGCGTTTTTAGATCGAGACCTTCCCTTATGGACTTTAGACATCTTATCAAACGGAGAACCCACACATCTGAGGTCAACTCTAAACGTCCTCTCCTTCTTCTCCTCTGCCATTGCGTCTGCACTTTTATGGGCTTGTGTAGAACGTTTCACAAAGCCCAAATAGTTGGCAGATTGCTCTTCCCTCAGTGAAACCAAAAGTGATGCTGTTGACTCTGCAGAGCCCTCTGAGTTTATTGCCATTACCTTGTAACTGCCTGAGTCTTTCTCCTTTATACAATCAACAACTAAGCATGTTGTGTGCATGTGTAGTTTGCTTTCAGAAACTATTCTACGTCTGCGTTCTTTGCGAACAGGCCTATTGTTATGAAACCAGAGGAGTGATGGTGGTGGGAAAGCTACCAAGTTACACATTAACTCGCATGATTCTCCTTCAAGAACTGACTGGAACTTAAGTTTCTTTGTAAATGAAGGCTTTATATTTTCTGTCCATGAGCTGACAGATGTTCTGCTGTCACAGCGAAAATCCTCAGTGTCTGAGAAGGCTCCTCTCAGATGACGAGTGCTTGTGAATTCAGCACCAGAAAGCTCTGAAAACAGAAAAAAAAACTGTCAGAAGAACAGAGGCTGCGGGGATAAAAAGAAAAAGGATATGAATGAATCATTAATGGAAGGCATGCTTGCAAGTCACAATGCCAAAGGAAATAATTTCACTCACCATATTTGTTCGAATAAACGCAAGACTTGATTCTTTTTATTAGAAACCTGCAGGAAGTTTTGATCCTTCATCTGTGGAAGTTTCTTCAAAACAAATTATTTTATGATTATAAAAAAAAAAAAAAAAAAAAACATGATCCAAGATGGGCTGCTTTTTGAGAAGTGCTTTGGCTTTATGCTACAAAATTCCTTACCTGACTTGCAGACAGAGGAATAAACGCCCTTTCTAATTCTTAAACTTAGGACATAAATGATGCAAAAGTGAGAAGCAGAGCTCTCAAAAAAATTACATCTTGTGTTCTCAAACAGACAACTGAAGCGGCAAATTAAGTGAGAAGGCGTTTATTCGAACTAATATAGTTGTGTTATTTAAAATGCAAACCACAGGAATCACATCCCACTATCTGCAAGCCAGGCTATGAAATATTTAGCAGGAGAGAAAAAAAAAGTTAAATCTTTTAACTCTTCAATTTGGGAAGATTTAAAAGATACATATCCTGCACCTTTATGTTGGAAAATATAAGAAGACCCTTCATGCCAAAATGAATAACCCTTTGGATGCAAGTGTCAAAAACTGCTACAAGCACATTTGGACTGGACGTAAATCCACGGAGTATCGTCAATAAAAGTTGAAACATACTGAAAAAAAGAACATTTTTGGTCAAAACATAAAAACAACATGCAATCTGTGGATATTGTTTTGCAGTCTGTGGATGCAGTCCAACTTAATCCAAATCTGATAAGCATGCTCCCACACACTCTTGACACTAAACAGTTTCTTCTCATAAAATCCATCCTCCACAATAAGCATTTGGATCGAAGTCACCTGCTAACAGACCACTATTGAGGGACAAAATTCCACAGAAAACTGTGCTTAAACCGTCCCTTTTCTCACCACTTTAACATGAGTGGCAGTAGGCTTGTGGTTTTTTTATTTATATTGAAATAACAAATTTCTTCTTACCTTTGACTTCTTCGATCTGCTCTTGCACTTGGGTCACTGTGGAGAAAATACATGACAATTGTTAACCAATTCAAATAGTGAGGTCTCTATGAGTCAAATTAGAAAGGAGAATTCATGAAATGAAAAGGTGCAACAAAGAAAAAGGAGACTATAAAGAATTCAGTTAAGCACATCGAGGAAAATGGTTGAGAATGGTTTGATTTTCCAAGTAAATTAGAGAAGTGAGGCTGTGGAGAAATGCTTCAATGATAAACATAGACGAGGATCAGAGAAGAGTAATAAAGGAGAAAGGAAATGCTAATCCCAAGATTTGAATTGTGACAAACACAGATCATATCAAAAGAAAAATGTGATGTTAGTAAAAACCAAAGGAGGCTTGGGGGATGCCCTGATTAGGCTTACATACAATACAAGTCAAAATTTTCAGTTCAAATTGCTATAGATAAATGGAGCAGAGAATTTGATCCAACAAATTTATAAGCTTATTTTCAAGTTTAGGACATCCCTCAATTTTTATGCTTTATCTGTAAAAGGCAAAAGTGTGATTTGGTGAAAAAGCAAAAGAAAGGTAAAAAAAAAAGAAATTTGGGAAGAATCTGGCTGCAATCACAAGGTCCAGATGTTACCTTCTTCTACTACTTCTTGTTCTTTGATAATGGTGAGTGTGGCAGAGCAGACGGCCTCACCGGCGTTATTAGCCGCTCTGCACGTGTACTGCCCTGCGTGCTCAGAGAAAGCGTCCACTATAATCAGAGTGGCAATGTTCATCATCTCGTCAAAGTGAAACACCACGTTCTTGTTGGCTTTTACTGGCTGCCTGTTGTGGAACCAGGTTATTTCTGGCTTGGGCATGCTGGATACACATGCATGAAAGCGAGCCACTTCCCCGTGATGCACTGTGCAGCTTGTGATTGGTTGAAGGAAGGCTGGCTTTTGACCTATGGAAGGTTTCTTTAGACTTGTGAGGCTGGTAGAAACATGCCACTGAGTCTCAGTAGGAGCCTCCACTGTTTCCTTTTGCCCTGAAAGGAACATGTTTGTTGATTTGACATGCAGTATTTGAGATAATACAAAAATCCTGTAAAAGAAATATGTCCAGAGCTTCAGGTGTGGAATAAAAGGTCATTTACTTTAACTCAGTCTCCACAACACGCTTTCCATCTTACCATATTTTAACTGTATATATTTTAACTGTTTATACCAATCAATTTGTCTGTTATTTTCCACTTATCTGAGACACTTATTACAATGTGTAGGACTAGGACGTTGGAATAAATTTAATTAGGTGGTTCTTAAAACTTACCGTCCACTGTAAGAGTAGCAGAGCAGGATACAGTTCCGGCGCTGTTTGTGGCTGTGCAGCGGTACTCGCCCTGGTCTTCAGGGTAAACTCGGGAGATCTCCAGCTGACAGCTGTCGTCAAACTGGGACATCCTGAAGAAGTCAGACTGCTTGATCTCCTTCCCCTTGTGGAACCAGGTGATGTTGACGTCTAATAAGGAAAAAGATAAGGAAAAAACAATGAGAATGTGGATTTGAAATTAATTTTCTTCCTCTAATCCCTTATAGTAATGGGAGTAGGCATATTCCAACTGCTCAGGGTTGTCTAGATAATTATTTTTAACTAGGGTGTGTTTTTGTCAGTATGACACTAAAGATGTTAACATTTGAGGCTGAATCATACCGTCTCCGCGGACACGGCACTGGAAACGAGCCGGTTCACCTTCGTGGGACGAAGTGTTGGCGATAGGAGAGATGACCACGGGAGGAGCTACAAGAGCAGCCGAATCTGGGGACACCACCTCTGAAACTGAACAACACAAAACAGAGCAAAAAGGTTTTGTTGAACATTTGTATTTAAATGAAGCGTAGTAACGTATTATAAATCCAGCCTTGTCAGACACTCTTTTTTTACCTTCCACATTTAGTGTTGCGGTGCTGGTGGCTGTGCCGTAGTCGTTTTTGGCCTCGCAGTTGTACACAGCTGCGTCCTCGGGGAACACCTCGATCAGCAGCAATGTGTGCTCGTTTCCGTCGTGAAGGAACTTGCATTTGAATCCGGGAGAAAGGGCCTGGGAGTTTTTGTACCAAGAGACCTGTGGCTGGGGCAGGCCGCTCACCTCCACAGAGAAGCGAACAGGCTTACCGGCTTCCACCGACTGAGACTCCATGTGGCGCACAATCTGAGGGGGCTCTGGGACTAATGGGACAGAGAATCAAATGATTTATTTATGAAACACAACAGCTTTAGGTCAATGTCATAACAATGTCATACAAGTACATTCTAGCTTTTTAAGCAATTTTAAACAGCTAGCTTTAAGTTTAAAGCTACTCTGTGTAACGTTTAGCCAGCAGAGGGCGCAGATTCCTTTCTGTGCAACCCGTGGATAGCGGTCGCAATCTTTATTTACAAGTAAATAAAGATGGCATGTTTGTTAGAAAGTTGTCACTGAAACAGTAGGGTTTTTAGTTAATTTGGTAAAAAATATAACTCTGCTACGTTGCAGTGTATTGGCCTGTTTTAATAATGTGGTAGAGCGCATCACTCACTAATCTCTTGAAATATATCATCGTCCTGGCAAGTTTCATTGGAGGTTTGTGTCCAGCTGAGGGTACTTTGTCAGTGAGATAGGCATTATTCTACTGATCTTTAATGTATTGTTGTATAGTTGTACTATACTACTATCTGATGTCTAAGAATCATCAAAAGTTTTTGTTTAAATTACTAAAACTTGTTTAACTTACGGTTGACTCTGAGATACATGGTGCTTCTGTTCTTGCCAGCGATGAATGTGTATTCGCCAGCATCGCTCCTGTAGGTCTCAGAGATGGTGAGGCGGTGAAGCTTCCTGATGGCAACGTAGTTAAACCTCTCCTCCATTGAGAACTGGATCTCAACGCCGTTCCTTAGCCATCTGCCCTCAACGTCATCCTCATTCACCTCGAACTCAAGGGTAGCTCTGTGTTTTTCCAGGACCTTTGAGGTAAAAAAAAAAAAAGATAAAAATATGTGGTTTAGAATTTAGACACAAACTGTATCCAGTAAAAAATAAAAACTCAAAAAGCTGTCCTTACTGTGATCTCCCTCTCTGCAGGTTCGGCGATGCGGATGTCACGACCCTCCACAATAAGCTTGGCCTTGGAAACACTGGATCCAGCTACAACTGAATACTCGCCAGCGTCGGACATGCGGACCGTTTGGATCATCAGACGGTGGACAAACTTCTCTGCTGTCACAATGTACCTGTGAAAACAACACTGGGATCAGTATTCCCTCATCTAAAATCGCTCATCTCGATCCTGACACCGTTATACCTCTCCTCAGTAGTGTCCAGCTCTTGGCCATCTTTCATCCATATAACCTGGGCGTTGGGCTCGGAGATCTCACATTCAAAAATGGCCTTCTTCTTCTCTGTGATCCTAATGTCCTTGATCTTTTTGGTGAATTCAATCACACGGGCTAAAACACAAACAGAATAAAAAAAGTGTTTCATTTTCAAATCTGGAAATGTATGTACTATGAATAAAGTTTGTAAACTAGTGCAACATGCTTTATGTTGTTGATCACATAGTAAATGTTAAATGCGTGCTTTTTGTGTCATTACCTTCGACAAACAGATTGGCCGAGGATGCAGCTGATCCGGCCACAAATTTGTATTCCCCTCCGTCCCCGAAGTGCACATTTCGGATGGTCAGCGAGTGGCTGAGCTGCTTGCTGCGGACCTGACACCTGTCCGACGACTTGATTTCGACGCCGTTCTTCAGCCACTTGTAGGTAATGCCCTCGTAGTTCACAGTGACCTCGAAGGTGATGGTGTCTCTCTCCTGGGCATTCAGGTCCTTCAGCATGGATGTGATCAGGACAGCTATAGGCAGGGAAAAAAACATGGAAAGAAAATCCTGGTTATAAATAGAGCGGGTTCACCAAGGGGGTTAGAGTTTGGTTAGAAAGAATTCTTAGCTTATCTCAGGGGCTTAAGGATTATTATTTTTAGTGTCCATATGCTGAAGTCATTAAGGACAGAGATAAGTTGTCAGTTTCTAATATGACAAACATGTGAGTCACCTTGTGTGATAACGATTACTCAGGTTGAATTTCAGTTATTCTCTTGAGGAGTTTATGACTTGTTCATTTTCTTTCTCACTTGCTTTGTTTTTATAACGTCAAAAGCAATTGACAATGGAGTCAATTTCTTTTGTGTTTGTGGACCCCTAAAAGTATAATGAGAAAAGCAATATAGCCCTAACAAAATAATGGAAATATTCTTGTCCCTTTATACTGTAAATAGTACATACTTAGTCCTGAAAATATGATCAAAGTTTGTTAATATACACCTAATATTAAGAAACTTTAATTCAAACTCAAAAAGAGAATCGCTGCATTTTTTGTGGATTACTTTATTCTAAAAAAAAAAATTCAAACAGCTAGGTTAGGAATCTTTAAAAGGCCCATTCCATTATTTTGGCCACTCATTATTCTTTTAAGGCTTATAGCAGAACTACTCAGTGAGAGGTGTACTGTAACTGTAAAGACCTTAAATAACTCAAACCAGCACACTGTTGACCTTTTTTTAAGCTTTTAATGATTTGGGAGAACACAGCCTTCAGTTCTAAAAGGTTTGAGACATTCAGAAGATTCCAAAAGAAAAAAAAAATGCAGCGATATCAATGTTTTTGTAGCATGCACCTTCCTGGTTTGGTGTTATAAAACTACTAGTATTAATGAAAATAACAGACTCCTCTTTTGCCCATTATTTTAGATTTCAAGTTATTTTGTTACTTAAGACCAAGAAGAAAATCACATTCTTGTTATTATTTTATGTTAAAGATTAGTGACTGTCATTACTTCTTTTTTTTAATAGTGAATAACTTCTCCTTACGGCTGACAGTAAGCGTGGCAGAGACTCTGTCGTTCCGCAGACAAAGGTGTACTCGGCAGAGTCGTCGCGGCTGGTGTTCATGATCCTCAGTTGGTGCAGTTTGCCCTGAACCACGATCCGGAACTTCTCGCTCATCTCGATTTCAACGCCGTTTTTTAGCCAGGTGGATGGCACATTAAAGTGGGAGACCTCGCACTCAAATGTGGCCACCTGCGTTTCTGCCACCTCCACGCTCTTCAGGGGTTTTGTCACGCAGGGCTGCAGAGACAAGAATTCAACCACATTAAATGATTAAAAAGAAATAACAACGATACAAGTTCTAGTTCAAGTATGAAGAGTATGTGTACTCTTTGTCTTTCTACACATACTTTTGAGGCAGTTTGTAAAAAAAGACTCAAGTTTCAAACCAAATACTTACACTCAACAATGAGCACGGCGCTGCACTGCAGGTGTCCCACGACGGCAGTGTATTCTCCTGCGTTGCTGCTGTCCACGTTCTGCAGAACCAGTTTGTGAGATTTCCTCTCTGACTGAATCTTGCATTTGTCACTGGATTTGAGCTCTGCGCCATTAAACATCCATTTGACTGGGATGTTGTCATGAGACAGGCTCATCTCAAAGGAAACTGTACTGTCCAGCAGTGAGGTCATGTCCTTTATTTTCTTAATAATCTTGATTGCTGTAGATAGAGACACACAAGAGGACATTAGCCCAACAGTTACCACTACTACATTCCAAGTCTTTTTGTGAACACCTTATTATACTCACTCTCAACATTGAGTCTGGCGTTGGCAGACAGTTTTCCCAGTTTGAACGAGTACACAGACTCGTCCTGAGTGTTGCAGTTCTTGACACGCAGAGTGTGGACGATGCCTTCGGAGGTGATTTCGTATTTGTCGTTGCTCTCGAGCTCCACGCCATTTCTGATCCACTGGGATCCCTTAACGTCGGGGTGGGTCAGCTCCAGAATGAACACAGCATCCTGGGTCTCGGTCACTGTTTGGTTTCGGAGAGTTTTCTTGATCTTCACCGCTGCAGAAACAAAAACCCATATCATTTAATATTCGTAGGAGACAATTTAGCACTTTTGCTTTAACAACACTAGGGGGAGCTCCAGTAATGTAAAAGATTTCTGTGGTTTCTTCAGGGGCTTATTAGGAGCTTACTTTTGGAAATTTATCAACATAATGCTGAAGTTTTCTCTGTATTCGGTATAAATCTATTTTAATCATAAAAAATACACAACAGATACTACCTTTTAGCTTATTAAATCAGGGGGAAAAAAAAGCTAAATAAATCAATATATTCCTGTGTTTGGTACTTGCTGAAGTGTGGATGCTGTATCTGCCATATCTTTTCTGGTGTAAATGTACAAAACTGCTCCTTACCCTCGACCCTGAGGTTGGCAGTGGTCTTGGAGCTTGCAACCTGGTAGGTGTACTCTCCCACGTCCTGAGGCCGGGTGATGGCGATGATGAGGCGTCTGACTGCTCCCTTCACTTCACTGACCACATTCTCGCTGAAGTCAACGGGCTGACCCTCCTTCAGCCACTTGCCCTCTGCATTAGCATTAGCCACTTCACACTCAAGCACTGCAGTCTGAGATTCAGCCACTGACACATCCTGAAGAGGGCGGGTGATGGCACCACCTAGTGGAAACAACAGTATACAGTTTAGGAGACAGCTACGTATAGTTGAGATAAATCTGTTTGATGGTTAGATTATAAAGGCTGACTTACCAGAGACAGTGAGCTTAGCGCTGGATGTCTTCTCTCCAGCATGGAACTTGTACTGTCCCTCCTCATCCTTCATGGTATCAATGATCATCAAAGAATGGACTGTGTCCTTTGACTCCAACTTGTATTTTGGGCCAGCTTTGAGCTCCTGGCTCTTGAATGTCCAGACTGGCTCGATGCCAGGGTGAGACACCTCAACTTCGAATGTGACGTTCTGCGACTCAGAGCAAACTTTATCCTCCATGTTCTTCACAATGAGCACCTCTGCAAAGGAATAAACAGTAACATTTAGTATTCAAATGACATTACTACTGTTAATTTAGCAGTTCAAAAGTCAACCTTTAGGACAAACAAAATAAACCGTACCTTCCACACTAAGGCTGCAGCTAGTGTCGACTTTCCCGACTACCAGTTTGTAGCGTCCTTGGTCTGAAGCGTAGGTCCTGGTGAATACTAGACGCTGCTTCGACCCCTTTGCCACCATTTGGATTCTGTCGCTGGCTGTTATCGGTTTATCGTTGTGATACCACTTTACTGAGCTGACGTCCTGTGCAGAAATCTTAGCCTCCAAGACAGCCTTAGTGCCCTCGATGGAGGAAACATCCTTTAGTGGAATAACAATGTCAATGGCTGCAAGAAAAGAGAAGACAATAATAATTAATATAGTTGAGCCTTTAAAACAATTCCCCTACTTCGAAGAATTTATATTGCCTCTAAACAAAGCAATATAATGTGATACTGTGTTTGAGTCTTACTTTGAACATTGAGTTTGCAGGAAGTGGAAATTTCCTGAGCAGGAACCACAAATGAGTACTGAGCGGCGTCCTCTCTGTTGACGTTCTCCACCAGCAGCTTGTGAACCACTTTGTCAATGACAATGTGGACACGGTCTGAAGCGGAGATGGCTTGTCCGTTCTTCATCCAGGTTCCCTCCACGTTCTCCTGAGAGAAGCGCACCTCCAGCTGAGCGATGTCACCCTCGCAGACAATCAGGTCACTCAGAGGCTGCATCAGGGTTACGGGACGCACTGGAGGGATGAAGAAAACAAGTTATTAGTACAAATACATAATACAAAATAATTAGCACCGATTGATGTTTTTCTTTTCTTAATACATTTCATCTTGAGTGAGGCACTGGTCCTCAGATCCCCACACACAAAGGTGTATTTGCCCTGGTCCTCCTTCTTCACATCTTTAACTGTCAGAGTTTGTCTTCCTCTACGGGATGCCATGACATATTTGCTGCTGGGTGACAGCTCCTTGTCGCTGAAGAACCAGGTCCCCTCAGCATCTTCACGGGAAAGCTCCACCTCAAAATCCCCTGCATAAGTCTCGGGCACTTCAATGTTCTCCATGTGTTTGATCAGCTCAAGTGCAGCGCCTGAAACCAAGGATTAAATATTTACTGAACAGCTATTTTATTGACAACCCCAGCTGTCATTACAAATGCAAAAAAAAAAAAAAGTGAAAGGAAATGGGACTGTGTATAAAAATACCTTCAACGTAAAGTCTAGCGCTGGTTCTGATGGTCTCATCATCTATAACCACACAGCTGTATTCAGCATCGTCCTTCATTTCGATGACGAGCACTGACAGGAAGTGGACTTTTCTGTCGGAGTGCATCCTGTATTTGTCTCCGGAGAAAATCTGCATGTTGTTCTTGAACCACATCACTTTAACAAAAGGCTCATTGGTCTCACACTCAAAGGTGACCATTGTGTCTTTCTCATTTGCGCTGACATCTTCCATGTGTTGGGTAAAGGTCACTGTGGCTTTGGCTGTAAAGGAAGCAAGTGAGAGAGAAATATATTTTTTTAACAAAAATATGAAGTATACACAAACACTTAGCGGTAGTCATTGATGGTACTTTTATTACAGAAACTTGCAATAAGTGATCATACCTTGCACCAAAAGGAAGGCATGGCTTGAAGACTCTCCGGCAATGTTGACTGCTTTAACCATGATGCTGGCCGAGTCTTCTGCAGTGCAGTCTCTAATCACAAGCTCACAAACGTGGTCCTCGGTCCAGTACCAGTAAATCCTGTCTGTCTTCTCCAGCGCAATACCATTTTTGAACCACTGACACTCGGGTTCAGGTCTGCCCACAACTCTCACTCTGAAACGCACCTCTTCCATCGGAGCTACGGTCTGGCTTGTGATGCGCTCAAGGATCTTGGGGGCTTCCATGGAGGGTGACAGCTGGATTCTTTCGGGTTTGAATGTGGGGATGGTCACTTGGCCTTGCTCCTCCAGTCTCTTCCTTTCAGCCTCTTCCTTCTCTCTTATACGATGCAGCAGGTCATCTTTAGTCTTTTTCAGCAGCTCTTCATAGGATTCGTCTCTTTTGCGGGCCTTTGACTCAACGGCAGAGATGGATTCGTAGAAACCTTCCTCAGTCCTACGTTTGAACTTGCTCTTCAGCTCCTCTGTCTCCTCCGAGGTTTTCTCATGAACTATCCTCTGTGTTTTCCTCAGTGTAACCACTTCCCTGTCTTCTTGGGCCTTGCTTGCCCTCTCCACTTTGGCAACATCAAATCCAGTTCTTCCAACTTCATGCATAGTTTCAGCAGTCTTTGATTCAGGGGCACGGCGAAGAACAGGTCTGAAATCTTCCTTCTGCTGTATTTCCAGTTTCACAGTGTGCTCAGTTGTTCCCAAAGGATTATCAGCAACCACTCTGACTTCACCGGCGTCATATGACTTGATATCAACAATCTCCAAGTAATAAATACCATCGTAGCGAAGTCTGTACCTCTTGCTTTTGCGGATGAGTTGTCCGTTGAGGTACCAGTTGACTTTGGGTGCTGGATAGCCAGTCACTCTGCAGCGGAAGCGAGCAATTTCACCCTCTAGTACACGGGCCGGTTCAGGTACCAGTACAATTTCAGGTTTGGTCTTTTCGGATTCCTCTTCGACGCTGACTCCAGCAGGGCCTCCTTCATGAGCGAAGCGTTCAATATCATCAACTCTGGTGCTCCTCCTGCCTTCGGGAAGCTGGCTTTCCTCGACAAGGCCTTTCTCGTCTTTCACAATCAGTGTCGCTGAAGTCTGGTCAACTCCAAATTTATTAGTGGCTCTGCAAGTGATGACCCCACTGTCTCTGGCATAAGCAACCTCATAATCAAGACTGCAGTAGCCAAATTCATTGACCATTCTCAGCCTGTTTGCAGCAGCCAGGGGTTTTCCGTCATGCAGCCACTCCACGATCATCGTGGGATCTCCGATGGGGGTCAGCCTGCACTCAAAGTGGGCCGGACCGAAGCGTTTCATCCTAATAGATGTCAACTTCTTCTTGAACTGAGGCTTTTGCTGTTTTTCCTTGTCATAAAGGTCTCCTTCTTCCCACTGTTCTTGGCCGTAACGCATGTGAAGGGGCTCCAGCTCTGGGGCAGCTATATCTTTGGCTTTGTAGGTTCCCTTGGTGATGATGAGCTTCCTCTCAGCCTGAGGTGCAGCGAAGTCAACTTCTACATTAACTCTGCAGCGAGTGGTGTCTCTGCCGGCTTTGTTGATGGCAGTGGCTGTGTACCAGGCACTGTCTGCGGTGACAGCTGTAGGAATCTGGAATTTTGCCTCTCCTTTGGTGCCCTCAATCCTATAATTCAAAGCAGTTAAATTGATTAAGTTACTCATTAAGGTGTATGTTTTGTATTAACATTGCAGATAATTACCTGATTTGTGGATGCTTGTGTGGGCTGATGATGTCACTGTTTTTCAGCCACACAATGTCAGGCAGAGGGTTTCCGATGGCTCTCACAGCCAGTTCGACCAGAGTGCCCTGTTTTACAGTTATGTTCTTCAGCTTTTCAACAAACTGGGGACGAGCAAGGCTTTCACGAGCTGCATATAAAAAAATAAAGTTCATTAAATCACTAATTCAACAAAGGTCTAACAAACTAATAGTAATAAATGTGAGTGCATCTCACCATCTACGCTGAGAGTGACAGAGACAGCGGTGCGTCCCGCTCTGTTCTGGGCAACAACTGTCCATTCTCCAGAGTCATGGGGCATTGCAGGGACAATAATCAGGGATTGTACACCATCCTCTTTAATTACAATTTTGTGGGTGTAATCATTCACCACTTGTTGTCCTGGAAAAGAGAAAGAGACACAAAGTTAATAATTATTAACAGAAGTTAATAATCTGAATTCAAATGATGTTTATGGTGTTTTTGTCTTACCGTTGTGGAACCAGTATGTTTCGGGCATTGGTCTGCCGACAACCTTCAGGTCGAACCTGGCTGTCTGTCCCTCAGAGCATTTAATAGATGAGGGCTTCATGACAAAGACAGGCTTGTAGAGTCTCTCCAGTTGAACCTCGTCTGTCTCATCAAGCCTTCGTGCAGGAGAGCGTCCAGGAGAACGGCTAGGGGAACGACCAGGTGAGCGGCTCATTGAGCGAGGAGATGTAGATCTAAAAAAATAATTAAATACAAACTATTACAATACTCACGGGGGCAGTTTCTTTTCCTAAATTTCTCACCATGAAATAAATTATGACTGACCTGATCCTCTGCATTGCTGGCTGTGGAGTATATGTCTGGGGAGTTACAGCTCCAGAAGGCTCAATATAGAGTTTTCCAGAACTGACAGAATTTCCTTTCATGTTGCTGGCAAAAGCTGTGTACACGCCTTCGTCCTCTGGGAGAACGACAGGAAGGCGGAGACTGGCACGACCATCTTGAAGAACCTCCATCTGGTAACGTCCTCCGGCACGAATACGCTGTCCATCTTTGAACCAAACAATCTGGACAGACACATATAACAGTTTAATTTTCATTGCATATAAATCAAATTTAAAATTGTTATTTAATGTGATTTACAGCAACTACAATGCCCTAAAGTTCAATAAATTGTGTAGTTTAACTTAGTGTAGTAGTTTAACTGTGAGGTGAGTACCTTGGGCAGAGGCCTTCCAGCCATCCTGCAGTGGAAAGTGACTCCCATTCCTTCCATAATCCTGTAGTTTTTGACAGGAGTGTCAAAGACTGGCTGAACTGCCTCATGTTCGGCAATGATCACCATCTGCTCCCCTTCTTCGATCACCAACTCACTGTAAGTAATCCTCATGATACGCAGCTCAATCTCATGGATGATCCGCTCTTCAAATGACGAGACCATGAACTCCTGCACAAGAGAGAGATGTAATTAGCTTTTAGTAAGAACCTGACAGACAAAATCGAAGCTGAAAATAAGAATTTAAACAGTACCGTTTCTGAAATGTAGCTCATGGGAGTTGTAATCCTTCTCTGCTCCATTGCATGTTGGCTTACGACCACAGACGGCTCCTGAACCACAGTTGTAGTCACTTCAGTTGTATATGTCACATCCTGTTGCTTCATGTAGGCTTCATATTGCTCTGTATAGAAGCAAATCACATATAAGACAATTAGCCCAATTAGTGTGTACAACATCTTTGGTTTCTTATGTTTTCTGTATTCATCAAGAAAGTACCTTCTTCGAGAAGTATAGCAACTGCTGAAACTTCTCCATGTTGGTTCTTGGCAAAAACTGAGTATTCTCCAGCATCATCTGCAAATGTCATAGAAATTTCCAATCTGCATTCGCCAGTCTCTTTCTTGTAGGCCACTTTATATCTGAGAGACAAGATCAGAGAGGACTGTTATGTGTGGTAAACTGCAGTAATTTTGTGACTTTGTAACAAATCAGTTTCTACCTGTATCCAGTCGTGAGGGGTACGCCACTCTTCTTCCAGATGACGTGAGGTTTGGGATTTCCGCCGATCTGGCAGTCGAACACAACGCTTCCTCCCTCCACAAGCTTCTGGACACTGGGTTTCTTGATAAAGTAGGGAGCAGCAGCTTCACCAGAGCTGACCATCTCTGTCACAACCTGTTCCTTTGTCTCCGTGGCCACACTGAGGAAACACAACATTAACATCAGAACCTTTTTTTTATTTTGTACTTCTGGTTTAAGACTTAGTGACTTACATTTTCTCTTGTGTGATTCCAGTTTGAGTTACAGTTATTTCTTCTCTGCTCTCAATTTCTTCAGACACTAGAAGAAAACAATGTAGTATATAATAGTCCATTTACCTCTAACACATTAATACCGTTGACAGTTGTAAGTTTATAATCTTACAAGTCTATTTACTGTTTCCTACCTTTGACGAGCAGGTAGCAGGAGGTACTGATAGTGCCTGCCTCACTGGTGGCCGTGCAGGTGAAGCGGCCGCTGTCCTCTGCAAACGCCTCGCGGATCACCATGCGTGCAAACCCGCTCTCGTAGCTGAGCTGGAAGTCAATGGAGCTCTCAATCTTGTAGTCTTCTCTGAACCACATAATCACAGGGGTGGGGTGGCCGCTGATCTGACACTCCAGCGTCACAGACTCACCCTCTGTCACAGACACATTCTTCAGTCCCTAAATACCAAAAAAAGACCACAAAATTATAAAGATGAGACGAATATTTGTCAGACTGTACTGTAATCTAGAGTGGTAAATTTTGTTTAAAGGGTGAAACACTTACGGCAATAATTGTTGGGGGGACAACAGGCTCCTGGGCTCTTGTTGGCACAGCAACAATCTCCTGTAAAAGAAACATTGAAAGTTAACCACCAAAAAAGTTCAAATCACTTTGGTGGATGTTCTGTTCCCTCCCTCTCCCTGAGGCGAGAAGGAAACAGCAAGGAGTCAATATCATGAAGCAGGTAACACTAAAGAACTGTATGTGATTGGCCGTCGGTGAAAAGGATAAAGCCAGTGAAGTGGAAGAAGTGATATGAGAAAGAGTAGCAGAGATAAAATCCCAGTAGAAAGGACACAACAAGTGAATGAATGAAGGAAGTGATCTTGTGTGTGATTAGCGGCAGGTGAGGGAGGGGGCTGGGGGGAGTCAGACGACACTCCACGCGGTGTTAAAGACGACTGATCTGGTGATGGGACCAACCTGTGGCTCCCAGTCCTCAAATTCCTCCTCGCTGACAGCCCCGCCCGCTTGAACCTCCGCTTGGCTCTGATATCTGGGGTCTTTAAACGGCGGCAAGAGGGGCTCCACGGTCACCTGAGTCTCCACCATCTTTTTTCGAGACGGACTGGGAGACTTGACAGGCTTGATGACTTTTCTGGGAGCAGTTGGAGATGACAGTTCTTTGTGAAGGGTGGCTACAGCTGTGCGGGCGACAGACACCTGACCGAGCCAATGAGAAGAAGGTTAACTATCCAAACCAAAAAGTCTCAGTTTGAAGATTAGTAAAGGGTTGACTGTTCATCTCAGAGTTAAATTGTGCATTAGGGTGGAGGTTAAAAAGGTTCAAAATCCAGAAATGAAACCAGAGCTACAGCTCTTGGCACAAGAGTCGAGTTAGAAGCTGTGATCCTCAGTCTGTTGTGGATTGTCATGAGGAGGGTTCACGTGGTTAAAATGGCTGTGTGTTAAAGATGAAATGGAGAAAAAAGATGACAGTAGATTTGACGGCGGCTCCTCTTCTTACCTCAGGGCTCTGTTCAGGTTTAGGGACAGTCACTTTAGAAACAGTGAAATGTGGGATTGGGGATGGACTGGCACCTACGTCCACGTGGGAAATGTCTGTTGTTTCCTGGATCTGGAGTGACCAACAGAGCTGTTAAACTTAAGTAAACCTCAAGACTCAAGGCTGCCATCATTACATTATGTCAGATTTATCAGACTAACATCTCTGTTATAAATGATCTAAGCATTAAATGGTCAGTTCAGACCTGTTTCACATGGACTGTTTCTGAAGTTACAGCGGCTGGAGCTTTAGCAGCTTCTCTTTTCTTTGCTGTGATCTGTATTATCTGTTTCTCAGCCTGGGCTTTGATCTCTATCTCTACAGGCTCATCCTCTTCTGCTTCACCATCCTCCAAATGCACGGGCTTCCGCACACGAGCCAGATCGACCGCAGCGACCACAGTGGCCACCGCCCCTGCCTTTTTTCCCTGCTCACCCTGAGGAACACAACCAACAGCACATACAGCTCAGAACGTCCAAAACAGGAAGTCAGAAGCGACCAAAGATGGAATTATAAAAACACTGTTAGAGAGTTTAAGTGTGAAAGTAGCTCAAAACAACATAAAGAAGATGTGTTCAGTAGATATTTTGCTGCAGTGTCTAACTTTATAAGTATTTATTGTATCTGTCTTGATAATTAAAGGACAATAGAAAAGCAGAAGACAAAGGAGGTCTACCTGCTCTCTGGACACAGTGGCAGCCATCACAGCCGCGGCCGTGCTCTTTTCAAACAGTAAACATAAACAAGAATTGTGAGTCACTTTGCTCTCACAATAATAACTAGGTTTGAGATGCATTTAAAAAGTTTGAGTCAAGGGTTCATGGATTGGCTCACCTCTCTGGTGGTGCTGACTTGCTGCTCCCAGTGTTTATCCATGTGAATCTGGGTAGCACTGCTAACGCTGGTCATGCTGGTCATCTGTGTGTAGCTGGCTTCAGTCATGTATTCACCCTGCTTCCATGGTGGCAGCACCTCAGAGGAGGATACCAACTGTACGGAAGGAAACACGGGACATTTACGCAAAGGTTTAAAGGTTTGGACACGTACATAGTACAAGTACATAGAAATACTGTATGTTCTGATCTGAGTCCTGATGCTCTCACCTGTTTTCTGGTCATGATGGGAGACTTGACAGGTCTGATAGGCGCAACAGATAATTTGGAGGATGGAGAAACAGATCTGCATCAAAAACACACACACACACACACATTTCTTTATATATATATTTTTAAATTCTGTCGAATATAATATATTTCTTTTCTGTTTATGTTTACCAGCCTAACACCAGCCTCTAAATGACACATGGGTATTTTGACAATGTTTTTAATACTCTATATTTTTTTACCTGACAGGTGTGGGCACAGGACCTTTTACGTGTCTGACAGGTGAAGGCGACTGCTGACGTCCCGTCTTGGGAACATGGGACGGTGGGGACCTGGAGGTGGGCTTTGGGGGAACCCTTGGTGGGGTTTTATGAGCCATGTGTTGAGTCATCATTCCTCCTTCTACATGCATTTCCATCATTGTGGTGGCTTGGAAACTTGCCTCCATTTTCTGAAAGATAAGCACTTAATGTCTCAACATAATGTGACAACATAGAAAATGCAACTTTCTGCAAAAAAAAGTTTAACAGAAATAATTATTAGGCCACTAAGGGAGGTTTAGGATATGATTATTACTATGTGAGCATGAGAATTGTGACTATCATAGCTCTCTTAAAGTGAAAAAACACAATTTAACTGAAGGTATTCGTAATGGCTCACCCTTTCGACTCTTGTCTGAGAGGCTTCCATCTGAGATGTGGACATTATAGTCTTGGTTTTCTTGATTGGTACAGCTTCTTCACCTGTATTCAGATACAAACAAAAATCTTGCTTTAGATACTGTTCAACATATTAAAATTGTAATAAAAAAATAAAACTACTGAAGAGTAGATGTGTACTAAGTTTGTAAAAGACCAACCTTGGACCAACAGCTCAGAGGTGCACGTGGCCCGTCCGCTGCTGTTGGTGGCGGTCACAGAATACGTCCCAGAATCCTCTGGGAAGGCCTCTGCAATCAGCAGACTGTACAGGTCTCCGTCTTGCAGGATCCTGAAGTCTGCTGAGCTCTGGATTTCAGCTCCTTCTCTGTAAAACTTCACAACAGGGGTCGGGATGCCTGTGACGCGGACGTCCAGTCGAACCTGGCTGCCCTGGCGAACTGTGGAACTCTGAAGTCTCTGAAGAAAGTTAGGAGGCGCCGTCTCCGCTGTTGGGCACAAAAATATATCAGGTTAGCTTTTGTTTCTCTTAGCATTTTTAGATAGTTTTGACATGACATGAAAGACCATTCTAAGGGAAGCATTATGTAAAAGAAAACTGAACATAAAAAGGGCCACCAGTTCTTGGTTCATTCTTGTTTGGAAAGTGATGAAAGGATCTTTGCACTCATGCTAAAATTAGAGCTTGTACTGACATGGATATCCAGATAAATGGATTTCATTCTCACTGCCAAAATGAACATTAGCCAAAACAAGATAAGAATTGTTAATAAAAAAACATATCTTTTGTTTTTATAAGAAGGATTGTCATCAGTTACTTGACATGCTGACTGTTACAGACGGTTGAGACACAAAATCCAGTCTGGTTCAGGTTCTATTTGTTAATCACTTAATAAAAGTCCAGGCTCCTCTTAAGGAAAGTTATGCTGCGACAGCTGCATCTATATAAGTTTTATCACTGGATTAAATGACAGAGGCACACACTTCTGACATCGTGGCAAACTGATGATGAAGCACAACGCGGCAAGCAAACTTTATTGTACTTAATCAGCGAAAAGAAGACCCCCATCTCGAGACAAACTCTGTTACACTAGTGCTGTGTCATAAAATACAACATAACATATTTCAAATAGATGTTTGTAAATTTGTTACACTGCTTGCTTACAATAATCTGTCTAACAGCTGATGGTAAACAGCAAACTGCTAAAATAAAGTATCTCTCTTGTTCATCTTTATGTTAGCAATCTCTGTAACATGAGCTTTTTAGCAATGGTTCTAAACATTTTGGCAAAAGTTTAATATAAATAAACAACCCAAAAGCCAACAAAAGTACATTGTGTTACTTAACAACTGGGTTTCTGTCATTCAGTTGATAAAGCATTTACACAAGTGCCATACAGTAGTAAAGAGTTTTGTCAGGCAGCCATCTTTTGTCTTACCTGTGACGAGGAGTTCGGCAGTGCTTGTGGCTTGTCCAGCTCCGTTGGTGGCTCTGACGGAGAATCGCCCGCTGTGTGCGGCGGTCACAGCGGGGATTCTCAGAACAGCGCGGCCGCTGCTGAACAAGATCTGAATGCCGGGCAAAGCGGCGGCGGAGAGAACCTGGCCATCACGGAACCAGCTCACCTCAGGAACTGGAAAACCTGCAGACACAAAGACTAGTTAGGAAACAGAAGAGCTCTGGAGAAGTTCAAAAGTCACCATTACATTCCAACAAAACTATTACAGTGTTGTACAATAAGGTGCATGCTCTTAAAAGCGACTAATTACACATTTCCACTAATAACACTATACTCCATTACAAATATGTGAGGTGCTCAAGTGAAACATGAGAGGCTCAGAAGCAGAATGGCACAGCAAACTGAACCTCAGTGTGTAGTGCCCTTTGACCTCAGTTTTAGGTCTAGACTGAGTTTTAAATACATCCTTCTGGCCGTAGACCAGGTTTCTCATTTTAAGTAAAGTCAATTAGTTGTTTAAAAGCCACTGCAGTTTAAATAGTGCAGTGTTGGCCTAAGTATTCTCACACATCCACAGACATCAATGGCTACCTTACCACTAACTTGAGCTTCGAACGTTGCGGCACTACCCTCTAGTGCCACGACGCTCTGAAGCGGTTGTGTGAAAGTCGGCGCCTGGGTTGACATGATGATGGCACCCTGCGGAGAACAAATCAAATGAGCATATTAAAACGAATGACAGCAGAGAGATCAGCACAAACGGCTTTTTTTTTCCACAAGGGCATGAGAAAAACATGCTCATGGGAAATTTAAAGAGGAGCATAATGCGACAGTTAAATGGTACGTAGGATACTTAGATCAAACATAGAGGCAGTTTACGACGACATTGCTGGTCAGAAAAACACAACAATCATGCTGTTACAGATAGGCAGTGATACAAAAACGTTACAATACCAAAACGATGTACTACAAATGCCAGACCAGTGGGTTTTCTTTTGCCACTTTTACTGCCCCCCTCTTTATCAGAGACAATGGTTGCTCATGTGGGTTGTGTTGATGACATAATTGTTTTCAGAGAGGATACCGTCTTCACAGTTCACATGAGAGCAGAGCGGCAGCTGCAACAAAATAACGACGTTCAAAAGTTTGCGTTTTCAAGGTATGCAACATAATAATTGTGGATTCTGCAAAACACGTTGTTGTGTAAACAGCCCCTTGGCCCTGCATTTCAGGTGTTAAACAAAACACTCTGGAAATTATAAAACTAGAGAACCAAACAATTTTTATTTTCCAAAGCAGCAACTTCCAAGGCTCTAGTGTAACCTCTGGTATGACCTTTTGCCAAAAGTTCAGGCATTAGGGGTGTGAAAATAGCCTTATTTAGACTTATGAAGACCTCAGTGTTTACAAAATTGACCACATGTTATTTTTTCCTATAGATTTATGTATATTGTTTATGTTCTATTAAGAACATATAAGCAACGCATAAATGTATCTTACAGAACATTTATTAAGTCTTGACTTTGCTGACCGTTTGTGATTGTTTAACTTTAAACCACAATAGTTCACAAAAGTTTAACTATGTACTGTTCCTTAAACTATTTGGCACCGGCTGGGTTATACTCATCCATACTCATGTATTCAGCTACAGTACAGTTCTGGCATGAAAGATAATTAAGAATATGAGCCAAAAATGTTAAAGATAATGTTAAAGGCTCTAAAGATTTAAGACTAGAAAAAAAAATCATCATCATTACTGATTAACCCTAATTCATTTACTGCTCACCAACATTTGGCAATATTATCTAATTAAGCCTGTGGTATTAAGTAAATATATAAGTAATAGTAAATAGTAAAATAACACAGCCTAAAGTGAATCTTTCCAGAGACACTTCCTGCTGCTGAGGAGTGTTTTGTTTAGCGTCTATCCTCTGACAGTTGGTCTGGCCGTGATAAAGGATGAGGGTTTGATCCCCTGGTTTATTTTGAGCTCCGTCTCTGCGGGTGTCACTGATAAACGACAAGCTGATCCTTGTCGGGTCCAGGACAGATTAAAGCACCTGTCCCACTCCCACAGCTCGGACTACTCACATTTCAGCTTCACCCACTTTCTGTTTGGTTACACCAACCAGCTTTACTCTTTAAAATAAATGTATTTAAGATTTACATGAGCAATGTTAATTTTTTTTTTCTGTTTTGTAGACATTTTTAAGTCCGCTCAAAATTGTTGAAGTTATCCAATTGCAGCCGTGAAACATCTGTGTGAAAAGCACTGTCTATTGTGACATAATAGCAATTTCCTTTAATACTTACTTTGATTTAATAACCAACAATTCTGAGCAATCTTTTTCATCAAATCTAAATTTCCTTAAAATATAATATCGAACATAAGACCTAATAAAAAGCGTTAACACCTTTTCCGAACACTTTCCACAATGGGCAGTATAGATGAGATAAAGTCAACCAAAAAAACGTTTACTTGGGACCTGTTAACTCTGGGTCACTAAGGCCATTGGACAAAATATTTGCAAAAAACAAACAAAGAGACCCGGACAGTCAAAAACCACTTCACAGCAGAAAAGAAGAACATGGGCTAATCATTTCTTGATGAAACTTACTAAAATATAGCATTGTTAGCCATTTCCTGTAAGCAAGCATAAAGTTATTGAACTCTAGCTATATAGATATCTGATTTGTTCACGTGTGCTGTGCTCATTCCATGAACTCTAAAAACAAATGTGACCCTGGAAATGCTTTACAACTTCCTCGCATTATCCGTTCATAATGAATCCACATTAAACAGCCACACAGTCAGCTCAGGTATTTGACACATTAGCTCATTTAGTTCAGTCCAACACAAAGAATAGGCACATTTTTAACATAATAAAAAAGCAAAAAAAGTTATTCTTAAATGTACAGAATCATCGGTGGTCACTCCTTTTTTTGTCTTACCTGATAGATTAGTTTGTTAGATACAATTGGTCCTCATTTAGAAGAAAATATTCTAGAGCAATTAATCCGTATTAATCCTGTTTGGTCACTTGAATTCGGGCCTCAATGACCTCAGTAGTTCCTTACTGTACTGTAATCAAATTAGTCTTTAGACCTTTGGAGGCTAAACCCTTACCCTGTGTTGTTTTTTACACTGAGCTCTGATTGTCTCTTTAGGCAATCATTAGAGACATAGACCCTCGCTTATAATTGGTCCTCTGTGTTTTTGCTTAGCTCTGACTGATCCTGATGTGTTTTCTCTGGCCCAGGTTTTGGGGGAGGTGGCGGTGGGGGAGACAGCTGCTCAACAAAAGAGACCACCTGAGAAGCTCCATCACCTTCCAATAAAAATTTTAGGAAGCACAATGGTGACCTGCCACAATAAAAGCCAGATGTGAAAGTTGTCACCTCTGAAGAAGTGATACAAACACCCATGTCCCTTTTGATTTTGTTTGACCGAACTATATTCTGATATCTGGTCATTTGGTCAACATCAGTTGTTTCAAGAGTCATTATAGTTTTCCTATTTTTGGGGTTATAACTCTCAACAAAACACATCTTTTTTCAATTAATTTTCTTTCGCTTGGTCCCGTTAGGGGTTGCGGGTGACTGGAGCCTATCCAAGCAGCTTTGGGCCTTAGGCGGGGTAAACCAAGCCTGGTTTACCAGACTGGTATATATGGTATCTGGTCCCTTTCCCACAGCGAATCCCTCCTCTCTGCGATTTTACGGCCGGACCAATCACAAGCCGTTTGTCTGCAGCAGGGTGTGGTTTTCTGGCTGTCATACACAAGTAACTTGGCTCGTGTGGCTAGTCCAAAACATTCAACATGGCGGACGCTGCTACCAAGAGGCCATTTATTTCTGCTCTCGCCTCGATTTAGGAAAACCAGCAAAGTATAAACACGAGGAAACCGCTCTGGTGTCCGCTCTAGTGCTGGCAATGTTAACTAGCGGCACTAACTAACCTTGTTAACAACTGGCTGTGTCGTGTTGCCTTTATTTGCTTCATGTCTCTCGCGTTTCTTTGATTGGTAAATATTCCTCTTGCAAAACCCGCCCTTAAAATCGAATGCAAGCAACAGGGTACCAGACTAACTTCTTTATATAGAATAGGAAAAGAGTAAGTCTCGGCTGGCTAGGCTAAGGTAAACGCAGTTAGTCGCAGGGCTGACACTTGGGGACAGACAGTGACCACTCACATTTATTCATTAGGGATACTTTAGATTAGCCAATTAACCTATACATGCATGTCTTTGGACGGTGGGAGGAAGCTGGAGTACCGGGAGAGAACCCATGGTCTTAAAGAGACAATGCTGTAGCAAAACTCATATGGGCCTGTTAAGTTTTCAAAATATCATAGTAATCGATGTGTAATGTTTATGCCAAAAACGTGTCCTCCCAAAAATGTAGCCTGCCCAGAAACTCACTGTCACATGGTGGAGAATGTCCAACCAGAGATTTTTGTCTTTAAATGAGGGATTTGTCTTCCTGTTTTCCATCAAGAAACAATCAAAATTAATTTTATGGATTTGTTGGAATGATTTAGGCTCTACATTTCATGGTAAAATAATACATAGTGTGGCTTTTGTTTGACTGTTAAAGAAATCTTTCAAATTCAGCAAAGCAAAACATAAAATGATGGCGTATGGTTTTGGGATTAAGAATTAAGATTATATTGTATTATTTTATACTCATAGAAATGTCATATATTCATATATATATATATATATATATATATTTCATACATACATGTAATAGTTGTTTGTAGTATCTCTGGAATTAAGTATGTTATACATCCACTTCTACATGTTTACACTTCCCCACGCTAAACACTTTCATTTATAAATAACTGTTTTATTGATATACTGGAAATTATAATGCAATTATAAATTTCCCAATGTATAAAAATACATATGTTGCTTAACTGTACCATAGACAGTTCAAATGCCAGGTCCTTCACAAGTTAAAGCATCTAATTTAGGTTATGTTTTTACTATATGCGTTTTGTAAGTCATTTTCTTGTGGACTTTAAAATGTAATAAAATGCAGTTGATTAATGTTACTTTGTACATTTAAATATGTGGTGCTTTAGGTCAAAGTTTGACTTTGGCAGAGTTTGGCAGCTGATTATTCACAGATTCTCTTCATTCCTGAGTCTGTCTTTGGCCTTGAACTCATCACATTGTTTGGATTAAATCAGGTGGTGGTGTGCGCTGATTTGCAGTTCCAACATGAATGGGTGTGGTCACAGGCAAATGTTTAGGACTAAGCCCACATTTTTTGGTCAAGTTACTCAAAAAGCAGCCTTTACATTTTCAGAGACTTTATGTTACAAAGTCATTGGTCAGCTTCTTCATGCACTGTAGTCCGGAATCACAGTGAGAATTTTAATGTTCAACAAGATGGCTGACCTCGTCTTACCACAAACTAATGTAATTTTTCTTCAACAAATTTTATAAATTAGCAATGGTGTTATTTAATATTTGTTTTATAATATGTGTATTATGTTGTTGGTTTTTTTTACTTTCTGCAAGTCACAGAACGTTTGAGAGACTTTTGGATATAGTTCTATATAGTATAATCATATTGAATTGGAATAGTTTTTATAGTATTTATTTTATGAAACTGTTATGTCTTAGAACTTGGCGTTTTGTTTCTTAAAGTTTAACAGTTCCCATCCCGAATTTGCAACAGGAAGTTTGAAAAAACATTTTGTACGAGATTTGAACTGAATCTTAAAGTCTTAATTCCAACATTAGCTCAATGCTCAATTGTGGCCTAAATCTGGGCCTACAAACACATTTAAATAAGATGAAGAAATTGTCCAGCCATCAACTTTACCATTAAAAAAGTAAAGCCACAACAGCTGTTCCCTCAAAGTAAAAAACTTTCTCATTCTCCCAGTTCTGTGTCATATAACAAGGTGTGGGTTTATCTCAAACAGGATACTAGACACTAAAAATAACCCCCATACAGCCCCCTCCACACCTCTCTGTGATTGACAACCACCATGTGTCACATAGCTGGAGGAGGCAACTGATAGCTCTGCTGTTGATTTCCTTAAAAAGCCATGGGCCCCCAGCTGACGGTCCACTCTAATGCTATCACCGGCTATTCTGGGACGCCCCATTTTAACCTTCACCATAAAAAAGCTATAATAAAGTCTCCAGAAGTCTCCATTATGTCTGGAAATGCTCAAATGTGACATACATATGGCTGGAACCCCACAAAGGACCCTGCTTTCTATAACAAGCCAAAGTGTCAATCAGCTGTCACATCTCAGTCACTGAGTTTTGACACTTACTTGTCAGAACAAGGATGCCCGGGGATGCCCAGATGAGGGCTGACTTCAGGAAATGGAAATCTCTATCCGAAAGTGATGTCTGAAATTCCAAAATGAGAAGAGCTGCGCCTCGTAGGAACCCTAAAGAAAAAAACAAAACTACAGTCTTTCTGTAGTTTTGTTTTTCCTTCTGACAGCAGTCCCTCCAGCCGAGGCGTCCAGGCTGGGAACGCTGACTGTGCTCAGACGCAGCAGTGGGGTCCTGGGGGGTTTTATATGGCTGTGACATCACACCCAGCAGCCCACCGCATTGGTCAGCCACCATTCGGACCTGCAGGGAACTATGGAAGAACATAAGCCAAGGCTAATATACAGGTCTTTTTGGAGGCCTTTATGAATCTTGAAGAAGTAATAACATTTTCTCAGCCAGTAAATCAAACCATTCATTGTTAATACATTCTTATAGGTTTGTTCACAAGTTAGTGACAGTGAGTCACTAACTTGTGAAGGACATTTTTTTGTTATTAAGTCCTGGCTACCAAATAGCCTACAGATTGTGTAAAAGTAGGCTACTGTAACAACTAATCAATAAACACCTGTAGTGAACTTAGCACTTTGATGTGGATAATTAGCACATTGACTACACTATTGCCTTCAAAATAGGCGTCAGTAGGCAAAGATAGTCAGAAAACAAATACTACTCAGGCTTCCTGGCACTGACCTGGCATTTAATTAACCAAGTGGCTTAGCTTGTAGTTCAGTCATGGAACAAACCAGAGTTGAGATTTTTTTATTGTTGAAGTAAAGATACAGTCCGTCAAGCATCCATAATAGCTGTAAAAAAATGTGAATAATAAATAAAAATAAATTTCTCAGACAGAAGAAAACCGCAATTGCTAGGGTCTAATTGTTAATAAGCTACCAAACATCATGCTAGTAGGCCTAGCCTAATACAGACTCAATGACTAACAGCTAAAATACATTTTAAAAGCATAATATATATCAATAAATAATAAAACGTGTTCAAGTTGTGGGCTTCTGTAATTTGTGTTGGCATCATAATCAGTCATAGGCCTATTAGGTTAGCTTACCACTTTCACGTGGGCCTTAATTACTTTTAAAAAACGTTAGCAAACTGGCTAATAATTAACTTAAGCTAGTTACTGCCAACCTTCCGGATATAGGACGACTGCTCTACCACTGAGCTACTCCGTCCCCTAATCTACGGGGGATTTTACAATAGCTACACAAACAACATCTAAAGCATCTTTATATTGTAAACATCAGTAAACTTAGACCAACCCTACCCCAGGTGAGCTTAACAGCTAACATTAAATGGCAGCAATTCTTTAAGCTAGTTTACGTACAAAAAGAAAATAGCAAATAAAATTACATTTTAAAAGGACAGGACATCCATAGATAAAGGTACATTCACAGTGCCCGTTTTTTCCTACCTACCTACCTTGATTCGCAGAATCATCATGCAGAAAACTCCAAGGGTTGCCAGATATAAATACTAGTCATTACTTCAACTTGACCACCATCTCCAGCAACACTAAGTTACTTTAATGTTGGTTGTGTTTTGTGTATTTTTTTTATTTTATGACAAGATATAATTGTTTCCCTTAAATAGCCCATACCTAATATTTCTCTATTTTTACCTTCTTAGACGGTGCTTTGGTTTTAACCTCACTAGGTCTTTTTTATTTATATTGCTTAAAATACTTAAGGTGTTATGGTAATGTACAGTATATGTTAAATTCCATGTCTTAAAAATGGGGAATGGGATATTTCTCTGAGACTTAAATTTTTTTTTATGTAAAATTATGAGGACCTAATACATATATAATATTTTAAAAAGGGATTTAATAAAAGAGTATTTCTGTATTGTACTTTTAGGGAAGAATTCATAAACCCCATTATCAAATGCATTCATTTAGCCTATGTGTGAATAAAAGTTTTTTGAATCATCTTTATATTTCACAATTAAAATGTGATAGTTATTTAGGGATCAGTTTTCTCTTAAAATATAGATTTTACATCATAAACTTGATCCATTGTTTGATAGAATGAGGGAACACATTAAATGAGAGAAGACAGAAAATATATCGACAGTATATCAAGAATTAATCACTTTATTTCATCAAACCAGATTGATAGGCCTTGAGTAGTGTTATTTCAATGTCACATTCAATGGTTACACAAAAACACATACACAGCAGTAAATTAGCTTATATCTATTAACAACACTCCTAATATGGTCTTTTGAATTAAATCATAATTAAAATTTATTTGGGTCATCTGACCAATACTATTGTGTCCCTAAAATACACACTATAATCCCACATAAATTTTAAATGAACAGATAAGCCTCTAGCAAACCGTTTTAAGCACAAAAAGCATTCCAAAGCACCCAGCAGCTGGTGAACAAAATAGCCCACAACAAAGCGTCTCAAATGTCGGACATTTTTCTGCATGGTTGGAGAAGACTGAAAACCCTAAGCAAAGGTATGTAGTCACATTCTATTTGTATTAGGCATCTGTGGCAACATAAAATTGAAAATATAGAAAAAAAAATAGAAAATGTTCATAATTTGAATCTGAACTCTGTGTTGAGTCATTTAAGACAAATTTCCACATGATTACACAAAACGTTTTAGAATTAAAGATTCCTAGATGTGCCCCACTTTTTGTAGTATTTATGTGCTTCTTTTATGCGCTGTATAAAAACATCTTGTACAAGTGGCAGAGTGGTTAGCGCTCCTGCCTCACAGCAAGAAGGTCCTGGGTTCGATTCCCATCCAGGGCAGGGCCTTTCTGTGTGGAGTTTTCAGGTTCTCCCTGTGTCTGCGTAGGTTTCCTCCGGGTACTCCGGTTTCCCCTACCACCAAAAACATGTACAACAGTCCCCCCCAAACACACATGGGGCCAGGACTCCCCTGCAAAAGAGATTTGTAATCTCAGTGGGACTATCCTGGTTAAATAAAGGTTAAATAAAATAAAAGTCTGAATAAATGAATTCAAGGTTACACTGTGACTATTTAATCATTTTCTGCAAAAGTGGGCAGTGAAGACTCAATTAACACTTAATTTACACTGAGTGCTCTTTACTAGGTGAAACCTCTTGCACTAGTGGTACTTAATGCATTCTGTGCACTGTTAAAGCTCTAGTTGTACCTATTGATATAGTCACTTGTTGCACTGTTCTTATTCAGTTACAAACTACAAACAGGTTTATCCGATCTATAGTTTAGTTTATACAATATGTAACAGATGGAGACACACTAATAGCTTTTTTGGACTATATATGCATTTTACAAACAATAATGTGTCCGTCTTTGTAATTACTCTGACGCTGTTGAAAACCTGAATTACCTAAAAGGTATCTCCTGATAAGAATAGGTGAGAGTAGGGACACTGTAAAGCAACAAAAATATTCCAAAACCAAATAATTATTAGCATAGCTGCTATTTTGAAAGTCTTCATTGTCATGTTATGATCAAAAACAGCAGCCAAAGCAGAAAACACAGGGTCCCAAACCAGGTCTGCCAGTCCGCTATTATATCATAAACTTCGCCCATGAGGCCCCTATCACCACAGTCATCACCTTCATCTGCTTGGTCTTTGTTGGTTTTGTGTCCAGCTGCCAACCAGGCTTCAAACGGCACTCCATCCAATGTTTTTTCCTCTTCGTATCCCACAGTTTGGACTACATCACACTCCTCTTCCTCTTTCTCACCTTTATACCTGGAGTGACCATGACGAGAAGAAGTCAGACAGCACACAGCCTCAGTCTGGACAACTCCAGTCAGCTCAGTTAATCTATACAGATAGATTTATGGCAAGTACAAGTGCTTCGAGTGCATCGCCAGATAGATTTGAAAAAATTAAGGGGAACTTTTTATAGGATTTCAATGTTTGATGAGAAAAATGTAGTTTAGTTCAACTTAACTTTACAGGTTACATAAACACACACACATAAAAATAGTTAACTTAGAAAAACTACTAAAGGCATTAGTCTGAAAGCATCAGCTAGTGATTTGGATTACTTGTTAAATTCACTCTTTCACATCAAGTTAGCACACAACAAATCAAATACAATGTTAAATCTATATTTTTTTCAATTATTAAAATCTGGCAACTTTAATTTATACCTAAATAAATACTTACCTGTTGCCTATGATGTATTATGTATTATACCTTATAGTCAAAGGTTTTTTTTTAGGACCTTGGGTATTATTTTCAGTTTTAAGTAGCTAGGTCTGGTATTTTCTGTTCAGTATGAATGTCACTGTATTAACAAAAACAGGGTCTGTAAGCAAAACAAGAGGCCAATAAATATTGCTGTAGAAAGTGTGACGTCTTATATGACACCTGCAATGACATGTGTCTAACATTTAAAACAAATAATATTTATTTTATATTTATTTGGTATTGGATCTTCCCTAGTGGACAACTATGTGATTGCAGGTAAAAAGCAGGAATGTCTTGCTCATGGCGGGGGTAAAACGGATGTAGTGAGCATGTTATATATATACAAACCTTTTTATAAATAAATATGACAAAAATAAATGGTGTATTTTTGTACACTCGCAGATCAGCACAATGATCAGATTTGGAGGCAAGCTGCTTTCAGTCAGAGATTTACAATATGTCTGTGAAGGTTCTCAATCATCCAGTTCATCTTGAAGAAAAGGCATCTGGACTCAGTTTTCAAGATGAAGACATTTCATCGCTTCTCCAAGAGACTTTGTCAATTCTGTGTGAACGATTAGTGAACGACTATGAGACCAGAACCGCCTGGTCCCATAGTCGTTAACTATGAAAGGGCAGAGTGACTCCTGATATGAGAGTTGTTAAGACTCATGTGAGTCTTGGAAAAGCCTTCTCAGATTCATGTTACCTAGGATTTGCAACAGTGTTCTGAAACCTAAATCAAAGTTTTACTCTAGAACAACAACAACAACACCTGAATGGAGCAGTGACATTAACGACTCTCCTGAGCCTTTAACGACTCTCACATCAGGAGTCACATTGTTCTTTCATAGTTAACGATTATGAGACCAGAACAGCCTGGTCCAATCAGAGTTAGTTTCAGGTCAACGCCCTTACTCTAGAGATATAAGCTCAGCTCTCCTACCAGTTGATCTCAGAATTGACAAAGTCTCTTGGAGAAGCGATGAAATGTCTTCACCTTGAAAACTGAGTCCAGATGCTTTTGCGTTTACCTTTTCTTAGAGATTTACAAAGTTTGCAATAATTTGTGTTTTATGTTCTTTGCTCTGCTTGTGACCCAAATGCCTACAAGTGGGTTAGAAAACTAAAACTGCAAGCGACTGAAATGAGTTTTCTTCACAGTAGCTGGGGTTTTCTTAGAGACAAATTATTTTTAACAGTTATTTATCCAGGAAAATCCCACTGAGATTACACATCTCTTTTGCAGGGTAGTCCTGGGGAACTATTGGCAGGGAAAACCTTCACGGGGAGAACATGCAAACCACACAGAAAGACCCTGCTCTGGATGGACCAAGGACCTTCTTTCTATGAGGCAGGAGCGCTAACCGCTCTGCCACCGTGCTGGCTTGTTGACCAGGGTGTGGCAAGTCAGTTAGCTCAGCAGGAAAGCCTTGGTATTCAGTACTTGGTACTCTCATGGAAGAGCTAGAGGAAGAGTCTGGCGAGATGGAAATCTCTGCCTAGACTGCTGGCCCTGTGACACATCCCCAGTGGGAAATTGATGGATGTATGACTTTGCTAAACAAAGTAATTTACGACTGCTTTCACACTGCCTTGTCTATGTCATTAGTAGCTCAAATGGAAAGGTTCTTTTGAAGGGCCTGATGATGGCACATGTTAATGCAGGTGTCTAGGTCCATAACTACAACTACATTGATGCATGAATGCATATATTTTATGTAGATTTGTGAAGTTGGTTGTATGCTACCCACCAGGTGAGAGTGGGCTCTGGCTGTCCTGTCACCTCCACCTCTAGCGTCACTGGCGAGCTCTCAGTGAGGGTAGCTCTAGACACAGGTCTTGTGAAGCACAGGGGAAGAGATTCTCCCAGTGGAGGTGACAGAGGAGGAGCAGGAATTGGAGGACCTTTGATTTGTGGAGTAAGCCTGATCTCCTCTCGGATGGTCATGGGCTGACAAATGTCTGGGTCTTGCTCTGATGTTAGTAGATGACTTGGAAGGAAAGAAGGAGTGACATGCGGGTTAGGCTGCTGTGCCAAAGCTTGGGTCTGCGATGTGGGCAGCGAAGAGGCACCAGGATCATGCACACACAGCTGGGAGGAGTCATGGTGGGACAGGAGGAGGACTGTCTGGGGGTTCTGCTTGGTGTTGATGGTATTACTGGTGGACGTTGCATTACTGAATGAGCTGAAGCTACTGATGCTGTCTGGTTCTTGGCTAATAGAAGCTTTGACCTCCTGAGTTGGAGCTTCAGTATTTTGGACAAAGCTTCTTGGACTGTCAGATTTCTTGCTGTGACTCTCTAAAGATGATGTAGAGGACTTGCAGGGGACAGTTTCCTGTTTGACTATTGCGCATAAACTGTTGCTTTGTGTCAAGATCTTGGAAAGGGTTGTCTTGGTGTTTTTGTTTTGGCTAGAAGTCAATTTACAACCAAGGTCTTTGTTCAAATCTGTGTTAGAATGTTGAAGATTGTTGTCTTGCTCTTTGTGAAGAGCAGAATCAGTGATGCACGGACTTGGATTGTCTTTGACCGAGTCAGGGTTGCTGCCACAATAAACAGTGTAATTGGAAGACATACATGACTCAGAATAAACTGTTCCTTGTAAAGTAGTGGCTGTAGTGAGGTTGTTGCAGTTTGTGGACATGGTTTGCACTGGCTTTTCTTTGTTTTCTTGCACAGAGGGCCCATTCAGAACCAAGCCACCTTTGGGAGTCATGCTAGACTTAATTACTTGGCATCTGACTGTTTCTGTTTTTTGACAGTTTGCAGATGATTCCAGTGATCCATTGTCTTCAGAAAAGATCTGCTCTTTGTTCAAGTTACGATTGGTTGAACTGGGGTTCATTTTCAGTGCTGTATTTGGTAAGCCTTTTTTGTTGGGTAGATCTGAACTCTTGTAGTGGCTGCTTAAATGAGACGAGTGGCAGATAAAGGTTTGTTTAGTGGTGACGGCAGTAAGTTCACTGTTATTGGAAATGCAAAGAGAAGGTACTTCTTTGGTAGTTGGCAATAAAGGTACATCTAGATCAAGAGCATCTTTAGTATCAGGGTTAAACGGTGGAGAATAGTTATCTCCAAGGGTATCTTCATAACTTACAGACTGATCTGATTGGCTCTTCTCATCAGTCCTTGAACTTTTTGTATCAATGCTTAGATTTTTGGAGCAGCTTCTCTCTTGCTGAATGCTACTCTTGGACACAGGGAATGACTTTGCTAAACTGATATTTGGACACATGTAGATGGATTTTTCAATGCTTGGCGTCATGTAGCTGATATTTTGTGAAGAGTCCTTGTCATCTTGTTTATGGGTCGGTGGAATGGGTTCAGTCTTTGTTGAGGGTTGGTCTGGAATGTGGCTGTTGTGGACTGGTTTTGGTGTCAGGCTAGTGGTTTCTTTAGTACTGAGGAACAGAAAAGTGGTGGTAACTTGAGTTGAAACAGGCACAGTCACTGGAGTCTGGATGAACGTACCAGACTCTGATCTGAACCTGGGGCAAACAGAGGAAGGCGATATGTAAAGATTAAAATGCTACTAAAAAGTCAGCAAATAGGTGTGACATTTGTTTGAATAGTTTCATGGACTTATAAACCAATGGACATTTGTTTGTTGTTTTAATGTCCCAAGCTAGCTGCATTATTTACTTCATGTAGAATAATGTATTGTGGAATTATACCCGTAAATATTACAACATAAAATTTGTGCCTGCCCACCTGTTTACACTGTGCTGGATTGTGGGAAGAGTCAACCCCCTCTGTATTTCACTGGACTCTCTGTGCAGCAGTTCTCCCGTCTCACTGTGCTCTGATTGGACGTGACAATTGGAGCTGTGTTGAGAACTGCAACACAAACCCTCCTCGACGTCTGACTGGATCATGATGGACTCCGGAGTCTCGGCCATTGGTGGCAAGGAGATGTCGTCAGGAGACGGGCAGTCATACTCATCGTTGGACAGAGAATCCTCAGACATGACTTCATGTTGATGGAGCTCTGTCTCCAGAAGGCTGGCTGCTGCTGTGTCCTGTGTAAGAATGTAATTTACATTTTTGAATAAAGTGATACTTATTTCTAGTTTCTCTAGTAAGTAACTAGTAGTAACTATATTCTTCACCGAAATGGGTAATTGTCTGCACACTACAAGTTTAAAGAAGCAACAACACAGGCCCTGTGTTATTAATGGGGACCAATGAAAACACTTAACAAAATAACAGTTCTGCCAAACGTATTTGAACACTAATACTAGTGCAAGTGTGTATTACATTATTGCATTATTTTTACATGATATAATATATAAGATATTTGAAATTCAGACTGTTTATTCTATCCATAGAGCAGCAAATGGTCATATAGCAACACAGAGCCCCAAATCAAATTTCATGAAAAATTCTGTTATATATAGAGCCATAGTTTATTTGTATAGCCCTTTACTATACTAAAAGTGACCAAAATGCTTTCCAATAAATTAAATATAAAATTTACAGTAAAAACATAATAAAACCACAGTAATAAAAATAATTTACAGTAATAAAACCAAGCATATGAACATGTCGTGTCACATTCTTATTGAGTGTCAGAATTAAGACGTTTTGAGACTGGTTTTAAAAAGACCGAAATCTGTGATGGTGCGCGTGTCAGGGAGCAGTTTGTTCCAGAGTCTAAGCCCCGCCACAGAGAAGGCCCGGTCCCATCAACGTTTGTACCTAGCTCTATGCGCTTCCAGCAGACGTTGATTGGCCAACCTAAAAGCCCTGTTTGAATTTCTAACATTCAAATGCTTAGACAGATAAGGCCAATAAAAGCTTTAAAAACAAAAACATTATTTTTTTTTTTAAATCAACTCTAAAAGAAACTGTAAGCCAATGAAGTGAATAAAGAGTGGGGTGCTGACGTCTGGAGGTGACGGTATAAAAGCAGGCGTCTGCATTCTGCACCAACTTGGAGACAGGACTGAGACAGGTCTGGAAGACACCCACATAATGAATGAATGTTAGCTCAGTTAGTTAAAAGACACAACTGATAAAATTTGATTTGATTTGCTCTGACCACACTGTCAATCTGCTTATCAAATTTTAATTTGTTATCAAAGACAACCTCAAGGGTTTTTTACAGTAGGTCTGAGTTTTGCTGTTAATGCAACATCACAAAGTTCAGGATTACCCAATAAAATATACTCTGTTTCACAGGTAGATAAATCTGCACATTTAGCAGTTGAAGGCTAGATTGTGCCTGGCTATAATTGACCCCAGCAGCAACAAACTTTTTAACAAATAAAAAACTGAAAAATTGGGCGTGCAAAATTATTCAGCCCCTTTACTTTCAGTGCAGCAAACTCTCTCCAGAAGTTCAGTGAGGATCTCTGAATGATCCAATGTTGACCTAAATGACTAATGATGATAAATGGAATCCATCTGTGTGTAATCAAGTCTCTGTATAAATGCACCTGCACTGTGATAGTTTCAGAGGTCCGAACAAGGAACACACCAGGCAGGTCCGAGATACTGTTGTGGAGAAGTTTAAAGCCGGATTTGGATACAAAAAGATTTCCCAAGCTTTAAATATCCCAAGGAGCACTGTGCAAGCGATAATAATGAAATGGAAGGCGTATCAGACCACTGCAAATCTACCAAGACCTGGCCGTCCCTCTAAACTTTCAGCTCATACAAGGAGAAGACTGATCAGAGATGCAGCCAAGAGGCCCATGATCACTCTGGATGAACTGCAGAGATCTACAGCTGAGGTGGGAGACTGTGTCCATAGGACAACAATCAGTCGTATACTGCACAAATCTGGCCTTTATGGAAGAGTGGCAAGAAGAAAGCCATTTCTTAAAGATATCCATAAAAAGTGTTGTTTAAAGTTTGCCACAAGCCACCTGGGAGACACACCAAACATGTGGAAGAAGGTACTCTGGTCAGATGAAACCAAAAACAAACTTTTTGGCAACAATGAAAAACGTTATGTTTGGGGTAAAAGCAACACAGCTCATCACCTGAACACACCATCCCCACTGTCAAACATGATGGTGGCAGCATCATGGTTTGGGCCTACTTTTCTTCAGCAGGGACAGGGAAGATGGTTTAAATTGATGGGAAGATGAATGGAGCCAAATACAGGACCATTCTTGAAGAAAACCTGATGGCGTCTGCAAAAGACCTGAGACTGGGACGGAGATTTGTCTTCCAACAAGACAATGATCCAAAACATAAAGCAAAATCTACAATGGAATGGTTCACAAATAAACATATCCAGGTGTTAGAATGGCCAAGTCAAAGTCCAGACCTGAATCCAATCGAGAATCTGTGGAAAGAACTGAAAACTGCTGTTCACAAATTCTCTCCATCCAACCTCACTGAGCTCGAGCTGTTTTGCAGTCTCTCGATGTGCAAAACTGATAGAGACATACCCCAAGCGACTTACAGCTGTAATCACAGCAAAAGGTGGCGCTACAAAGTGTTAAGTTAAAGGGACTGAATAATTTTGCACGCCCAATTTTTTAGTTTTTATTTGTTAAAAAATAAAAAAAATATCAAATAATATATTTGAAATATCCAATAAAATTTCGTTCCACTTCATGATTGTGTCCCACTTGTTGTTGATTCTTAACAAAAAATTACAGTTTCATATCTTTATGTTTTGAAGCCTTAAATGTGGCAAAAGGTCGCAAAGTTCAAGGGGGCCGAATACTTTCGCAAGGCACTGTATATAAAGAACAGGATAGGGCCCAGAATGGGGCACACCACAAAATAAAGAAGCAACAGAAGAGGACAGGTCACCAATCATTACAGAAATGGTCCTGTTTGTCAGATGATATATATGCCATATGCCAATATAATTTTTTTAAGGCTGGACAAGAGGTCGACTGCATCAAAAGCCGCTGTTAGATCAAGTAACAATAAAATAACAGGACACTTGGCTTCAGCAGACAATTGTGCACTTTCAACTGTGCTATGCTGTGATCTCAATCCAGACTGAAATTTCCCCAGAATAGAGTTACTTTCTATCAAACGGTTGTAACTGAGTAAAAACAAATTTTCCAAGAACTTTTGAAATATAAGTTAGAAACAAATCTAAAACTAGAAAAAACAGTGGGATCAAGGCTTTTGTAAGAAGTGGCCTGACTATGGCATGATTAAAAGCATCTGGGACACAACCTAAGCTGAGACAATAGTTCATTAATAACCAGAAGTGAGGAGCTTAGGCTTTCAGCTACTGGGGATCCATGTAAATAAACAAACAAATTAATATGACATATTTATCTTAATTGTCTGAACCAAAATATGGGCCATGTCTCAAAATATTGTGAAGATATACCATATGTCAATGACAATAGAAGTAGATTAGTGTTTTAGATGTTAACAGTTTTCAAATCCATTAGGACTGTCCCCACTCGCAGCATGGAGAGACTTAACTACGTGCTGTGGCATGGTTAAGTCTCTCTAAGTTGCAAGTGTTTTGAAAACTATCTAGAGTAGAGAGTACATTAGCTCCAAAAGTATCTAAAAGAACTACATTCACAAAATACTGAAGTATTCCTTTAAGTACTCATAAGTCATGGAACAGAACATTGCAGGGAGCTTCAGAAAAATAAATGGAAGCACAAATTTGGCTACAGACTTGGCTAATGTAGTATGTAGCATCATTTCCATTTATGTTGCTTTCTTAGAATGCTTTTTTAAGGCTCTATGTATAAATATAAAATATACAGTACATATATATATACAATATACAAAAATATACAGTAGGTAACTTGAACCAATGGCACCATTTCTTTACTCTACATACGACAACAATACTGCCATTCAGCATCTAATAAAGGTAATGCAGGTATTAATAAAGTAATTTATCAATTATAATTCAAACCTTCCCAGTTTAGAGCTTCAACAGAAAGCCTTTGCAAAGATCAGGTACTTTAGATGAATACCTGGGAGCTGATTGAGGGAATCTTGTTACTGCCTTTTGCAGGTAACTTTATCCAATCAGAGCAATGTTATATTGATTACATTTCTAACAGTTGCTTCATCATAATAGCTAAGACACCCATAACTGCCAGTGCTGCCACACCATTGGACCGAACATGTGTAGAAAAATTAATTTGTTCCAGTTCAGTTTCAGGCAAAACATCAACTCATAATTCACTGACCTGAGGTGTTGAGTTAAATCTACAGGAAGCTGAAGAAGCCAACTCCCTTGTTTCTTCTTTCTTTCCCTTGTGAAGCTCCCAGGGAGAGGGTGTGGCCTGTATGGGTGTGGCCTGTGACATGGCAGGCTGTGATTGGCTGATGAAGGTGCAAACCTGTCTGTTGGTCTCCAGAGGTGAACAGGAGAGGTTGAATGCGTGGGTGGAGCAGTAAGAGGAGGCCGTTTGTCTGTGGCTGAAGGACAGAACATAAAACTCTTTATATTCACACATCCATTTCTATGGATTTTACAGACCGCAACTTTTTCTCTTTTGCTACATTCTACCCGCATAGAATTTTAGGACCCCGTGCAGGGTATATAGTCCAGCTCCAGTCGAACTATGCCATATGCATGCAACAGTAGCTTATGTGTCAAACAAAGGGCCTGTATGAACCACTTACAAATTACATTACCTGTCTGTCTCCTGGCAGCGGCTCTTCTGTAACGGAGGTTTCTTATTGGTCGAGTGCCTCCTCACTGGTAATTCCTTCCCATCGTGCTTACTGGTCAGTTCAGGGGTGTGGCCTGTTTCCTTCAGCTCATACTAGATAAATGACAAATGATATGTTGGCAGAGTGGTTAGTGCTCCTGCCTCTCAGCAAGAACAACGTGACTTCAAACTCAGACAGACTCAAACATCCTCGGCCAACTCCACCCCGTGGGTTCTCCCCAGCTTTCTCTTACCGTCCAAACACATGCACGTAGAGGTTAACTGGCAACTCTAGTGGTAACTCAAGTGTCCCTAGTGAATAAATGTGAGGGAATGGTTGTCTGCCACTGTCTATGTCTAAATGTCAGCCCTGCGACTAACTGGCCATTGTCAAGAATGTACCTTGACAATGGTCTAAAGTCACTGGGATAGTCTCCAGTCACCTGCTACCCCTAACGGGACCAAGCGGAAGAAAATGAATACAATGAATTTACACTCTCTCACTTAATTTAAAGGGGCATTACGGAAGATCCAGAGTTTTTGTACTGGTGTGCCACCATGGCGTTAGCGGTACTGCATCCAGTGTTGTGCGTGTTCACTGTGCACACTTGTACGACCACAAACGAACAACAACCAAAGAAGAATCTGCCGATTTCAAGTGCGCTGGAGGCCTGTCTCTTCCCTGTGTTTGTAGGATCCATTTTCATCTTTGCCGCAAGCGTTGCTTAGTTTGCTTATGGCAGCAAATCAGGAAGTGAACCAGGTAAATGAGCATGCGCATTATGTCACATCCACTGAAACAGCACAGAAGTTTCAATCCCGAAACCTTCTCATTTAATTGACTGTACAGGCTTACAGAGGCAACCGGCTCATTCTGCACATCAGGTTGTTGCTGATGCATGTATGGATTAGAAAAAATGTATTTGAACCATTGACACTTCCGTAAAAGTACCTTTTAATAATACTATCTTTTCTTTTTACCATTTCTGCAGACTCCTGTGTGGTGCGGTTGTCTGTCTGCTCCTTCTTTTTCAACTTTTCTTTTTCCTTAATTTCTTCCACTTTCTTTTCTGTATCTTTATTTTTGAACTTCTCCATCTCCTCGTCTTCTTTAGTCACTCCCTCTTCATCTTTCTTCTGCTGCTTCAGACTCTCCAACTGGAAAGAGCACAACACACACACACACACACACATACATTTCTATGTATATTTGTAAGATGGCCAGCAATGTCAAGACTGGGCCACTATGACTAAGCTTATGGCTAAGAACAGGTTGAACATCCAAGTCATTTTAGTATTCTTGAACAATGCAATCATTAAAGCCTCCCTTTTTGCTAACTTATCACAGGATATTTGGTAATTTCCTAAAATGTGCAGTGCCAGCATTAGGAGTATGCAGTGGTTCCATCTTTATGTTTGATTAACATAAAAGGGGGTGGTATTACTAGTTGCATGCTAGTATATAAAATTTATTTAATTTTGTTTAAAGACATAGACTCTTCATTTGTGTTTTAGATCCTGTTTTCCAAAAAATGGAGCAACAAGGGAGCATTAAAGGGGTTTAATAGAAAACTGCCCATTTCAATTAAACTTTATTAATCTATTATTAGGTGATTTTTAGGTGGTATGGCTCGTGGTTGAATTAAATGTATAACCACGACAAGATGTGAGGACCTTGTTGGGACATAGTATGCTCACAGTTCCACTGCCAACAGCTCCACAGCCTCTTTTTTTAATTGCAACATGGAACTTTGTAGACCTTTCTTCAACAAGTACAACAGAAAACATTTAACGCTTGTGCCAGTTTTACTTGTAATCACCTTTAGCTTGGCCTCCAGCTCTAATAATGCGTTGCTCAGCTCTCTGATAGCCTCCACCATCTCTGAGTGTTTACTGACTGTCTTCTCTATATACCTCTGTCCTTCCTCCACTCCTGACGCAACATAAACAGAAACACAATGGATGAAAAGACATTACTGGTGAGAAATTGTTGAATACGAGGACATACTGTATACTTGATCCTGACCATGCAGCCTGATGGCCAGCTCTGTGATCTGACTGATCCTCTCCTCCTGCTGAGGAACCGTGGGCCACACAAACTTTTCAAACTGTCGGTACAGGACGGACACAGCCTCGGTGCTGCGACACTCAGAGGAGAACTTCCCAACCCGAGCAATTGTCCCACTGGCCTCCTCGCACCAAAACTGATACTAGACAATACACAGACAACACACAGTAGCACACACATTATAACATTGGAAATATGGTCAATTTGCCAGAGGTGAAAAGTGAACAGGTGTGAGCTGGTATATGGCCCTGATTCAGCCACCATTTGTTGGAGTTCACCCTGGTAAACAAGAGAGTAGACTCACAGCTGCTTTTTGTCAAGGAGTCGGCTTTCACTTACTACTTTTAGACAGGGACGGTTCTGGTTTTCTGGATTCTGAACCCAGCCATACACCATCAGACTAAAATGTATTAATTCAAAAATACTGTTGACACACTTGTAGTGCAAGTGATTATATTAGCATTGTGTTGTATGATAGGTGGACAGATACTAACAATGATGCAGACATCATGATGGTAACCTCAAAGGTAACATTACGGTACCCTTCATGGATAGTTAATTCAAACTGAGCCCAAGATTTATTCATAATATAATGTACTGTAATCTTTGATGGACATTGTTTTAAGATTGTTTTGTGGTTACATTCAAATTAAAACACAAGTCTGGGCATATCTTTAGTGCTGGGGAACCAGGCCAAATACAACTTGAATTGGTTTCACAGTTTGCAAGGGGCATTTCTCAAATTGAAAAAAATAAAATATATGTATAAATATTAGAAAATAGAAAAACAATTCTTTAGGTCCAAACCCATTTTATTATGTTGTCTCACCAAATGTGGAATAGACTGGTGCAGAAAAAAGCTCTTTTGTTATGGAATATCATCATTCATGTGGCCAATGTAAAAAACCTGCAAAGATATGATTAGGAAGAATGACACCTCAACCCGAGTACTGTTCTGTTTTCAGACTTTAAAGAGTTTTAAGACTTATTTATTGCTGAAACAGGTGACAAAGCACTGTCCTCAAACTGACCTCGTCCATTGCTTCTTGCAGTCTGCAGGTCATGTCCAGTGTTTTCTGGTGCTCCTTCAAAGCCCTCTCAAACTCTCCCACCTGCCTCTGCAGCTCATTCAGGACGTCCTCCACCTCTCGGGCTGCACACCCATTCTTCACCTCTGACCCCAGCCGTGTTGTCAGTGTATGGAGACGACTTTTAAGGACCTGAAACAATAGAAGAATACAAATTTCTTTATGTAGCACTATCCAGGGTGCTTTCACACACATCTAAGACACATTGTATGGTTGGAAAAAATGGGCCTTTTATTGTGAATTATGCACATGCAGTAGATATGAATACCATATACAAGACAACCACTAGGGGAAAATAAAGCAGAGCAGTTAAGTCACAGTAATTGCTTCATCTCACAAACCTGTAGTTTCTCTTCGTAAGTGTCGACCTGCTGCAGCTGGTTCCTTACTGCCTTTATGTTCCTGCTGCGGTCGTTCCTCTTCTGATAGTTGAACTTCAGGTTACTGAAGCGTTTCTTCAGCTCCTTAAACGAGTCACGAAGCTGAGAAACATGAAATCAGAACACTGACTCATGCAGCATTTTGGAAATTCTGGGGAAATAACAGTTGTATTTATTTTTGTGTACACTTCAAAGATTATGGATGCAATCCCTTTAAAGGGGAGTTATTTTGGCTAATCTTTTATTTTTTCTGGTGATGATTGTTTTTGTCATGAACCAAACATTTTCAGATTTTACCTAGTCCATGAATGCTTCACCATTGTTTACAATTTTGCTGACCTCTTTCCTGATTGGATTAAATGGACAGGATACCAGAAAAAAAGCTCTCTTTATTTGTAAAATATGAAGCTATTTAAGTGTTTAAATCTCCAATTAAAACGTGTTATTATGGTGCTGAATTTAATGCTGCAACACTAAACTATAAAATTAACCTGTTACATTGTGAGGTAGACAGGTAACACAATGAGCTCTAGGACAGAAGGTTCAATGGGAAAAGTCAGAAACTAAAAGACGCAAATACAATTTTTATTTTAAATGTGCCTTATTAATAAGCTTGAACTTATACAGTATCATGGGAAATGTAGGCTCCATGGGCTGGCACATTAAACTGACTGAGATGGTTGAGATTTATTCAGACAGACCGTGAACTGTAGCAGTAAAATGTGTCCAATAGCTGCTTAGGAAATATTCATAGTCACCTTGTTCAAACTCTTTAATTCTAGAACTTTTTCTTTTCTTCATGTATTGAATCTAGTCCTGTGTTATAGGCTTGTCTTAGAGACTGGGTGTTAATGAAGCTTGCTGCAGCTGGAGTTTTATAGGAGTATTTTTAAAGCAGAGGGGCTAAATGCAGCGGGACATTTCAGTCTGGGGGGAAGGAACAGCGGTGTCAGGTGGTGGATCTGTCAGCTGAGGACAGCTGAGAGAGAGAGACACGCAGAAGACACCAAAACCAGAATGACGGGGACTGAGGAAAGGTGGTCCCAAGATGAATTTATGTTTTGTAAAAGAAGCAGAAATGTTTATTTTGTTTACACTTATAATACACTTCTTTTAGTTCAGACTACTCTACAACTTTATTAATCCCCAAGTGGTAATTTGATTGTTGGGTCTCTTTAAATAAATTGATTCCTCTTCCACAGACTGAAAGATAGTAGAGTTTTAAGGCAGTCAGGAAGAAGGGTTCTTGTAACGTTCTGTCCTGCAGCTCACTGATCTCAGACGTCCACTGGCTGCTCTCTGTTGTTCAAAAGCCCAATGCAGGGGATGGCCCACGTGGTTCAGTATAGCATTCGTGCCTTTGTGTCTGTTGCTCCACTACTTCAACCAGCTCTCTCTATTAGTTTAGTTAAGTAGCCTACAATTTCTTTTTCTAAGACTCCCCCCCGCCCAAACACACAGACTGTTGCAGAAGAAACAGAGTTAGCCATTACTGCCTGAAGAAACATTTGCAGCAATTTTTAGTTTACATTAAAGACCTTAACCTTCTTTAAAAAAATATAGCCTGTTTTGGCCTTTCTTATAAAGTCCATCTATATGAGGACCAGTCGAATTATTATTGTCCAGATGGTCTCCCAGGTATTTATAGGTGGACACCATTTCAATGTCTTCTCCACTGATGGTCACAGTTTGAATTGGGGCTAAAGTCAATGACCATCTCTTAAGTTTTCGAGGTGTATTAGAATGAGACAGTTTTCTTGACTCCATCTATAAAAGCTCTATAGACTCTTGTATTCCTTATTCTGACTATCTTTGATACAAGCCACAATTGCTGTGTCATAAGAGTATCTTTGAATGTGGCAGGACTTAGAGTTAGAATTAAAATCTGTAGTGTACGGCCAATGTTAATCCCCTCTCTCCCTCTCACCCTGTTTCCTGTCGACCTACTGTCTACTATTAAATAAAGGCAAAAAGGCCAAAAATCACTACATATCTGTAGTGTATAAATTATAGTTATCTGATGTAACTACAGTTCTACGAGTGTGTGTGTGTAGCCCACCTATGGACTAGATCAAAGTATTCACATGCCAATTACGGAGGATGGAGATGGTAAAGTAGTCATCCATCAGGTCGATTGATGTCATCCAATCCCCCAAGCGGACACTCTCCAGGAGGTGCCTGACTGGAACTACAGGTCATAACCCCTCTTCAGCTTCATGTACAGCCAAGACAACAGAGGGCTGAGGAGGCATGTCCACACACCGAATAAGTGTGTTAGGGGTGCACCACGCCCTGAACGGTAAGGAAGCACCAGCTTGCCCACCATCCTGAGGCCACCAAGGGTATGGCAGCCCTTTTGGAGGGGGCCCCTGCTGGGGTCGCATGGGTGGTTGAGAGTCTGTTAGAGCTCACACCCCCCTGGTCCCGAGAGTGCTGGGGTACCTCCCCCCCGAAAAGGCTGCACCCCTAGGAGCTGCCTGGATGGCTGGGGGGAACAGGCCGCAGTCAGTGTTCCAGTCCCCTTCACACAAAGCACAGTGCTGCTCCAATAACAGAGGGCAAGCCCGTGGCCCCGACCACTTAAGTGCGGTTGCGGAGTGGAACCTAGGCCATTTACAAGTCATGGTTGAGATGCAGGGGAGCCCAGGAGGCTTCTCTTTGAGCGATTCCCCCAGATACAGGTAGGGCACCAGCTCAGCTGCAGATCCGTTGGGCCAGAAGATGTAAGTAAATAAGAAGTAATGGGCCCTATAGCAGAGAAAGAAGCATAGGAGCGGGAGGAGCCAGTGTAACTTTCCCGATGAAAGCTGTCCCTCCTTCCGGAGGCTCCTTGCCCTGTGCTCCAAGACATGGGGACAGGGTCAGCAGTGGAAAAGCCTTGGAGGCTAGCTCCAGACAGTTTATGAGTGACTGGATGTCAGGGGCAAACAGAGATGAGGTGGACAGCGGCAGATCGAGAATGTGTGCCTGCTTCTGCTTCTTCAGGGAAAACAGGCCGAGCCACCATCTACGGCAAAAGGTTGGGACATTCTCAGAAGAAGAGCAGCTGTGGTCTGAACCCTATATATCTCTGGGCGTGAAGGCAGACCGCTTATGTGTGAGCCTGTCCAGGGAGCCCGCCAGAAAAGCCATGTTGCTAGCTAACGCTACCACCTGGGCGCCGTTAGCATAGCAGTGATCCAGGAGTGTGAACCGAGCAGCACGCGTATCTGTGGCCTGTGCACTGTAAATATTTACAGCGGACAGTGGGCTGTTAGCGGCTGATGGGTGGCTCGTGTCCCGGTGCCACTCATGTCTGTAGTGCAGACCTGAGCTGCTGTCATCTGGAGTTATTTCCGAAGCAGCTTCAGTCTCTTTCTTAAGAAACTCCCAATAGAGCTTATTAACACTGAGCATAATCATAAATAAAACATATTTTGAACAATGTTCTCCAGATTAGTGTGTGCAGGTGTTTTTCTTCCTTTTGCAGCATTGTTCTATGTGCGTTCTATTGTTCTAGTGATGAGTAAAACTGGTTCAGACTGTGGAGGCGGAACAATGTGATGGGTTTTTAGGGCAAAAACACCCCAATTTATACCATACCATAGGCATAAAAATAGTAAAGTAGTGGGTTTTATGTATAATAAAAAAGAATAACAATAAATTACCCTCAGTGTAATCCGTCAAAATGACGGATGGCATTCAGATTTTTCCATCACTGCTAAGAAAAACCCGTCAATGACAGAAATGATTAAGTTAACGCGACCTCACAAACCTAAATGTATGTAACAATGATGCGTATTGCATTGTTTAGACAGAGGGTTGTCTATCAGTGTTGTTATAGGACTGTCTCCAGAATAAGTCCTAAGTAATTTCAATCTATGCAGTTCTACTAAAGATGACTCAAGTCCTGTGAATACCCCATACCTTGACCTGCCTCACATCTGGATAAGAAAAGGTCACAGATCACATTATGGAAACGGTCATCTTAAATATCATTCTGACATGTATTTTTGTTGAAATGTCTTTTACACCAAATATCTAATGACTTAAAAAAGATAAAGAGATTGGGTTGGAAAGGTTCTGCCAAAGGTGTCACAGTCACAATTTTAATCCAGTGTGAATATTTTGATAGAGGCTCATGTTGTTTCTCAAATAGCCAAACAGAGGGTGATGGAAAAAGCCAGTAGACATCATTTGAGTTCAGCTGGTGAATGGTGTGATGAAGTGGCTCTGAGGGATCTTTAACCAGAAACAAATCCTCTCAACGCTGGCCTTTGGAACAACACTCCCAAATAGAAACAGTTCACAACAACAAGCAACAAGGATTTAATGACCATCTCAAAGACACCACAACACAATGAGTCAGCAGATAAAATTTGTGCTTTGTCAAGGTATCATAAATGTCTAATTTTGGCTCATACCTTAAAAAGTCCATTGACCTTCTCTGGGGGTATATATTATTGGCCCTCAGTATTTTTCTTTTAAGACACAACGTGAGAGTTAGGCGTTTCAAGCTCTGTGTCACGTCTGCACTTTTTGGCCCAGAACTTTCAGACTTTTTGTTTAAACCAAAAAGAGATGGTCTCGGTCTGAACCAAACTGAGATCTTGTTTGTTTGTAGTGCGAAAGTACGTTTGCTCATATCATGTCTTAAACAGTGCATTTGAAGTTTCTGCTGTTTGTATTAATCAAATATTAACACCAGTCTGATTATTGTATTTCTCCAGTTCATCTGTAAAATGAGCCTTCTACAAGTAACCCCCACACACACACACACAATCAAAACAGTAATCACAGCGTCAGGGAAAGTCAGATAGTCTGCTTTTAAAAACTCTAGTGTGAAACGAAACGTTCCTGAACCTAATGAATACTGCGTAACAATTTATGTCATTTGTTAGATGTGTGTTGCTATAATAGACAGACAAATGAAAAAAAAAGGGTTCCTAAGAACTGCTTTTGGTTGTGCCTGCAGACAAAGTTTTCAATTCTGGAACAAAGTTATTTTTGGTGCAAACATGCCGAGCCAGGCCACTGTCAATGATCTATTTTGAAGCATGTCGTCACCCCCTCTCAGTAGTCCGTCAGTATGTTTCCATGTCTAGTCATAGTTTGACTTGGCCTCTTCATCTGACTACTGTTTCTAGTGAACGAGCACAGAAAAATGAACTATTGAATATACTATATGCTGATAGATTCACTCCACTGGCGTGAGGTGATTACTTCTCTGGGACCTGGTTTAAACTATTACCATTTAGCTAAAGGGATGGTTTCATAACGGCAAAGTTTGAACTATTGGGGTCTGCAATTAAGTAGAATTCCACTCAAACTAATACATAAAAAATTTATTTAAATAATGTAAGAAAACTATTTCCTCTCCTGTGATGTTAACATTTGGGTAATCCCACGTATTTCTGTTACAGTGACATGAGGCGTCTGGTAGCGACACAGTAAGAGGGTAAAATGGTGTCAGAGTTCCTTAAATAAATCCATGAGTGTACTTCTTGATGGTAATCACTCGGACTGCAAATGACTCATCAATGGTCAGAGCAAATGTAGCAGCTGCTTTGCTCCACCCTTCCCCTCCTCCAGAGGCCAACCAGGTGTTAGCGCAGGACTTTCTCGTCTCCCCTTGTTAATCTTCTGAGAACATTTGCTGCTTTGTTCTTCTGTACCTCACAATTCAACAATGATTGTTGTTGCAGTTGTTCAAAGTGACACTTGAATACACAATGGTTTGATAAAAGGTCGACTGTTTAACAAAAACAAACGGGATTCACACTGATCAAAGAATGGACAATAAACTTAATAAAGATTGATATCTATCTTGTTATCTTTATATTCATCATGTAACAAGTTGAGACTAAAGCTGACATTAAAGATGATTAAGACTACAACATTAAATCTGATCTGAGCTTGATACTCAAAGATGTTTTTTGTGGTCATTTATCCATTTATCCAGGCAAGATAATAATAATGGGTTTGATTTATATCATGCTTTTTTCTATGGGACTCAAAGCGCTCACATTATTCATTCACTTCCCAGTCACACACTGGTGGTGGTAAGCTACACCAGTTGCTACAGCTGCTCTGGGGCAGACTGACAGAGACCTGCAGCCATTTTGCGCCTACAGCCTTTTCCAACCACCACCAAACATTCTCAACCATGCAGCCTATTTTTCTTCAAGTGCCTCTTTATTGTGCTTCTTGAAACAGCCACAGCACTTTTTTCAGAGAGTTCTGTATTTCAGCTGAAGATATTTGTGGGTTTCTCTTTGCATCAATTTTCCTGGCATTTTCCACTTCCACTGATTGACATTCTCAATTCCTTGTATATCTTTTTTTATCCCTTTCTTGTTTTATACAGTTCAGTTACCTTTTCCCACAGATCCTTTGACAGTTCTTTTGCTTTTCCCATGACTCAGAATACAGAAACATCATTTGGGTAGTTTCTGTTGTCATTATGTTTTAAAAAGAATAAACACAGTTACTACCACTAACTATGAGTGAAAGATTTTTGTGTTATCATTCAAACAAACAAATTCTGCTAGTGTAGGGTAAACTTCTGAGCACAACTGTAGCTCGCCAAAGACTTACATTTACATTTAGTCATTTAGCAGACGCTTTTATCCAAAGCGACTTACATTAAGGTTCCATTCACCAGTGATACAGCTGAAACACCACTGGAGGCAAGGTGGGTTAAGTGTCTGACACAAAGACAGCATGAACTGTGGGGAAAGCGGGAATCGAACCACCTACTTTCCGGTTGAAGGACAACCGCTCTACCACTGAGCCACTGCGACCCCATACTTAAGGGGGGGCACAGGACAAGGATTCATATTTAAGACTTAAGGAATTATTAGTATTTAGTGAAAACAAAAAGGGAAAATGCAGAATTTGCAATATTAAGGCGTCATATCCAGCAATTTGTTGATATTTATGTATGTATTGGATACTTGAAGTGATATATGTTTACAAATACACTTTATTATTTAAAACATCACTATATTTGTATAAATTATATGTAAGTGGTAAAGTAGTAAAATGAAGAACTGTTTAAAGGGGCGGACAGCTTAAGGTTGCAGAAAAAGCTGATGGCAGGATTGTAATTGATGGCTGAAAGTTTATTCAGGACCATATAAGTAAGTTCAGAAGCAGACTGACAGATGAACATTTAAATGAGGCTACACCTCTCTCTTGTTGACTCCAGCAGTGACTGAATACACAAGAATCTGTGCATTTGGAATTGCATTGTTTCGTTTTTACAGCATTTATGTTTTAATACATATACTTATTGTCCCTAAAATAGCCTTTTATAATAAACTTATTTTTAATTCATATTCTAAATTTGCACCTTCGGAGTAATAAATGCTGCCATTTCTGACCATTAACATAATAATGCCGTAAAAATGTAAATCAGTTTATCTGTACGCATTTCATCAGAGTGTAACAAAATACCAACCTCAAAATGACTTCAGTTAAATGCAGAATTTAGAAACATATACTGGAGTTATAAAATGTAATTTGCAAATACTAAACACTTTGAGCAAACTTTGACACTGGAGTGGATAAAAAGTTTTTAACTGAGTCAGGCTGGATGTTGCTTTTAATCTCTTCTTGTATAATACATAAAAAAAGCAGAACCAGAAGGGTCCTTCATCTTTAAAAATAATCCAACCTTGTATGCATAAGACAACCATGTTGTTCAAAGGAAAATATAGTGCATCTATGTGCTCAATCTGTTTTGTTCCTCCCCAGCTGCTGTAATGGTCAGTGGATGACACACAGCAGCAGCTGCAGTTGGGAAATACCCAGAGGTTGACTGGTTTGTGTTTCTCCAGCCGACTCCATCTCACTTTGTTACTTTCACCATCTTTCTCTCTCTGTTATTCCTTCAGCTACTGCTCAGTGACACTGAAGAAGAAATTAGGAAACATCAAACCAAACAGATGGAGTTGCCATAGGAAGTTGCATTTACTTTTTAAGAAAAAAATACAACTGGTTTGTATAATTGGCTGAGACAACTTTTTACATAAAGCCTTTCAAAAGCCTCATTTCCACTGTGGGGTACGGTATGTGTCGGGTCAGTACTGGACGTTTTGGTACAAGTAACGACCAAAGAGGCACGCGTTTCCACTGAGCTTGGTTCAGAAGAGAGGCCTCAAAGTCATCAAAGTGCCACAAATGTTGTGTCTCTATCTTAGAAAATAAAACATATTTGAAACAGACATTTTGAAACGTTTTATGCATTGTTTATAATTAACAAAAAGAAGAGAGTAAATCTTTGTGGGTTGTAAAAAGAAGCCGCTGCTGGAAACTTTCTCAACATAGAGTTGTGCCAATTACCTAAAATTCAGGGACTCACTATTTGAGTGACTGCAGTGTTTAGCTCCACCTTTTCCAAAGCAGACCTCTTAAGACCCCAAGCTGTCCCCAGAGTGGTACAGCACGTGTTTTGGGGACACTTCGAACCCCTTTTGGTGATGAAAACCGCCAATACCTTGACACGAGGCTTGTGTGGCATCACTGTTTACATAGCAGACACCACTCTTCTACACACAGTGAAGTGGAAACACAAGCCGCTTCCGTGGTTAGCCTTATTACACCACGCCATACTGACTCGACCTGTTATAGAGGAAAGAGGGCCGTGGAAAAGTGCCTGAATGTCCCATAATATAGCAACCCTTAGGTACGTCTGTAGGTTTTGAGACTCTGCAGACATTACAACACACTGCCATACAAAACACAAATCTGCTGCTCCTGTCTGTTTCTCTCTCAGGATCTAAAGACCTGTTTACAAAACACTGGAGTATCCTTTTAAACAAAAACTATTATTAACCTATTATGGCATAGGGTAATATGCCATAATAGGTTAATAATACAATAGTTTGTACCTATGTGGGAACAAGGTATAAACTAAAGGGAACTTTTTGTACCTTGTTCCCAAACAGTATTCAACTGGTATTTCCAGCCAACTGCATTACAACTGCCATCATAAAAATGTCAGGAATGATTTATGATGTTACAAAATGGAGGACCCCTGCACTGCCTAGGAAAACCTGCATTTCAGGTTAAGTTTAGATCACGAAGTCATGGGTGTCAAGGTTGGTGGTCATGGTTTTATCTGAGGAGCGGCCATTCAGAGTAATAAAGTTTCAAATATTAGGTTATATGTTAGTGCTTATCGGCTTCATTAAGAGAATAAGTCAGAGGAATATGAAAGCATTCAAAATCTAAGCTCAGATAAGACACACTAAACTCACACGACAGCTGGTAGTTATTTATAGGGAGACAGAGAGAGACGTGGCAGCGCGCTCTAGTGGACTTGTTCTTCAAATGCAGGTCAACTGATATATGACTTCAATAATCAACTTTTACCACTTTGTCTCTCATGAACGCACAAAACAAGGGATAAGTGGTAGAATTGTGATTGGGCCAAAATGTAATGTTTAAGAAATGTAAAAAATATATATATGTAAAGCACTTTGGTCAATTTAGTTGAGATGGTAACATCCCCTTGCAAATATATTTATAATATCTGAATTCTTGAAATGTGCTGTTATAGTCTCCTATTTAGTTCAGCCCTATAAATGCATCCTGTGTGTTAGTATATTATATAATTTATCATATATTTATAACCTTTATATTAGGAACCTATATGAGGGTTTTTGTACTGAATATGGCTGTGCTAGTGTTTTGGTGGTGTATTGTGCATCAAGATATAAAGTACATATGGTGTGGTGCAGACCTGGTTGATGTCGTCGAGCAGGAGGCGGGTCCTCTTCTCTCGGAGAAGTTTCTCTTCACATTGAGCTGCTTCACTGAGCCAAGAGATGCAGAGTGAGTCTAAAGACTGCAGACGGGCCTCTAGCTGCTCCACTCTGAATCCTGAAACACTCTGTAGAGACACACAAAACAAAACAGCACAGGAGTGGGTTATTGCAATGGTTTCTATGACTACCACAGACAAAAGGGAACTGTATAAGAACACAGAAAAACAAGTACAACAACTTCTTAAATTTCAAGAATATTATAGAAAGTTGCACAGATCAGAGTATTCAATGCCTTAATTCTTCCAACTCTACATTTTTACATTGTATTGTTGTAAGTTAGTTGACTGTGTGTATTGGTCCCTACACTGTGTTTGACGGCGTGGCAGACGTCCATCTTCAGGATTGAAGCTTTATTAAACAGGTTATGGATCTCCTCCTTTTCCTCTTTAAAAAGATTCAGTCCTTCTTCACCAGATCCACTCTGACCAGACAGTCCTTTCATTGGTTTGGCCTGAAGCAGTGCTTCCAGCTGGAAACAAGTATTTTCGTTAAGACAGTGTCAAGATAGATATAATTGTCAGGAAAACAATGTAAAAAAAGAAACTTAGAAATAGATTTCTTTAATGACAATAGGAAAGTTTTTTTAATGAAATTAATTGAAGATGTTGGTCATGTGATCTGACCTGTTTGGCTGTGAGGTGGAAACTGCTGCCAAGCTCCAGGACGGACTCGCTCTTCTCGATCTTCTGCTTTAGTCTGAGGTGCACGTCCCTTAGTTCAGAAACATCCTTCTCCGTCACGTCCTGCAGTACTGTCACTTCCTGTTTCTTTTGGAGTTGCCTCAGAGTCTCAAAGTTAGTCATGATGAAGTTGGCCTCAGCGTCCAGTTGCTGCAAAACAGAAACATTTGTGCGGACAATAGCAAACATGAGCACATCATTGAATAAGCAGAGCAGTGTTTGAGAGGGGTTATGGTCTCTGGCATCAACTGGCTCAAGACCCATTGTTTAACTTGGGATAAGAAAACTAGAACCATTGAGCTCACAAGAGATTGTCACTAATACATCTTTTTTTTATCAAATTTTTTATGGCTTCTAGACACTCCCCGTTACTGGTGCCTATCCCAGCTTTGGGCCTGAGGCAGGGAAACATTCTGGACAGTGGCCCGTTAGTCATAGGGCTGACATTTAGACATAGACAGTGGCAGACAACCATTCACTCTCATATTTACTAGGGACTAGGGACACTTTAGAGTTTCCAGTTGACCTATACATGCATGTCTTTGGGCAGTGGAAGGAAGCCTGGAAAGTACAGACTCTTCACAGGAAGGCTGGAGTTGGCCAGAGAGGTAGAGTGGGTAGCGCTCCTGTCTCACAGCAAGAAGGTTGTGAGTTCAAACTCACCATCTTGTTTTAAAAGGGGTGGACAATTATAAGTCTTTGACTTCGGCCTATGCCCGTTTGGCCAATGTGAGCTTTATCTGATTTGAATTGTAGTGTTTTTGTTTTTGTTTTCTCTCACTTGGCCAAAATAAACTAAACTAAACAAATAAACAAAAATAAACAAACCCTGGCTGACTACAACAGATTGTTACCATGTCTATCTTAAATTATATTTTGTTAAAGTTTGCCATTTCTTGTATCATTTTGCACTGGTCATTACTCCAATTAGCCCCATCTTGACTTAATTCAGTCTCTGGGCTTGAAAGAAATGATTTATCTTGGTTAGTTAAGATGCTTACATGAATGTTCATTTAAACTCTAATGTTAAAGGTTTTAATGGCCTCTGCTTCTATATGACTAAAACATGCGGCTATCTAGGTCTTGTGTAAATTAAAGTCAAGTGCTCACCAAAAGCATTGAATTCTAAAACTAGAATATGAACTAATAAGTCAAACATAGTTCTGTGGGGACTTACAGTGAAATGTGGTCTGGCCAAAGTGAACTGCTCCTTGAGTTTAGACGTCTGCTGCTCTGAACCCAGGTCTATGACAGTGCAGGAGTCCAGCAACTCAGAGACATACTTAAGGTCTTTCACCGTCTGAAAACACAATTTACAATAAAATATTTAATATTACCTAGAAAGATATTAATGTTTATTACACTCTTAATGGAATGAACAAGAAAAGTCAATGACTGTGAATAACTTATAATTACAGAAACCAAGAGACAGGTAATCACACTTTTTATTTTTTGGCCTCATACCTATTGAAGGTCAGATGAACTAAAACATTGTTAAATAAATTAATATATATTCTATATTTTGATAGTTCCAACAATGTTTTTTCATCTTAAGTTTTGTCTTGTTTTGTTTCTTCCTAAGTGACACAAATACCATCTTGTCTAAACTTTACCTTTAAGAGTCTCTCTCTGTGTTTTTGGCAGAACTTATTGTCCTCTTGCAGCTGTTGTAACTGTGTCTGATAATGTTTCCGCAGCTCAGTTAGATCATCTTTAGTCTCACTGAGCCGCTTCATTGTCTCGGTCACCACATTCATCACAGACTGCAAGTTTAGCCCTGGCTTCAACACCTGGCACCAACACAAACAAAAACGTTAATAGTGCTTTACCTTATGTTATGCAAGAGCTTCCAAAAGGTTTTTTATTGTTCCTGTTCAAATGAAATGACCTTAATAACATCACTCCTGTAGCTGTTTCCCAGTTCTTGAGCACTGAGGAATCTCTGCAGTGCTGTCTGCCAATGAACGTCTGTTTTTATTTTGGCTTCTGTACAACCATCCTCTGAATCCACTGTCTCCTGTTCCTCAGGTCTCTTACTGTAGGTTTGCCTCAGATGTCCAAAGTCTACCTTCACCTACAAAGCAAATGGCAAACCATATAATATTAATTGCCATAAACTTTAGTACTATATCATCATATCTGGAGAGGCTTATCGATATGAAGATAGATAGAGACACAAATTGTATATGTTTTCAAAACTGTATTGCCATAGCAGTGTTGCAGAGGTCTACCTGTATGCTGCTGCAGTCTATAATAGAAAAAGATGCATGTCTTTGAAGGTTCTCGGTCATCCAGGTCATCTTAGAGAAACCCTGTCCTTTCATAGCTAACAAGTATAAGACCAGAACAGCCTGGTCCTATCAGGTTTAGTTTCAGGTCCCTCTAGAGATATTAATAAACCCGAGCCTGTTTTTTGGTGTGTCTGCTCGAAAAGGACATGTCCACAGTAAATTGACTATATCTCTGCAACTACAAGGTGTATTTCAATAATTATGTATCTCAAACACTATTTTAAATTACAGCCACACATGTCAACATTACTTGCACCAAATTTAATTGTTCTAATGTGAAACAAACCAAAACTAAAACTTACGATTTGTTTATGAAATAGTCAGGCTCCATTATAAAGAATAGGGCAGAATTTGGTATATTTTGGCACCACCTGTTTTGTTTGCTTGCTGTTTGGTTTGTGTTTGGAGAAAAATGTAAATGGCTTATATGTGCTTGTAGCCAAGTCTCAGTGATGTGCTGCTTTGCCATCATTTTCTGAGTCTATAGTCCCCCAATTGGGGAACATGTGAAAAGGCCCTCGGCCTACAAAGTCTCTAGGAATTATAGATGAAGCGTCTTCACCTTGAAAACTGAGTCCCGATGCTTTTGCTGTAACATTTTCTTTAATAGAAAAAGAGGAAGGAAGAGCATTTTGAACTTTAATTTCAGATGTTATTGAGACTTACAGGTATAAAACTTGGTAAGTACTGTGCTTGTCTTAATTTTGAGCACACTAGATTAGAGGGTTACAACAGTATAGAATAATGCCAATGGTCTAACTCAGTGGTTCTCAAAACTGTGGTAGGCTGCCGATGGTGGTACACTGACACTCTCTGGTGCTCATATAAGTCTTAGAGGTTTCTCTAAGGAAAAAAACATTTAACATATATTTAGATATGTAGACCTTTGTTTTTTTTTATATAACAAAGGTATATTTTTCTATATAACTGGTCTTATCTTCCGGCCCAGATATTTTTCCACGTCATCTGGCCCACTTTTAAAGAGCCATTCAAAACGTAAACTAGCAAACAGGTTCATCATAAATTACATATTGACACATACGACCAAAACGCAGGAGCTCACTTACTTCCTCTGCTGTCTGCAGGAAGGTGACATAGGGCTGCAGCAGCTGTAGATTTGACTCAACAGTTGTGTTCACAGTCTTCAGTTCCTTCAGGATAAGATCTACCCGAGCGGTGAGTTCAGGGTTTAACACAGCGGCTGGGCTGGAACTGGTGCTTCTCTTGAGCTGCTTTGTTAGAGCCTTTAGACCTGAAACACTGGGGTCACTAGGAGAGTCTAGGCACAAGGATCGGATCTGATCCAGGATCTGCCTCATTGACTCTGCATCCTGACCTGCAGCCTGAGGGATGGAAAAGTGGAGCTTGTTTTGAACATTTATCACCTTTTACTCATTGGCTGTACAGAAGAAATGACAGTTTAAAGGGTTAGGGTGTGTAGATTTTTGCCTTATTTGTTGTCATCTGCTGACAAAAGTGCCAGTCCTACTTTTTAAAGCAGGTGACCATCTATGTGGCCTTCAGGCACATGTTATCTACAAACCAATCTAGTGGAAATAATAATAGTCATTTATTAAACAAAATGAATGTAGTTCATAAATGTCTTCACCCCAACAAGAATGTTTGCTCCAAAAGTAAACCTAAATGTGCTTCTCCTCCAGCAGTGCATGTTTGTCTCTGGGCAGCTGTAAAAACAGGAACAGGAGGTATTGGGACTTCTACAAAGCTATTTTTCCAAGATGGACAGATGCAAAGAGTGTTATGTTGTTATAATGATACACTATTTTAAGCAGTTTTGACTGTGTTGAATGTGTTTCTTTTTGTCACACTAACTTCAAACTAACTTCAATAATATGTATATTTTTTTCCAGACAATATTGTTGGGAGTGCTTAGAAAGATTATGACTACTCGGACTTACACTACTAACAAGTGATTGAAATAGACTGAAAACAGGCAATCGATCAACACGTTTAAGTATTTTGTACTGGCCCCAGAATTTGAAGTAAAATGAATCCTCTTAAATATGACAGGTGTGTTGTACCTGGGCCTGAGATTGCAGCTGGAGGTGTGTCCTCAGAGAGTGTTCAGCCTCAGAGAGACACTGTCCTGCCTCAGAGCTGACAGATGCTGCACTGCTGCACTGCTGCAACCAGACACACACCTACAGAAACATTCAAACACATAGTATTTACAGACTATGGTCTGGAGTACATTATGACTCTGAAAATGAAACGTGTACAACCTCTCAAAAGAGACAGAGACACTGTACCCTGTCAGCGAGTTGGTCACATGATGAGTGTAGTTTCTGAATTTCTTCATGATGGGGGTGCTCTGTGGCTCTGTATTTAGTCTCAGGTGGGAGATCTTTGGTTTCTTTCTGCTTGGTTTCTGTTGTGGGCATAGGATGCTGCTCTATCATGCATTCCATTTTTTCTTTGAATACCATGTCCACTTCAAGTCTATCGTCGACATTTTCAACCACATTTCCCTCTAAAGTTCCCAACAGAGGCTCTGGTTCTGATGTAGTCTCAAGCTTCACATTAAGATCAGGTTGCAAATTGTCTCCTAACCCACAGTTAGCATCTACAATCTCCTCAAAGTCTGGTTGTCTTCTGGTTGTTTCCTTAGATTTGGATTCACAGTTCACCTCTGATTTGGTTTTATATAACTTGCTTTCCAAATTCTGCTCTGTCCCAGACTTTGGTGAAGGATTGGCAATGGAATGAATAAATAGGTCCTTGTTTTCTTGCCATTTCCATTGAAACTGTTTGAAGTTGAAAACTGGCAAAGAATGTGGCTGCTCCAATGGTGCCTCCAGTGCTTTGTCTTTACTGTCCCTTGAAACAGACAACGTCTTAGGATTATTGGATATAGAGTTTACTTTGGTTAGAACCTCTGTCTGTTGGTCAGATTTGATTTTTAAGTGAAGGTCTGCTACGTCGTTTAAACTGGAACTGCAATGGAGCTCTCTAGTCTCTGTAAATCCGTTTTCACTGTCCAGATCTTTTCCAGGTTCCGCCTCTTGCTGCAGGTCTTCACTGTCCAACGACTTCTTCAACGTTGTGTGTGGAATTGAATTGAATGCACTATAGAGATTTGTGGGTTTATACGATTTGCTTTCAGATTTTTGCTCCAGTTCAGACTTTGGTGAAGGACCTCAATAACATTAATGATTTGTTGGAATTTTTGGGAGGTAAAATTGAAAACTGGTAAGGATCTTGAGTGCAGTCCCAACTGTATCTTTGATCCTTGGTTCTTATTTTCATCTGAAGGAGATATTGTCTTTAGATTTTCATTGGACATTAGTTTTATATTGGATATAGCTTCTCTCTGTTGGTCAGACTTAAAATCTAAGTGGAAGTCTGCTACGTCATTTGTACTGTAACCAATATAGAGGTCTTTAGTCTCCATTAATCTGGATTCATAGTCCAGGTCTGGTCCATTTTCTTGCTCTAAAAATGGCTCCAAATTTGCAGAGTTTTTTACTTCTGATTCCTGCTGTATGTCTTTACTGTCCAGTGACTTTGTGGAATTTGTGTTTTGATCCGAAGCTTGATGAAGGGCTTCTGTTTCTTCAAGTGCACATTCTGGTGTTGGATTCATAGATTCCACCCAAAGCTCTTCTCCTTCCACCATTTTGGATTCAGATTGCAGGTTTATGGTCTCATTTGAGGATAAAGACAATAGATTGGAGGAGGAAGTGAACTCATTTTCTTCAGTCTCCTTTACGCCCAAGTCAAACTTAGCTGGAAAACGTTTGGCTTCCCCTGGTTTTAAGTCAAGCTTAAGCTCAGCTTCAGATCCGGACTGAGGCTCTTGTTCCAGGATTTTGTCAAGTGAAAGACTCCAGTCCTGCAAAATAAAAAAAATATACCTTTAATTAAAGAGCATGACAACACATAAACTGATTACTTTCACATTTTTAAATATCACATTAAAAAAGCTTTTTTTTTGTCAGTTAATGCATATCAAGTATGTCAGCACATTGAGAAGAAGTCAAAATTACTCTTGTGAGATTGTAAGGTGATTCAAGAGGTGACTTAAATGTCTACACATTTACATTGAAAGATGTTTTTGCTCTGTTTCTTTATGTGCCTTTAGTTTAGGGGGCACACAAACACTGGTCAGGAAAATGCAACAGTAATGCCGTTGCTCAACCACATTGACACAATAACAAAGCCACCTAAAACATCCAAAACGGTAATAGTACATAAGTCAAACCATTAGGGGATTCTGTAGAGACTTTGCTTTCGCACGTGTGCTGCGTCTATGACATCATCGTTTCCAGAGAGGATTACGTCTTCACGATTCATACAAGAGCCGCAAAAAAAACAAAAACACCATCTCGGCCGGACTTAAAAGTTTGCCTTTTCATGAAGTGAGAACACAGTCCTCACGTAAACAAGAGGACATTCCACAACAGAATAATTGTGGTTTTGGCAAAACACCTGTGTAAATGACCTCTTAGTCTATGCTGCTGTTTATTTTGAGATGAGTTTAGTGTAGTTTCATGTTGACACTCACAGCTCTAAAGAGAAACCCATGGTTAACTGAACAAGTTGGTGAAACCCTTCGTGATATTACTGATCCGGAGCACGTCTTACTGGGCAGAAGAAACATATCAGAGGAAGTTTGATCCAGGAAAATCTAAGACAATCTAAATCTCAACCAGGAACAAACTAAGACATACATCACAGGTATTGAGTGAAGCAAGCTAATCCTTTTGTTGTGATTTTGGATCCATGAAGCAGGCTCAACTAGAGTCATGCTCAGTCTTCATCCACAGTGTTTAGCTTAAGGAGGTTTAAGGTCAGGCCTAGCAAACATATGGGGAATGTAAGATTTTTTAATCAAACATCTTTTAACTTAATCCGGTCAGAAATAAAATATTTAGCTTAAACTGAATATTAAATTAAATTAAATTAAAATAAACCATCATTTGCATATTAATATTTATGTATTGGGTGGTATTTAATGTGCCTCGTGATCTTTGTGAAAGAACAGAAAACAAGTAAAATGACAAGAAGTAGGTTCATACTAATGCACGCTAGATTTTTTATTCTTATTTTAATTTAGGTCCACATAAAAAAAAAAAAAAAAAAAAACATTAAACAATATGAAACTTTCATATGCATATACCGAAAGGGTGTAGGCTGTTGAGACTTAATATTATTATTATTTGCCTACTGCCCACCCAAGAGAAGTCCTTAGAATAATAACCTAAGACTAAACTTTTGACTTAGTACATCAAGTAACAGTTATAACATTTGTTACTGGACACCTCATTTGCATGTACATATGATCTATATTTCTGTCTCAGAAACACTGATACTCCATGGATCATGTATCTGACAGACACGAGTTATATTTGACTTTGGATCCTGGGCTGGATACATTTAAAATAATAATGAGCTAAATACACAAAGTGTGGACCAATATGGAAAAATATCTATTAAAATTCAGGCTATAGCTTGATATTATAAGACAATAATAATCTTATTGTCCCACATTGGTTTATAAGATCTGTATTTGGTCGTGTTTAAGGCCTAAAACCTGAATGCCAGTGTGTTTCCTGCTCCTGAATAAATCAATGAATCATCAGCCTGCAAATGGACATGATCTAAGACAGAATATTTTTAAATCTAGACATCGGAGAGAGGGCAATGAAACCGCAGCAGGATTTTATTTAGAACAGGCTTGCAGAAAAGATGGATGCTCCTAACTGCAGAGATAAATAGACTTAAAAGATAGATAGCTTTATAAAACATTAATTTAATTTAATTTAATTAGAATTTTACAATTTTCTTTTAATAGGAGTAATACACCATGTGTGTGAGCCACATTAAAGCTACTGTTTTGTCTGGGTGACGTATGTTTTGAGTTTCTGGTTTATAATTTGTTTTGACCACAAGGTGTCGCCCAAGTTCCATTTTATGTTCACCTCAACTATATAATATGTCACTGGGGTCCCCTGTGGGGTTGTTGGAGTGCAGGGACACACAGTTTTTGACTGTGCATGTCGGTTCTGAGTTTTGTTTTGTTTGGATATTTGTTTGAATTGCCTACTATTAGTCTATGTTAATGCCCAGAGCAGATGCCACCAGATTGTTATTTGAGTTTAGATTTGGACTATTACAAATAAATATCAATTTTGTTTTTATACATATTATTTGGACTCTGGACCCATTTGTTTTGTGATCGTTTGCACTCGTCAATTATTTTTACTCACTCCATTCGCATAGTGCCTTATCTGTTACAATTTGGACATTACACCATGGATAATGGGATTTATTGTCAGACTATTGGATGTGTTGGACACATGGCACTGAGCATGCTCTGGAGTCAGACACCGGTACAGAACCGTAACAGAATCTTTGCGTTCTGGGCAAAGTGCAGTGATGTGTTAATCTCTTAACTTCTTAGATCAGAGAAGGAACACATTTTGGGTCATTCTGATACTGCCTGGCATCTGGCTTGTTTTGGTCTCTCACATAAATTAGTTAAAAATAAAAAGTCTACCATTACTAAAGACTTTGTACTCAACGTAAGTGCTCAACGGAGGGCGCAGTTTTTTCGAGTTTGTTGTGTTTGTCTGCTTTCATCTTGTAAAGTCAGAGCATTATTGTTGATATTTATAACTCCACCTGTAATTATGAGATTGATGATGAGAAATTCATTAGCATTTAACCTTCCAAACAAATCAGACACACACACATCAGGACACATGAATGAAAGACAAAAGTCCAGTTACAGCATTAATGAAGTAAAATGTTTGTAGAAAATGTTAAACTGTAAATGTAAATGTTGTTAGCCCATTGGTATTTAAATAAGAGACCAGTTAAGCATTACCACATACAGTACATTAGATCTGTGCCTATGTTCCACTTTGTAGTTTTCATGCTTGGTGTCTTTGCGTATTATAAAACCCACCTCTTCAGCCTGACTTCTTTGACACTTACTTCAGAATCGCGGTAGGCGACGCAGATCTTGGTGTTGTTCTGTGACTGTTGCAGTTGCAGTTTTACCTCCTGTTCCACTCTCCTCCTCCGGTCCTGCAGCGACTCCATAATCTGCTCCAGTCTCAACACCGGGCCCCAACTGCACCGGGACGTCTGGGGAAGTCAGGCAACAGTGTACAAATAATCTCATTACAGTGAAAGAAAATGGTATGGTTCAGTTATGTCTGCTACATAAAACCTTCTGAATTCTTTTTATAATTTTCAAATCTTTAATACAGGAATGTTATATTGTTAACACTGTATACAAAATGCCCAACTTTACATTTAATGCTGACAGTGATTTGTAACTTTTTTACCATACAGACCTACACAATAACAATATAGGTCATACTTCGTTGAAAATAACACACCTGTTTATGTTTTTCCTTTTGCCTTTTTTGCTCGAGTGAGGATTATCTATTGTCATACAGTAGGTAATTGGTGCAGTAGACAGGCGCAACAATGGACTGCTAATGGGATGAGGGTAAACAACAAGGCTTTGTATTGTATTGTATACAATTTTCTTCATTGTATGACTGCATTTCTTCATTTTATGACTGCATTTTATTCTGTTCTTCTAGATTCAAGAAATGAATTTGTACTTTTCCCCACTGATTTACCTCCTCGTCTCCTTCTTCCTCCTCATCCTGCAGTACTCCCCCTCGCCTTTTGAGGGCCTCGGTTTTCTGCAGTTCTCTCAGCTTCTTGCACAAATCTCCACTACAGCTCAAAAGCTGCAAGGACCTACCCAAAAGTTCTGGAATTCAGAAGATAACACAGTGACATTAAAAAGCAAAAAAGGATTGTTATTTTGTAATTGTGTTACTAAATGATAAACATTACATAAGTTTACCTCTTCTGATGCAGTTATATGTGAGCTGAACATCACTCAGACTGTCTGGATTAATTTCTAAATCCTTCAGTCTCTCGATACCAGCAGCAAACTGGACAGACAGGAAAGAATGCGTTAGAAAGACGGACAGTCACAGAATGCAGCAACTGAATTCACTTTGTTTGAACTGATTAAATACAAAGAATGTGCGGTACTGCAGAATATTAGTGCTCATTGAGAAAAAAGAGGTTACTGAGTTCAAGTCCTAATAAGACCAGACATGATCCTGGGAAAACTTCATGCTAAACTGGGCACAGACGGCCATCTCTACTCCATATATGGAGCGTGAGTGTGACACTGGACTCCTGCTAATATTAGCTTAAACAAACACGCCTGTGGAATGAGAAATGTTTGTGTTTAATCACACTATTGCAAGTAGTCTTAAAGTCATTAAGTAAGTGATGTAGACTTGGCATTTCATTACTTTGAGTGTGAAGAACTGAGCTTATAATGATCATAAACTAAAATGTTTTAGATCTTTGCAATTTACTGTTGGGACTTAGCGAGATGACAAAACTGATGGGCTGTGTAACGTCACCAAAACACAAACGCTGGTCAATCACTGGACACTCATTACACACTTATAAAACCAATAGCTTTTTTGGATGCAGAGCAGGTGCCCAAACAAAATTAAAACAAAGCTGGATTCAAAGGTTTGCAATTGTGTTATAAACAAGCCGCCAAAATACTACAGTCTTTCATTCATCGACACAGTGGTTACACTATTACTCAAGGAAAGAAATTCTTTAGTTCGTCTTTCTGTGTAGAGTTTGGATGCCCTCCCTGTGCCTGCGTGGCTTTTCTACGCCGGTTTACCGGTTTTTAAAATTTTAAAAACATGTACACTACAGGCTAACCCTCCTGTCAGTATCAGTGCAGCAAATGTTCATTGGAGCTGTATGACATTAGAAACACAATGCAACTATACATCTCCAGACTTTATACAATTTCAACTTCCCGCTAAGTTTTAAAGCCCCTTCTGATATCTTAAATGTAGGATACTCTAATATTATTGCAATACAGATATTGCATAGAGGAGTGATATAGACCCTGCCAGGCTGCATGCAGATTTTGTGGATCGGACTTTCACATTATTTTGAACAAGTTAGCAAACTAAAACCAAAATAAAAGTTTTCTAGACAAGACTGTCTGGTTGTTTTGTATAAAGGGGATGAGAAAGGAGCACAATGCAACACTACAAAAAACAAAGGAAACATTAGCATTGCAATTTATTTTTTAGAATAATAGCTACAACATAAGCTAATTCATTAGCTTATATTAAAATCTCTTATTCAAAAAAACAGGTTAACTTCTAGCTGGTTGTTCACATTCTCTCCGAGGCTCTGACATTAAACACGTCTCTGTTGGAGACATTTGTCAAAAACATTGTGTTTATGCACTATTTGCAATGTTTGATGGCTAATGCTAATTCTTCCATTGAAAATGTACAGCTTAACTGGCACTGTGTTGTTTCCAAACAAAAAAGGGTCTTTATGGTGCAGCTCTAGTAGCTATCATGGCAAATACTCAAAGACAAAGACTAAGAAACTGGGGAAGAATGTGAAACCTTCATTGTGTGATGGATGGGTTATACTCACTGGACATTCAGAGTCCAGTGAGTACAGTGTGCAGCTAATTAGACACTGATAAAATACATTGCTAAGCTAAATAATGTTACACCTGATGGGATGACTGTGAGATGCTTTTGAGATGAATTTGGTTTCAGAATATGGTGGATTTTAACTTAAAGTTGAAATGAATCACCTTGCTGGTGGTCCTTAGCTATAGCGTGTATTAAAAGGCCACAGAGGTACACTAAGCTCTTTTTTGAAAGTACATTACAAATGGGAGGTGGATGGGACATTTCATTTTCTTTATTTGGTTGTGATTCACTTGGTCTTGAGTTATTTTGGGATTTGGTGCACATGTTACATTTTTGTTTTTTACTTAAAAAGTACTTTTGTTTAGCTGCACATAAGTTGACTGTGCTTCATTTGTCATTAGTGATGGCTGATCAGGGTTTTGTTGAAGCTTCGACACAATATTCAAAAAAACTGGAGTACCTGGAGGAAACCCACCCAAGCACAGGTAGAACATGCAGACTCCACACAGAAGATTAAACTAAAGCAAGCATAGCTAAGCCATACTTTTCAGTGTGACTTTCATGGAATACCACTCAATTGTCTTACATCCTTGACATGTTATCAGGGCTCAACAAGAAAAAAACAACAGAATTGTGTTTGCCCACTGCACACATCACAAGTTTTTAAACTACAAGTGTGTAGAGCAAAAGTAATAATAAACCCTTGTGTTGAGGTTATACTTCTACATTGGCTGTCATAACAAGCTATAATTTTTATGCTTGGTTATGATGTGTCCAAAAATATGTCCTAATGCTGGCACTGACAACACATAAATTGACTGTAAATTGTCCGGAGGGAGACTCAGTACTGTGTTAAGTCTGTTGGCAGCTTTCCATTCGTTAAAGATGAAAATAGAACATGAGGGCCCATTGTTGGACAGTTTTCAGACAAAGGGCCACAGCAGATGGTGGTGGTCAAACAGCAGGTGTGGTAATGAAATGACAGGCTGCCAACAGGCAGGTTTAACCACAGCATGCTACAGACCCAACAACCGCAGCACAGAGAGAAATGTGAGCCTCCAGCTGAGACATGTCCTTGATGGAGACACTAAAGAACTACAGTCCTGTACTTTAACAGCTTTACCTACTGTGTACTTGAGAGGTCATACAAACTGAAAGAAACCCAATGTAAAGCAATTACCTCTTGACTGTGAATAAGTACGGTTTAGAAAGGCATCTCACTTCAGTTACTTCATGAATCCGTTCTAATCCAAGTGCCTCAATGTCCTCTGCAATTTCATCGATCCGTCAGGAACATGTTCTATTTTAGGCCTCTCCTTAAAATTCATGGCAAATGTCCTTAGTGACAGTCTCTTAGCTCTAAGCTTTATACAGTTAACCACTAAGAATGTCGCTTAAGGTGCAGACGCATTTCATGTAATTGTAATTATATTAATTGCACCTTATATTAATTGCACCTGTTCTTAAAGTTTGCATTGTTTTCTTAAAAAAAAATAATATATATATTACATTTTAGGGAACCCACAGGCACAGAGAAAAGGAATTTGGCATCAGACTATACTGCCTCAGCCTTAGACTAAAAGTTATCAAACCACATGGACTCAGACTAAAGCTCCTCAGCCTCAAACAACACAAAATTGTGAGTGTTGAGTTACTTTACTGCAGAAAACAGTGATGTTTGTAAAAAGCCTATTTGCTCCTGTGGCAACAGGCTACGGCAGTATAATTTGAGGCCAAGTCCCTTTTCTCTGTGCCTGAGGATGTCCTAAAATGTACACTATACTGCGAAAAGTTGGCGTTAAGTGCTTTTAGTTAGTGGCCTTTACCTGGTGGGCTCTGCAGAAAAAGTCTGCAGCCAGCGCCAGGACGTGGAGCCGCTTGTCCAGAAGACGGAGGAGCAGAGTCCACCCCTCACTCAGAGATGCCTCCATGGCTCTGTACACTCCCTCCTCTTCCTCCTGGTTCCTCTTCTGTTCAAACATCAACTTGTTCTCCCTCTTCCTCTGCTCCTCAAACTGCTTCTTATTGACCGAACACAAAACCTTATTCTCATGTTTCTGGAGACATACCAGATAAAAAAAAAACTTTGAGAATCGGACATGCCAGAGGGAATTGTAAAATAAGTGTGTCTCTCTCGTACCTTAAGTTTTTCCAGAATCTGTTGCTGCTCTTTGATCAGTGTCTTGTTTTCCTCCTGGTTCGACCCAAACTCACAGAGTCCAGGATGAACATGGACCAGCTGGAGGTGGACCGATGAGCCGCTCTGTTTGTATCACAGACAAAATAAATACATGTGTAGGGTAAGAGGTCAGTGAACTTACTTTTTCACTAGTCCTTCTGCTGTAGTAAAAAAGATCTGCTGCTCGAATAAGTCCAATTCTAGTCATAAAAATGTACTTTCCCGGAACAATGACATATGGCAAGAGATTAGTAAGTGACACACTACTACACTACTCTACCACATGACGCATATAATAAAGAAACTAGGCCAATACACTGGACCCTAGCAGAGTTTTATTTGTACTAAATACATACAGTTTCAGACATGTTACTTCTTACAAACTTGCAGGCTTGGATAACTGGCTAAAAGTTACACAGGGCTGCTTTGTATTAAAATATTCTGCACAATAGAATAGCAAAGAGGATATGTTTTGACCAGATAACAGACCAAAAGCAAAAGAATTCCACAAAGTAGTACTGTATAGCAGGGGTCCCCAACACCCAGGAAAATGAGTCACGGCCCACTGGTCTGCACAAAAAATGTTAATTTTAATGGATTTTGGACAATATAATATAGTGTTATATTTTAAAAACTTCCACCAGAAGCTCTTTCCCACGCTTCCGTGCACTTGACTAACACAGCTCTGTTTGCTGCCAATTTAGTCAACACATTGAACTGAGCTAAAATGAGCAAAATAAACAATTATCTCTGAAGTGCTTCTCTGATTAGAGGGAACATTCAGTGGTTCAGTGGTAGAGTGATCGTCCCGTAACTGGAAGGTTTCCTGCTCTCCCCACAGTTCATACTGTCGTTGTGTCCTTGGACAAAACACTTAACTCACCTTGGCTCCAGTGGTATTCCAGCTGTAACACTGGTAAATAGAAGCTTAATGTAAGTCGCTTTGGATAAAAGCGACTAAATATGGATTCATGGATTCATCTCAATAGGTGATCACACACTGCCTAAGCCCGCTTTTTGTAATATGTGGCTAACAACTATCAAATTAGGCTTTTTCCATCCACAAACAACCCTTGAACTCGGATTGAATGGATCCATAACCCATTTGTGAACCAGTCAGGTGACTCAGCCCTATCCATGTGTAAGGAAGAACAAGGGCTTGGCATTGCAAATGATGGTGTCCTGAAAACAATATTATTTTGAGACAACTTCAAACGTCGCATTATTCTGGATAAAAGTCAGAATATTCAGAGATCAAAAGCCTATGGCTCCCACTGACTCAACATTAGAGTGAGTTTTGTTAGATTAACTATAGTAATTAGATTATTTCTCTGCAGCAGGGTGTAGTTTGCTGGGCACGTCATACACAAGTAACTTGGCTTGTGTGGCCAAAACATTTAACATGGCGGACGCTTCTACCGACAGGCCATTAATTACTGTTCTTGCCTTGGTTTTGAATAACCAGCAAAGTGTAAAAACGATAAAATTGCTCTGGTGTCCACTCTAGTGCTGGCCATGTTAACTAGCGGCACTAATGTGGTGTCCTTGTTGACAAACGGCTGTGTGGTTTCGCCTTTTTTCGCGTCACGTCTGGCATTTCTCTAATTGGTTAACATTCCTCTTGTAAACCCCGCCCTTGATATTGAATGCAGGTAACAGGGTACCAGACTAACTTCTTTGTATAGAATAGGAAAAGAGTTAGACATGGCTGGCCAGGCTAGGTCAACTGACAGTTACATAAATTTATTAGATTAAATATTTTCCAGGTGACACATTATGATGGTTGGCAAGGACATTTCCTTCTCTAAGCTCTTAACCCCTAACCTGGTCACCCAGACTGCTTTTTTGTTGTATTGCATATGCAGAGAAATTGATCTGGGATTGTCTAATCTGCTCTTTATTCAGCTCCTTTCTCCCCAGGCCAGTTGTAGCGAGGGAGGCAGGATTTTGTTTTGCGTCATATTGAGCGCAACAATTTTTTCAATCAAAAAGTCAAGATGTCCACCGCATTGGTGGGATTGTTTGAAACTACGCATGCTTCTGTTCTTGAAGACCTGGACATGTCTTTAAAACTACCGCAACTTCTCTACCAAATGCCATGCTGGTATACGCTGTGGTTTGTTGACAACTGGAATTGGACGGTCGCTTTCCTTACGATTAGTTTACTCAGCGAACGTTAGTTCCGCCCATGGTCCAGCCTTGAACTCCTGTTCAAACCCTGCGATCCCAGACTAATATCTGTGTATGTAATACAATTAGAAAGCAGTCTTACTGATATTTTACCTGCATTCCTGCCCACTTATGGATATTCATTGCTAACCTTGTGATCATTTGGATGATGTGGAGAATTTAAGCAGTAGGGGCAAATCTTTGTGTTACCAACCTAAAGGAGGGTAAAGAGGGGAAAAACCCAATACACTTCTTGGGCCTTGGGCCTGGTGTCTTATCAAGGTGCCAAAAAACACATTCAAATTGACTGTGCGCATAGAAGAATGGGTCCCAGACATGCAGGTCCCAGATCCACGACCATCTTTTCAGTGCGCATGGGTCAAGTTGTGTGCAGCCTGTTGCAGACTCTCCCGACTTTTGCTTCTGTTCAAATATTTCTACTATTTTGCTGCTACCTTCACTTATCACTTTGGACAACGTTTCCCTTCTTCATATCACACGCCAAAGGAAGGTTGAGGGTCTTTTTTGGGTTTTTTTGTAGTCCGTAGTTGCACAACTCCTTTCAGAGTGGCAATGCAACTCTCTCCTGCCCTTGTTAACACAAGGTAATAGCTGATTGATCTGAAGTTGGCCACAATTTCAAAGAAAATATCCCTGCTGAATGCTGGTGCAAGACACACAGGGGATGCAGAGGGAATAAAAAGCTATGGAGAAAGAGGGAGGTGTTGAAACAATGGCGGAGGTTTAAGCCGTGTCACCCCTCTATCACCATGGACAAGATTAACGAACTAATGGCACTGTCCCAGAGTCAGAGGGAATACTGTGACTGTAGTTTGATGTGCCTTATGGAGAGATGGCTGCACCAGGATATACCTGATGACAATGCAACAGTTAAGGTCTTCCACACAGTCCGTGCAGACAGGGACCGCGCCAGAAGCAGCAAACGCAAAGGGGGAGGGCTTGTGGTGGCCAGTGCCATCATGTATGCTGTTGTATGCTGGGGCAGCAGCCTGAGGGCAAGGGACACTAACACACAGGAACATCAGGAAGGTTGTGGGAGAGGAACTAAACTCTCCGACAGTGGTGTCTGAGAGGAGGATGGTATCCAAAATCAGGACTATACTGGACTTTCCCTCACACCCTTTCCACAATGTGCTGACTTGCTACAGAAGCTCGTTCAGTGCCTGTCTCCATCAAACTGTTAAACTCTTTAAGGGACATACAAACATTGAACACTACACCCTTACAAACGTTTACCATGTAAAAATGGGTTACTGAATGTAAATACGTTTTAATTTTATTAATATTTATATTTACTGACTTATTTATTATATCTTCAGTTATTCTCAGCATATTTTAATGCAATTCTATCTTTCATCGTTGGGAATGCTTGTTTGTAACAAAAAAAATTTCCCCTCGGGGATTAATAAAGAAATTCTGATCAAGTAGCGGATAATGGCTGTGCCACAACAAAGCTGGAGCATAGCGGACAACTAGTCTATATATGCCAGGACTTCTCATGGGTGGTTCAGAAGAAACGACCGTTGGCGTCTGCAAGGCTCTAATTGAAATAGGCATTCGCTTCATTTTGCACTTCCCAGCAACACTCACGATGACCCATGGCGTCTCCAATCCCAAGTTTACAACTCCGAAGGACTCACGCTGAATCAAATGTGGATACGAAGCGCAATCAAGCTGTGAGTTTGCAGGGTTTAATATGGACATGATTGAAATGGACCGTTTAAGTGGGACGAGTACATGCTGCTCCATCTTTGGTGAGTGAAGACGAGACAAATAAATATACTATTTGTCAAGCACAAGACACTGACAGTATGGCCATTTTGTTGGATGCAGAGAAAACCACGTCTGATGCCACATTATTGCCAATAGAGAGTTAAAAAGACAATTACCTGCTTTCATAATGTGCTGAATCAGATGAATGCACTAGTTAAATTAGATGTGATGTCAAATTCAATTATATTGGACGGATGTTCTGGGGGACATGAAAAGGATACTTGGAGTAAGAACAGAACTTGGATCCTGTGTCTCTGCTTTTGGGCTACAGGGACAGTAATGTTGGTTCAAGCTCTACTATACACATTACTTCATATTACTAAACATCCACTACTAAAAAAAGTTGTATATTGAATATGAAAGGATGATTTTATCTTAGACATTTTAGCAGAGTAAAAGCTTTGCATTTAAATACATAACATATTACACATTTAATTACTTTTTGTCCCAGGAATCAATTGGATAGATATATAACCAATCAGAAAGAAGAGTGCAGTCAGTTCCAATGAGCGCAGAATAACCTGCACCGCAAGGCCACACCATTTTAGATAAATGTTTTATACTGGTCAAACAGAATATTTACGTTGAAAATAAGTGTAAATTGATGTAAAGGAAAGGGATTCTTGACCCATTTCACCTTGCAAAGTGAATGTACTGTACTGTATAAGTCAGGTCATACTAATATCCTATCTACACAGAGGCCAGTATCTCTGAGAATGTTGCTTTTGTGTGCTTTTTGGCCTTCTGTACACTGTTTTGATCAAGACATTCAGAAAATCTTTTCTCTTTTCATGTGACAGGTGAAGGGCACTGATTGGAAATTGGAAATGTGCATGCTCATCACACAAAACAAGAATGAGCATGTGCGTATACATAATAACAATATTAACCATGAGTATGTCTCAAAGGGCTTATTTTGTTTTTCTTGACTCCTGAACCACTGTCCCTAAGCTTTATGCTGCTCTGAGAAGTGAGGAGTGAGGACACACTGGAGCATCCTACGGGAACAAAACCCCACCTACACAGTTTGATGAGATACTTAACAGGCATGTTTTGCTAATGATCAGATTTGAGTTGATATTTCATGGAAGGGCTCATCTCTTGTGAATGTTATCATGAATCATCATCTTGTATAGTTAAAGATAAATAAAAAAATGTCATAAATATATGTTCATAATCTAGGCCAACATTTAGATCAAACTAAAATCAACAACTAACACTAAGGTTAATTTGAGGTATTTGAGGAATAAATGCCATCATAGCCAGATGTTGCAACAAATGAAGCTCTTGAGGAAAGTACGTCCCATTGCTCTTAACTCAGTTCTCCAAAATCCACTGTCCTGTCCTGTCTCCTATGTCCTCTCCTGTGTCCTCTCTGAGTAGATTCTGAATCTACAACATATACAGTACGTTCCTGAAACAAATAAACCGCCTTGTCAGATCACAAAAACTGATGCCTTAAATAAATCCGAGTGTTGTTGTCTGGTGCTGATCCTTGGCAAATAAGGATAGATACTTATGGCTGCTGCAATTTAATATTAAGTGTTTTGTCTTAGACTGTTTTAAAGTTATATTCCGGGATTTTGAAAGTACAGTTGTATGTGGATATTACAGCACCTGCCTTTATATATTGTTTGGATATTATTTTGATTAGGAAAGACTTCCTAAACATTTACATTTTACATTTACATTTATTCATTTAGCAGACGCTTTTATCCAAAGCGACTTACATTACATTACCAGTGTTACAGTCACTGGAGGCAAGGTGGGTTAAGTGTCTTGCCCAAGGACACAACGACAGTATGAACTGTGGGGCGAGCGGGAATCGATCCTACTACCTTCCGGTTGAAGGACGGCCGCTCTACCCACTGAGCTACTGCCGCCCCTAAACACTAAAGAACATTCATTTAAGGCTGCCCACTGCTTTTCTGAGCCTGCTTATGTCTAATACGCTCACTACACACAAGTACCAAATAACCTAACCTAACCTTTCACGTGAGCCGTGCCCAAACCTGAGTGTGAGGACCTGGGGGCAGGGTTGCTGGCAGTCACGCACGTCACGTTGTGTCCATTTTGGTCGACATGCCATAGATACTGTATCACAGGGAGGAATGCGGCGGCACTCACAGATAAGGACCTCCGATTTTTATTGCTTCCTCTCTCAAGAGCAAACTCAATGTCACACCACTAACACTTTAACATGGCAAGTTCTCAATAAAATGAGACACTGGGAAATAGTGGGGTCTTACCTTCAGCACAGAGACGACAATCTGTGACTGTCCCGACTGAACGACGATGGAGCTGAGTGTAGTGAACGACAAAGGCCTCTGCATGTCTACTTGGGGGCGGCAGTAGCTCAGTGGGTAAAGCGGTCGTCTTTCAACCGGAAGGTAGGCGGTTCGATTCCCACTCTCCCCACAGTTCATACTGTCGTTGTGTCCTTGGGCAAGACACTTAACCCACCTTGCCTCCAGTGACTGTAACACTGGTAATGTAATGTAAGTCGCTTTGGATAAAAGCGTCTGCTAAATGAATAAATGTAAATGTAAAATGTACTTCTGTCCTAGTCGCTTCCATTTGGCCTGTGCATGACTCCTCTGTCCCTTCAACCGTCATGGATAAGCACCAATAATTTTGCCTCAAAGTCAAAGTATCTTCTTTTCTTTTTGGCCTCCAAAAATCAGTTTAGCCTCAAATGTCCATGGCCCTTTCAGGAGGTTTGTTTGTTGCAGTTTACACACAGAGGTTTTTCTTTGTGTGTGTCCTTTTTTCCAGCTCTAATAAACCACTTTTTTTCTGTTTCCTGTGTTGCTTTAAGGTGATGTCATTGAAGCCTCCTGCAAAAACAATGCAAAGTTTAAATTGTATCTAGACAGAATGAAAGGATTTTCAAGATTTGTTGATGTTGGCTTGCACTTTGTTGCTGGTGGATAGATAGAATGTCAAACTTTAGGGGGCTTTAACACCTGTTCTGTTTGGTCCGGACTTTTACCTACAGGAGTTACTTTTGTAGAAGGACTGTTATACTTTAGTTATGATATAAAAAAAAAAGTTATTATTCCGTCTTATAATTTGTTTGTTATTAAACTAAATTGTTAACAAAGGCTATGACAGGTTGTAACATTTCTTGAAAAGAAGAGTTTCTTAACTGTTTCCTAAATGTTTCTAGTGAGCTCTGCAGGGGGAGGGAGTTAGACAGAGTAGAGGCAAAGGCTCTGTTCCCCGAGGGCACTTGGATTTGGTGATGGGTGATATTTATTAGTAGTAGTATTAGTATTATTCATGTTTATTTGGTGTTACATTACACTTGCATTAAATTAATTCATTTAGACCAGAATAAGCAACCTTATCTAAGCACGTTCTTTTAAACATAACCACATAAATCTAAAGTTAACCAAAACCCCTTTAAAACATGATTGTTGTGTAGATATCAGTCCAGGAACAACCGTCACCTCAACGCATTCAGCCACTTCATATGACAACTTTGTTTTAAAAAGGATGAGATATCTGCTGCAGTAGTTAACATTTTACTCCACTCTTACACACTCCCCTGCACTAAAACCACCTGATAACAATTTATTTCGCTTATATACTGTACATTCTCCTTCTGCATCTACACTGCAACATTATTAGTGTTCAATTACATAAATGTAACACTATGGGTGTTACTTTAATACTGTGAGGTGTGTGAGGCATACTATTGCATTAACACTAACATGAGTCGGCATTCAAAATAAACAGTATTAACACCCGCCATGGTCAATAACAGGCAAGGGATAGTTATTTTAAAAAGGGAGGCCTATGAGATACTGATAAGTGTGATATTCCCCACAGTAAGTAATTATACACTCCCAGTTTGGAGAAGCAGACAGGCGCAACAATCAATGAGGCCAGTAAAACTAACAAATCTCCTAACAAAATTAGTTCATGTGTTTTGTGCTTTTTGTTTTCTATCTCATATATTTATACCACCTGTAGAATATAGGTTATACCATTACAAGCACCCTAATGTGGTCATCTGAACCAAAGTATGGACCATGTCCTTGTGACATATTGTGAAAATATTCTCTAGGGAACCCATTTAAATTGAGATTGAAATAGTAGAGTGTTTACATTGCTAAGTTTTAGGTTCGGTCGCTCTTGTTGGCTTTTTATTTGTGAATATGTTTGTGTATTTCTATGTATTTTTCAACTTTCCTGGACACATTCCTGCACGGCCTGTTCGTCCTGGGAGTGGATCCCTCCTTCTGTGGTTCTCCCTGAGGTTTCTCTTTTTTCCCGGCTGGGTTTTTTGGAGTTTTTCCTCTGACCCTGATGGAGGGTCTAAGGACAGGGATGTTGTCTAGTGCAGTCTGTTAAGCCCTTTGAGGTGACTGTTGTTGTAATATTGGGCTACACAAAAATAAATGTCTTGTCTTGTCTTTTACAAACTGTCAAAATTCTGAGAACGATTGAATGAACTGTGTACTTTTAACAGAGATAATTACTGCATTGCTACAATCTAAAAGGGAAAAAAGGGCTAAAGGTTCAAGGTAAGTTCTAAACTGTAGTTGAGTTTAATGTTTTTGTGTTTTGTGGTGGAAAATTGTTATTTATCTTCTTTTTATTTTTTTTAATGACTGAAGCAGGAAAGGTTACTAAGCCTCTGTTGGGGGTGACTGATGGAGGTTTATGTGAATATGCAGTACAGTACATTGCATATTATTCCACATTGTGAAATATTGGAGCAATACATAATCTTAGATGAGGTTAGATAAGGTTGATAACGAACAATGACTTATTTTGTCTTCTGATTATCTCATATTTTTCCACACATTAGTATGTGTCCTATATATTGTTTTTCTATTGTCCATTCCAAGAGCTACATACATTATTCTTAAAACCTATTCATTGCATCCAGTTACATACCACTTTTTGACAGTTTAATTGATTCATTTAATTTCAATTTTTTTCAATTTTTCACGTAAGAAATTTTCTGTTTCCATATCTAATATTTTAATCAACAGTACACAATCCATTTAAATCCAATGGTAATCCAAATGTAAGCTTAAAGGTGCAGTAGGCAGAATGTAAAATAAACCCTCCAACAGTAAATAAAGTCTCACTTTACAACATTGTTTCTCTGATGTCACATTTAGAAATTGGCATCTTTTCTCCAAACTGTAATATGTAAAGTTTAATGTTGATGTTTATTGTTTTTACGCAGTGGCACAAAAATAGCCTTCTCCAGCTTTAATTTTAGTTTCAGCATCAATGACAACTTTCCACTTGAGAGAAACCACTATATCTTCTTGCTTTGAGCTCCTTGCAGACTTACTTTACTGTCTCTTTAAATAAAAAATGTACATGCAGTGTAAAAACAAGATACAAGAGACTTTAAACACAATACCTGAGACTCGTTTCCCGCCGTCTGCCGAGTAAGTGAAGCCACTAAACTCTGAGGGGAAACCCACAGAGAAGAGAAGCCGAGCGTGGAAAGACAAACTAAATATAGCTTTGGTTTCCAGTTGGATTATCGCACAGCTGAGTGACAGGGAGCTTTCCAAAAACAAACACCTCCCTCCGCCTTAATGACACGCTGTGTAAATATATCCAGGCCAACTTAATAAAGACATAACGAGCCAACTAGTTCTTTTTAATAGGATTACACTAAACACCGATCATACAGGGGTCTTAATACTGGCCTTTTTAATGTCTGACTGACTAGAGATTTTGTAGGGCCGTCCAAATCTCTTCTAGACTCAAGCATAGTTTCCCACAATGCATCATGAAAAGTAATGTACAAAAAGGGTCACTAGCTGCAAAAAAGGCCAATAATAGTCTGTGTGATTTGTTGAGTAACACCAGTGAAATGCAACTTTACTAAATCTGAGACAATGAAATTATTTGGAAATTGGTATTTATCAAGTCACTAGCCAGGTTCTACCAAAAATGTTTACTTTGAACTCAGATTATGGCTAAACCTTAGCCTTCCACTTATTCCCGTTAGGGGTCAAGGGTGACTAGAGCCCACGCAGCAGCTCTGGACAATGGACAACTTTCAAAGGCAAACCTTTTAAAATGGTCTCAAATTAAAAATATCTGGGTATTCTTCTTGACCAGGAGCTTTCATTTCAAGCACATATTACTGATTTCCAAACTAAAAGTGAAACTTGGCTTCTATAGAAATAAAACCTGTTTCTCCCTCAAAGCCATTAAACTATTCTACCATTCCATTTTAAAATTTCCATACACATTTAAAAAAGTAGAAAACGTGAGACTATCAGTGTTTTTGAAATGTTACCGTGTTTTCAATGATGCCCTTTAAACTAATGCATTTTAACCTGTTTTTTCTTTGTGTTTGTTGTTGTAACTTATTTATTATTTATTATTGTTGTAATGTATTATTCCAAATGACGTGTGCTGCAGACCACTTGACCAGGTCTCCCTGGTAAAAGAGATTTTGATCTCAATGGGTTCTTATCTTGTTAAATAAAGGTCAAATAACTTCTATTCATAGAAATTATCAGTGCATTCATGTTAAGTTATTCTTCCCATCCACTCTCACTTGTTTCACCTAATACTGTGTTTGGCAGCAGCCCTCTTTGATTCCCACATGACTGAGCAGTGCAGCTGTTCACTTTGCTGTAATATTCATTAAGAAAATGGATTGCGGTGATTCTGCTTCAGCATAGCAAGAGCAAAAGGAGAATAACACTAATATACAAGGCAGCAAGGCAAACTTGATCAATGCACTTTTCATGTCAAAGTGAGCATATTAGTAAAGTTATAGCAGGCTCTCCAGGCACACCAAACTTTGTAATGAGCCATATTTCAAAATTACACAACTAGCAGACTTGTTTTTGCACAGAAGGCCTGAGAGTCTGCACATGATAAACGAGTAATGTGCTACTTTATTGAATATAGATTCTGGAAAAACACTGCATACATTGATAGTGTGACTATTTCAAGAAACAAAACAAAAAAACAAGCCAGGGCATTAAATTACATTTGCATCCCTCGAGCCACTCTGCAGTATCTTTACTGTGATAATCTGTTTAATGGCTTTCCTAAACCAGGGGTACAGGACAGCGTAAAGTATCGGGTTAAAACAAGAGTTCAAATATATTAAATTGACCAGGAAGACTTTGAAATAAGGATTCATATCCCCCCCTGGATCCACCACGTAGAACGGGGTGTAGCAAAAGACAAAGAGGAACACAACAAAGCCCAGATTCCGTGCCGCTTTCATCTCCGATTTCCTGGAGCTGGCGGCCGGCTTTTGTGTGTTGGCTGCAATGTGAGAACGCATGACACGGGCCTGGGACACTGCCACCACGAAGACTCGCAGATACAACATGACTATAACAATGACCGGCCCGCAGAAATTCACAGCCAGGTCAATGTAACTTGCAATAGAGTACACAACAACAAAGCATATCCCCTTGCATGGGGTGTACCTGCCTGGTTTTTCCACGTTGTTGTGGTAATAACCGAGGCCGTACAGGGCAGAAATGAGCCAGCATGCTACTAGAGCAACGCTAACGGCTTTTTGACACATCCTGGTGGAGTAGTGCATGGGGTCACAGATGGCTACGTAGCGATCGACCGAAATGATAATCATGTTTCCAACTGACACGGAAATCAAGGTGAAGACAAAGACGTTGTACAGCACACATATGGTATCACCAAAAATCCAGCATGCGTATGGGAAGGAAGCTTCAGTCGGGATCACCACCATGCACACCAGGAAGTCGGTGACGGCCAGGTTCAGGAGAATTAAGTTGGGATTAGAGTGTAGCTGCCTGTAGGGGAAGCAAAAGTATAAGGACATTACTGTATATGCATAAAACTCTGTAGCTGAATGTACGTGAATGGAACTCGCCTGAAGTGAGAGATAGCGATGATGACCATAAGATTGAGGATGCCGGTGCAGAAAGCAATGGATGAAAGCACAGCTAAGTAGATGTAGCTGCCCGTATTGGGGAGCCATTTCAGACAGGACTGGTTGTGGAGTTCTGGGTAGCATTGGTACACGTTCATGTTGAAAGATGGGAAGTGACTTCATTCCGGCACTTTATCTCTCTTCTCCCTCAACCCCTCGCAGCTCCCAGATGGACACTGACCTCCCAAGCCATTTGCATCATGAGCCAAAAACAACTCTCCAACTTAACTTTGTTTCAGAACAAGTTGTAGAATGATTGCATCAGTAATGTCAAATGAAATAGAAGGCAAACATTTTGTCAAAGTTCACTAAATGCCTTTTCTTTTGATTTTGATCAAAAAGAATACATTTTCTAGTTTTCTAAAATAAAACGTTTTTACATGTCAACTTTTGTTTTTTAGTTATTATTTAAAGGTAGCAGCATGCATACAAAAAGCATTTGCACTCTGCAGGAGGCTTCTTTGTACCCAACATCATTTCCAAAGGGAAGCACCAAGCTGGCTGAGCTCTTTTTAGTTCGGCTGGTCCTGGTGTGGCTCACCCGTACTCTATCAGATCCAGAAAAAACTCTGGCAGACTAGGTACATTCATCTGGAGACCTAGGATGACTTCAGGGGTCCATAAAGATATTAGATATTTTAAAAATATGTTTATATAACTTATCTACATAAATTGAGATTTCTGTTCATTGTTCAAAATAAAATACTAATGATTTTGTTTTTTTTGTTTTGTGAAAAAAAAATACATGTTTTTAATGGTTTGGTCCTGCTGTCGAACCAGGCGCACAAAGTGTTTCTGTCTGCTGAAACGTTTTTCCACTCACATTCACAACGATCAAACGGATCAAATTTGGAATTGTTTTTCAGTAAAGTATTTTGAACGAGTTGAGCTTTGATTTGGTCTTGATTTATCAGTGATCTGAGCCCATGATTACATTTACATTTACATTTATTAATTTAGCTGACGCTTTTATCCAAAGCGACTTACATTGTTCTAATGTAATTACCAGTGTTACAGTCACTGGAGGCAAGGTGGGTTAAGTGTCTTGCCCAAGGACACAACGACAGTATGAACTGTGGGGAGAGTGGGAATCGAACCGCCTACCTTCCGGTTGAAAGACGACCACTCTACCCACTGAGCTACTGCCGACTATGATGCTGTGTTGTGTGTCAAACTGATCTCAAACCTGTCTGCATTATTATTATTTGCACTGTATCTATTGCATTACTGCTCACCATACGCTTACCTATCATTGTATATATCCATCCATACAATTCTGTTTATAATAATTGCCATTTGTATTTTATGTTCATGGTACATATCCACCTAAAAATTACTTCTGTAAACTTCTATTTCTGACTTCTGCTTATGGCTCACCATGGCCTTGTCTATTATTGTTAATAATTAGGCCCGAGCCGGTGATGACCGGGAGGGCCTATTATTTTTGCTCGGATTATTATTAGGCCCGAGCCGGTGATGACCGGGAGGGCCTATTGTTTTTGCTCGGATTTTTTTTATTTTTTATTTTTTTATCTTTATTGTGACCAAATGATCCTAAATTTGACCCAGTGAACATGCACGAAAAGTCATTTTTATTGGTCCCAGACTTCAAGCTCGGCGAAAATGTTATGTTTTTGAAGTTGCCGGAAAAAAAAAACGAAAAATGACTCAGTGGCGACCCCTACAAAATCAAAATACATTGGGCCTATGGAAAGTGAAAGTAAGTTTTTTTCAACGCAGAAAAATGAAACGTGGTATATCCATAGGACACCTCAGGGCAAACAGAAAAGTCAATGTCAGCCACACCCTAAACTTAACAGGAAGTCCGCCATGTGGGGTGAAACGCGCGGCCACTAAAATCGCACCCCTTGCGCAGAAAGATGCAAATCATGGCCCCAAATTTGGTGAGTATCATCTAGACACATGTGCCAACCAAAGTTGTAACTTTGTTGTTGATATCTTATAGGGTATGGGTGTGGCAAGCCTGTAACGAGGTGGCCATTTTTGTGAAAATAAAACGTCTCTTAACTCTCAAACGCCTTCTCGGATCGAGTTGGAACCAAAAAGGCGTTTGTGCACATTCATGACCTGAACACAAAAATATGTAAATAAAAGGGTTATCTTTAGAAATGGCTCTCCAGCGCCCCCTACAAACTTATAATGGGACCCAAGAATTTAGTTTGTCATAGAGACATGAAATTTGGTACACACATCTCTTATGGCATGACGAGCATAAAAGCCAATGACAACCACCCCTATCTATAAATGTGTTGCCATAGCAACGTCCCCAAATATGTGGAAAAGTCAATGGGAAGTGAAAATTTTAGTTTGTCGTAGGCAAATGAAACTTGGTACACACATCCAGCATGGGCTTATGAACAAAAAAGCCAAAGGGGACCACACCCTATCACACACGGGAAGGCAGCCATTTTAAATTGAAGATGTGAACCGACTTAGAATACACCTCTTTTTTAAAAAACAACAAAAAATAGCTGCTTCATTCCACAGACACCAAACTTGGGCAAAATGAGCTAAACACATGTATGTAAAATAGACAAGTGTTTTTCTAGACTTTTTTGCTTGAGTTATATTTTTTTTTATTATAATTCGGTATATATTTTTTTATTATAATTTTTCTGCAAAATGATCCTCAATTTGACCCAGTAAACCAACAACTAAAAGTCATTTTTATTGGTCCCAGACTTCAAGCCCGGCGAAAAATTTATGTATTTGAAGTCCCCGAAAAAAAAAAAAAGAAAAATGACTCAGTGGCGACCCCTAGAAAAGTCAAAATACATTGGGCCTATGGAAAGTGAAAGTAACTTTTTCCAACGTAGAAAAATGAAACTTGGTATATCCATAGGACACCTCAGGGCAAACAGAAAAGTCAATGACAGTCACACCCTAAACTTAACAGGAAGTCCGCCATGTGGGGTGAAAGGCGCGGCCACTAAATTCGCACTTTGCGCAGAAAGATGCAAATCATTGTGTTTTAATCTAAATGGCCCCAAATTTGGTGAGTATCATCTAGACACATGTGCCAACCAAAGTTGTGACTTTGTTGTTGATATCTTATCGGGTATGGGTGTGGCAAGCCTGTAACGAGGTGGCCATTTTTGTGAAAATAAAGCGTCTCTTAACTCTCAAGCGGCTTCTCGGATCGAGTTGGACCCAAAAAGGCGTTTGTGCACATTCATGACCTGAACACAAAAATATGTAAATAAAAGGGTTATCTTTAGAAATGGCTCTCCAGCGCCCCTACAAACTTATAATGGGACCCAAGAATTTAGTTTGTCATAGAGACATAAAATTTGGTACACACATCTCTTATGTCATGACGAGCATAAAAGCCAATGACAACCACCCCTATCTATAAATGTGTTGCCATAGCAACGTCCCAAATATTTGGAAAAAGTCAATGGGAAGTGAAAATTTTAGTTTGTCGTAGGCAAATGCAACTTGGTACACACATCCAGCATGGGCTTATGAACAAAAAGCCAATGGGGACCACACCCTATCACACACGGGAAGGCGGCCATTTTGAATTGAAAATGTGAACCGACTTAAAATACACCTCTTTTTAAAAGAACACAGAAAATAGCTGCTTCATTCCACAGACACCAAACTTGGGCAAAATGAGCTAAACACATGTATGTAAAATAGACAAGCGTTTTTCTAGACTTTTTGCTCGAGTTATATTTTATTTTATTATAATTTGGTATATTTTTATTATAATTTTTCTGCAAAATGATCCTCAATTTGACCCAGTAAACGTGCAACTAAAAGTCATTTTTATTGGTCCCAGACTTCAAGCTCAGAAAAATTTATGTATTTGAATTAGCCAAAAAAAATATGAAAAATGACTCAGTGGCGACCCTACAAAAGTCAAAATACATTGGGCCTATGGAAAGTGAAAGTAACTTTTTCCAACGTAGAAAAATGAAACTTGGTACATCCATAGGACACCTCAGGGCAAACAGAAAAATGTATTACAGCCATATCGTAAACTCAACAGGAAATCTACAATGTTGGGTGGAATGCGTGACCACCTAAATTGCACCCTTGTGTCTAAAGGCTTTTCATCTAAACAGCTCCAAATTTGGTGAGTATCATCTAGACACGTGTGCAAAAAAAAGTTATCAATTTGTTTTTTGATAGATTTGTGGCTGTGGTCGTAATGAGTCTGTGAAGAGGCAACTATTGGGAAATAAATGCCATTTCCCAATTGCCAGGATCCTTCTCAACAGAAAATGTTGGGTGGAATACATGACCACCTAAATCGTACACTTTGTGCTAAAGGGTTTTCATCTAAACAGCTCCAAATTTGCTTTAAAGCACGACATGCAATCCTCCGAATATATGTGTCCCCGCGGTCTCAAGGGAGGCGAGGGCCTTTATCGCCGCTTGCGGCTTTAATTAGGCCCGAGCCGGTGATGACCGGGAGGGCCTATTATTTTTGCTCGGATTTTTTATTTTTTTATTTTTTATTTTTTTCTTCCGACCCAATGATCCTAAATTTGACCCAGTGAACATGCACGAAAAGTCATTTTTATTGGTCCCAGATTTCAAGCCCAGCGAAAAATTTATGTATTTGAAGTCCCCGAAAAAAAAATATGAAAAATGACTCAGTGGCGACCCCTAGAAAAGTCAAAATACATCGGGCCAATGGAAAGTGAAAGTAACTTTATTCCTATGTAGAAAAATGTAACTTGGTACATCCATAGGACACCTCAGGGCAAACAGAAAAGTCAATGACAGCCACACTCTAAACTCAACAGGAAGTCCGCCATGTGGGGTGAAACGCATGGCCACTAAAATCGCACCCCTTGCCCAAAAAGATGCAAATCATTGTGTTTTAATCTAAATGGCCCCAAATTTGGTGAGTATCATCTAGACACGTGTGCCAACCAAAGTTGTGACTTTGTTTATGATATCTTATCGGGTATGGGTGTGGCAAGCCTGTAACGAGGTGGCCATTTTTATGAAAATAAACGCGTCTCTTAACTCTCAAACGCCTTCTCGGATCGAGTTGGACCCAAAAAGGCGTTTGTGCACATTCATGACCTGAACACAAAGATATGTAAATAAAAGGGTTATCTTTAGAAATGGCCCTCCAGCGCCCCCTACAAACTTATAATGGGACCCAAGAATTTAGTTTGTCATAGAGACATAAAATTTGGTACACATATCTCTTATGTCATGACGAGCATAAAAGCCAATGACAACCACCCCCTATCTATAAATGTGTTGCCATAGCAACGTCCCAAAAATGTGGAAAAAGTCAATGGGAAGTGAAATTTTTAGTTTGTTGTAGGCAAATGAAACTTGGTACACACATCCAGTATGGGCTTATGAACAAAAAAGCCAATGGGGACCACACCCTATCACACACGGGAAGGCGGCCATTTTGAATTGAAAATGTGAACCGACTTAAAATACACCTCTTTTTAAAAGAACACAGAAAATAGCTGCTTCATTCCACAGACACCAAACTTGGGCAAAATGAGCTAAACATATGTATGTAAAATAGACAAGCGTTTTTCTAGACTTTTTTGCTCGAGTTATATTTTTTTTATTATAATTTGGTATATTTTTTTTTAGTATAATTTTTCTGTAAAATGATCCTCAATTTGACCCAGTAAACGTGCAACTAAAAGTCATTTGTATTGGTCCCAGAGTTCAAGCCCGGCGAAAAATTTATGTATTTGAAGTCGAAAAAAATACGAAAAATGACTCAGTGGCGACCCCTACAAAAGTCAAAATACATTGGGCCTATGGAAAGTGAAAGTAACTTTTTTCCAACGTAGAAAAATGAAACTTGGTACATCCATAGGACACATCAGGGCAAACAGAAAAGTCAATGACAGCCACACCCTAAACTCAACAGGAAGTCCGCCATGTGGGGTGAAACGCGTGCCACTAAAATCGCACCTTGCGCAAAAAGATGCAAATCCTTGTGTTTTAATCTAAATGGCCCCAAATTTGGTGAGTATCATCTAGACACGTGTGCCAACCAAAGATGTGACTTTGTTTTTGATATCTTATCGGGTATGGGTGTGGCAAGCCTGTAACGAGGTGGCCATTTTTGTGAAAATAAAACGTCTCTTAACTCCTCAAACGCCTTCTCGGATCGAGTTGGACCCAAAAGGCGTTTGTGCACATTCATGACCTGAACACAAAAATATGTAAATAAAAGGGTTATCTTTATAAATGGCTCTCCAATGCGTGACCACCTCAATTGCACCCCTTGTGTCTAAAGGCCTTTCATCTAAACAGCTCCAAATTTGGTGAGTATCATCTAGACACGTGTGCAAAAAAAAGTTATCAATTTGTTTTTTGATACATTTGTGGCTGTGGTCGTAATGAGTCTGTGAAGAGACAGCCTTTGGGAAATAAATGCCATTTCCCAATTGCCAGGATCCTTCCTTTAGAGGAGGCTCTTCCAGAGCCAAGGCTAGAGTCTTAGAAAACTCCTCAGAATCCTTTGGAACTTGTAACCTTGTACTTTTAGACAAGTTATATTTACATTTTGCATTTTTAAACAGGGGGTGCAGCGATTCCTGAGTCATCTCAAATCTTCAGCCAGTACTTTGTTTTTCTCGCCTTAGCCCAAGCATAATCTATTATTTTCAAAGGTTCAGACAGCTCCCAGGAAAACCAGGGATTGTGGAGACCTTTAACTCTAAATTACAAGGTGGTGTAGCAGGCCCCAGCAGTAGCACAGGCCCGGTTATTTGACATTACCGTGAAGTTTACGCTTTAAAGCACGAAATGCAATCCTCCGAGTGCATGTGTCCCCGCGGTCTCAAGGGAGGCGAGGGCCTTTATCGCCGCTTGCGGCTTTAATTAGGCCCGAGCCGGTGATGACCGGGAGGGCCTATTGTTTTTGCTCGGATTTTTTATTTTTTATATTTTATTAGGCCCGAGCCGGTGACCGGGAGGGCCTATTGTTTTTGCTCGGATTTTTCTTTTTTTTTTTATTGTGACCAAATGATCCTAAATTTGACCCAGTGAACATGCACGAAAAGTCATTTTTATTGGTCCCAGACTTCAAGCTCGGCAAAATGGTATTTTTTGAAGTCGCCAAAAAAATACGAAAATGACTCAGTGGCGACCCTACAAAATCAAAATACATTGGGCCTATGGAAAGTGAAAGTAACTTTTTCCAACGTAGATAAATGAAACTTGGTACATCCATAGGACACCTCAGGGCAAACAGAAAAGTCAATGACAGTCACACCCTAAACTCAACAGGAAGTCCGCCATGTGGGGTGAAACGCGCGGCCACTAAAATCGCACTTTGCGCAGAAAGATGCAAATCATTGTGTTTTAATCTAAATGGCCCCAAATTTGGTGAGTATCATCTAGACACATGTGCCAACCAAAGTTGTGACTTTGTTTATGATATCTTATCGGGTATGGGTGTGGCAAGCCTGTAACGAGGTGGCCATTTTTGTGAAAATAAAATGTCTCTTAACTCTCAAACGCCTTCTCGGATCGAGTTGGACCCAAAAGGCGTTTGTGCACATTCATGACCTGAACACAAAAATATGTAAATAAAAGGGTTATCTTTAGAAATGGCTCTCCAGCGCCCCTACAAACTTATAATGGGACCCAAGAATTTAGTTTGTCATAGAGACATAAAATTTGGTACACACATCTCTTATGTCATGATGAGCATAAAAGCCAATGACAACCACCCCCTATCTATAAATGTGTTGCCATAGCAACGTCCCAAAAATGTGAAAAAAGTCAATGGGAAGTGAAAATTTTAGTTTGTCGTAGGCAAATGAAACTTGGTACACACATCCAGTATGGGCTTATGAACAAAAAGCCAATGGGGACCACACCCTATCACACACGGAAGGCGGCCATTTTGAATTGAAAATGTGAACCGACTTAAAATACACCACTTTTTTAAAAGTACACAGACAAAAGCTGCTTCATTCCACAGACACCAAACTTGGGCAAAATGAGCTAAACACATGTATGTAAAATAGACAAGCGTTTTTCTAGACTTTTTTGCTCGAGTTATATTTTTTTTATTATAATTTGGTATATATTTTTTTATTATAATTTTTCTGCAAAATGAACCTCAATTTGACCCAGTAAACGTGCAACTAAAAGTAATTTTTATTGGTCCCAGACTTCAAGCCCAGCAAAAATTTATGTATTTGAAGTCCCCGAAAAAAAAATATGAAAAATGACTCAGTGGCGACCCCTACAAAAGTCAAAATACATTGGTTCTATGGAAAATGAAAGTAAATTTTTCCAATGTAGAAATACAAAACTTGGTACATCCATAGGACACCTCAGGGCAAACAGAAAAGTTTATTACAGCCATATCGTAAACTCAACAGGAAATCTACTATGTTGGGTGGAATGCGTGACCACCTCAATTGCACCCCTTGTGTCTAAAGGCTTTTCATCTAAACAGCTCCAAATTTGGTGAGTATCATCTAGACACGTGTGCAAAAAAAGTTATCAATTTGTTTTTTGATACATTTGTGGCTGTGGTCGTAATGAGTCTGTGAAGAGGCAGCCATTTCTTTGGGAAATAAATGCCATTTCCCAATTGCCAGGATCCTTCCTTTAGAGGAGGCTCTTCCAGAGCCAAGGCTAGAGTCTTAGAAAACTCCTCAGAATCCTTTGGAACTTGTAAACTTGTACTTTTAGACAAGTAATATTTACATTTAGCTTTTTTAAACAGGGGGGTGCAGCGATTCCTGAGTCATCTCAAATATCCAGCCAGTACTTTGTTTTTCTTATCTTAGCCTAAGCATAATCTATTATTGTCAAAAGTTCAGACAGCTCCCAGGAAAACCAGGGATTGTGGAGACCTTTAACTCTAAATTACAAGGTGGTGTAGCAGGCCCCAGCAGTAGCACAGGCCCGGTTATTTGACATTACCGTGAAGTTTATGCTTTAAGGCACGAAATGCAATCCTCCGAGTGCATGTGTCCCCGCGGTCTCAAGGGAGGCGAGGGCCTTTATCGCCGCTTGCGGCTTTAATTTTTTTTGTTCTCTTTCTTTTTCTGCAAAATGATCCTAAATTTGACCCAGTGTACATGCACGAAAAGTCATTTTTATTGGTCCCAGACTTCAAGCTCGGCGAAAAATTTATGTATTTGAAGTCCCGAAAAATTCCAAAAATGACTCAGTGGCGACCCCTAGAAAAGTCAAAATACATTGGGCCTATGGAAAGTGAAAGTAACTTTTTTGCTACGTAGAAAAATGAAAATTGGTACATCCATAGAACACCTCAGGGCAAACAGAAAAGTCTATGACAGCCACACCCTAAACTCAACAGGAAGTCCGCCATGTGGGGTGAAACGCGTGGCCACTAAAATCGCACACCTTGCGCAGAAAGATGCAAATCATTGTGTTTTAATCTAAATGGCCCCAAATTTGGTGAGTATCATCTAGTCACATGTGCCAACCAAAGTTGTGACTTTGTTTATGATATCTTATCGGGTATGGGTGTGGCAAGCCTGTAACGAGGTGGCCATTTTTGTGAAAATAAAATGTCTCTTAATTCTCAAACGCCTTCTCGGATCGAGTTGGACCCAAAAAGGCGTTTGTGCACATTCATGACCTGAACACAAAGATATGTAAATAAAAGGGTTATCTTTAGAAATGGCTCTCCAGCGCCCCCTACAAACTTATAATGGGACCCAAGAATTTAGTTTGTCATAGAGACATAAAATTTGGTACACACCAGTGTTGGGAAAGTTCACTTTCTACAAGAACTAGTTCAAATTTCAGTTCATAAATTTTAAAATGAACTAGTTCAGTTCATAGTTCAAACTTCAAAATTTTGAACTAAGTTCACAGTTCCAAAAATGAACTAGTTCATAGTTCTTTTTTTCCATATGTTGCTGCGAGCTATTATTTTTCAAAATTATTGCCACAGCCCATATACAGTAGAATCACAGACAGCAATTATTTGATCAGTTTTAACAATGAAGCTATGCGTTAGATTTCATTTTCATATCCAATTCTCAATCCTTATCCAACCAGGGTTTACATTAGCATTGAGGGGACAGCATTTCCCCATTGTTGCTTTAATGCTTTGTTGCTGTCCATTCACTCCACACTAGTAGCAGCTGCAGCTTTCAACCCTACAGTACATTCTCAAAAACATGAGGAAAAATGTGCTGCTTGAATGGTCTTTTTTAATGAGGAATTATTCAAAGAAAAACAGGACAGTAATCATTAAGGTGAAAACGTTTTTAAATTTTAATAATTTTCCATTGTCCACATGCTAAAACAGAATATTGGAATCCTGGAGAAATAGACCAGGCAGGTTCAACAAACAAGTTACATGAATGAATTTAAATGATCATACGCCTTATTACATGCTGCTGTCGCCTCCGTGCTTTATTTATTTATTTATTTATTTTTTGATGACGCGTCACACATGCGGCGGACGGCGGTGCGACACTGGTGGCTGGTGTTGCCAGGTTTGGTGTTTTTCCGCTACATATTAAGACCCTTTTGCGGCTGGTTTGCGGTGTGTTTTAGCCGGGTTTTCGCCTGGAAGGCTCTATAGAAATCTGGCACCCTATTGAACGAAGTTAACCTGAGAGAGCGTGCCGTTCACAGACACCAGAATGAACGAGTTCACAGTAACGTTCATCAGGCAGTAATTCAGCACGTTCAGTTCACCCAAAATATGAACGAGTTCATGAACTATCGTTCAATGAACGCGTTCAGGCACAACACTGGTACACACATCTTTTATGTCATGACGAGCATAAAAGCCAATGACAACCACCCCCTATCTATAAATGTGTTGCCATAGAAACGTCCCAAATATGTCGAAAAAGTCAATGGGAAGTGAAAATGTTAGTTTGTCGTAGGCAAATGAAACTTGGTACACACATCCACCATGGGCTTATGAACAAAAAAGCCAATGGGGACCACACCCTATCACACACGGGAAGGCGGCCATTTTGAATTGAAAATGTAAACCAACTTAAAATACACCTCTTTTTTAAAAGAACACAGACAATAGCTGCTTCATTCCACAGACACCAAACTTGGGCAAAATGAGCTAAACATATGTATGTAAAATAGACAAGCGTTTTTCTAAACTTTTTTGCTCGAGTTATATTTTATTTTATTATAATTTGGTATATTTGTTTTAATTATAATTTTTTAGCAAAATGATCCTAAATTTGACCCAGTAAACGTGCAACTAAAAGTCATTTTAATTGGTCCCAGACTTCAAGCCCGGCGAAAAATTAATGTATTTGAAGTCCCCGAAAAAAAAATACGAAAAATGACTCAGTGGCGACCTCTACAAAAGTCAAAATACATTGGGCCTATGGAAAGTGAAAGTAACTTTTTTCCAACGTAGAAAAATGAAACTTGGTATATCCATAGGACACCTCAGGGCAAACAGAAAAGTTTATTACAGCCATATCGTAAACTCAACAGGAAATCTACTATGTTGGGTGGAATGCGTGACCACCTAAATCGCACTCCTTGTGCTAAAGGCTTTTCATCTAAACAGCTCCAAATTTGGTGAGTATCATCTAGATACATGTGCCAAAAAAGTTATCAATTTTTGATATATTTGTGGCTGTGGTCGTAATGAGTCTGTGAAGAGGCAGCCATTTCTTTGGGAAATAAATGCCATTTCCCAATTGCCAGGATCCTTCCTTTAGAGGAGGCCCCTCCAGAGCCACGGCTAGAGTCTTAGAAAACTCCTCAGAATCCTTTGGAACTTGTAACCTTGTACTTTTAGAAAAGTTATATTTACATTTTGCCTTTTTAAACAGGGGGGTGCAGCGATTCCTGACTCATCTCAAATCTCCAGCCAGTACTTTGTTTTTCTCGCCATAGCCCAAGCATAATCTATTATTTTCAAAGGTTCAGGCAGCTCCCAGGAAAACCAGGGATTGTGGAGACCTTTAACTCTAAATTACAAGGTGGTGTAGCAGGCCCCAGCAGTAGCACAGGCCCGGTTATTTGACATTACCGTGAAGTTTACGCTTTAAAGCACGAAATGCGATCCTCCGAGTGCATGTGTCCCCGCGGTCTCAAGGGAGGTGAGGGCCTTTATCGCCGCTTGCGGCTTTAATTTATTATTATGCCCTGTTTTACTCCTATACACCGCTCCTATAAATACTGTATATGACTAGTGTGAGTCTGGTTGACAGTGTCTCTACCTGATTCTCTATCTCCTACATTTATGTTCTATTTAAAGTACATTTATTTTGTTCATGTTCAGACATGACACACATCAGTGACTTATGTAAAGAAATGTAAATTAATAACTGCTGTTTTTCCTGAAATATATGTTATTTGTCATCTTGAAAATACAGTTCACAGGTGAAATTAGCCATTAAAACATCTAAAAATAACCAAATACTGACCATGCTTTCACCTCTGGCATATGCAACTTGAATCTAAAAAATAAAAAAACATTTATGCTATGTCCAGCCAGTTCATTAATCAATGCGCCAGCTCATGTCCTGAAAATGAGTGCACCCTCCGCCAAGCACTTTGCACCAGCGAGAGCGAGTGTCACGCATAGCCCCTTTAAGATTTTACATAAATACAAAGGTGCAAGGCCATTGATAGCTTTTAAAAACAATCATCAAAGGTTTAAAATCAACTCTAGTGCCAGTGGAGGGAGTATAGGACAGAAGTAATATGACACTTGTGTGAGGTCTCTGTTTACTTGCAGACACCTCTCTCTGGACCTAGCACAGTGGAAATGCGAGCCTCTTCAGGGGCTACTTGTACAAAACTGTGCTGTACTCACCCAACCAAAACAACACCAGTGTAAATGAGCCTTTTGTGTTTTGGGCAAAATGTTGTCTATAATGGCCCCTTTGATTGCAAAGAGTCAATAATGTGATCCCTCTCCCTAGTGAAGGCCTATGGTCAAGGGTTTAGTACTTTTTAGACCTGGTTCATTTCCAGTTTATTTCTAGTGTAGTTGTTTAGTGGTGTTTTAGCCCAGTTTACTCGTGATATAGAATATAGATGTATTTTTTAACATTAACAACCTTTTTAAAAAGCCTTTATTTGATTTTCTACACATATTACAGTAGATATTACAGTATGTTTGCATTACAGGAGCCAGGCTGCAATATCTGCAGAGTGACAATGAGTTTTACAGCTTTTCTAAACCAGGGGTAGAACAAAGCGTAGATTATAGGGTTGAGAGTGGAGTTAAAATACATCCAAAAGCTTATGAACATTTCAGTCGGTGACCCGATCAGGAGGTTTCCCCCGGTTAGAGAGATGCAGTAGTATGGCGAGTAGCAGATGAGAAACACCACCACAACCACGCCCAAGTTTCTGGCTGCTTTGATTTCAGATTTCTTTGCGGTTACGCTCACTGAAGATGGAAGGAGACTTGTAACGTGAGAACGCATGGCACGGGCCTGAGACACAGCCACCACAAAGACTCTCAAATACAGCACTACAATGGTAGTGACTGGGATAATAAAGACTATAACAAGATCTACTTCCCCAGAAACATTGATAACACATTCGCCGTAGCAAGAAGTATCCCTGCCCGGTTTGACCAAGTTATCATACAAAAGAAAAAGTGTGTAGAGCAACGATCCCAACCAACATACCCCGACGCTGACGCCAATCACTTTCAAAGTCATTCTGGTCGGGTAATGCAGAGGGTCGCAAATGGCCACGTAACGGTCCACCGAAATGAGCATCATGTTTCCGACTGAGGCGGACACTAAGGTGACTGGAACAATGTAATATACAATGCACGTGACATCCCCCAAAACCCAGCAGGTCCGTGACATGAGACTCTCAACAGGTATGACTAGGATCCCCACCAAGAAGTCTGACACGGCCAGAGAGAGGAGGATGAGGTTAGTGGAGGAGTGGAGCTGTCTGCACAGAGAGGAAATCAGTTAATACATGACAATAAAATAAACTTTCCAACTTTGGTGAGGATCAAACAAGTGAACTGAGATCTGCCTAAAATCCTAGATCTCTGTCCATTTACAAGTGAAGCCTTATGTTGTTCAAAAAAATAAAATAAGTTGACCAAACAATTAACAACAACAGGGAAGCAAACCATTGTGCTGTTTTACTGATTGCAAACACTCTCAATTGAAACTTTCATCAATTGCAGGAAAGGATTATTTTTGGGGTAATTTAGCCATTTATGATTGCATTGCCATGGTAGATTTTTTTTGTGCGGTTAATTTAGCATTTACTGCTGCATTAAACAATTAATGACCGCAAGAAAATTATAAATAACCATAAATAAACAATACCATAAATTATTACTTATTATTACTTTTCCAGTTTGGCTCACACCCACTTTGACCTGCTGGTTTTGAAAAGTAAAATAGTTTCATTATTGAATGAAAAATCTATGTTCACAATAATATATATACATTTAATTTTTAATTTTTTTTATCAAACTTATCTCTGTCCACCCTGCTTTAGTTTTAGGAACGATTGCGGAACATTTAAATAAAGCACAAACTCAAACCAAAAGGTTTAGGAACTTGTCAGTATGGAGCACTATGGAGCAAAAAATATTAGGATGCTATCAAAAATAGTGGTGTGAGCAAGCCGTTGTCTGATTCTGGCTCAATAATATTCTGAGTTTACATTTAGATAGCTACTACAAAGATCTCTCTGTGAAGGTAGTTACATTACTACATTTTAATACTTCACATTATCATATGTATTTTTCAATTTGTTTTGTCCCCTTTTTATTAAATTAATATTTTAAAATTTTACTTGAATTTGAAAAATTACATAGCAGAACCTCCAGTGTTAAATTAACACTGTGAGTGTTAAAACTTAGACCCATATAAGTTTTGTTCTGGTGTTAAATATAAACTCTATGAAAGCGTTAGAAACCAGCCCAGAATAAGTAAGTGGATCGGCTGGTCACACTTTCATAGTAATGAAATTTAACACGGGAACATATTCATAAAGCATTTTGTTTTTACTGTTGAAGCTTCTGGCCAAGAATAAGGCATGTGACCATGTGTTGATCAAATAATGGCTACTGTAAAAAAATAAGCAGATAGATTTCTTAACAAGAAAACAAGTGACAAAAGAGCAATCAGAAATCATCATCAAGATTGGAAAAGATGTGTAAAGCTGCCACTCACACACAATCTTTATATTTAAGACTAAAAAGTATTTGTGGAGCTGTAGCCTAGTCTTTAACAAATTTAAGAATTAATAAGTGGAATCATTTATTGCTAAGGTTAGGTCTGGCTGACGTCTAACCACAGTGTCTAATCTGTTACTGAGAATTGAAGTGCCTGAAGTGGGAGATGGAGATGATGACGAGCAGGTTGAGGACGGCCGTGAGCAGAGCCGTTAGGTACAGCAGCGTGTAAATGAGCACAGCCTCAGTCGGGGAGTGGGTCCTGGGCTTCCTGCATGAGCTGTTCAGGAGATGTGGGAAGCACAGTTCAGCCTCTTCTTCCACAGACTCCATCCTCGTAAAAACAAAAAGTCCTCTTGGGCAGGACTTTGTATCTGTAACCCAGCCCTTATCCTCACCGAGAGCCAACCAACCCTCCCACTTTGGTGTTTGCAAATCAAAACAAGGTGCATTTAATTAGGTTGCAAAGTCATCAAAGATAAGAAGACACTTTGACCCCAATCACAAGCATTTATTTGATATTCGAAGTTCTACTCGGTGTCACTAAGTCAAACTTATATCATAGAATATATTTATATAAGAACATTGCAGATTACTTATACGTAAGTGTAGCATCCGATTGAACAAGTAGACTCAGGGGCCATTTACTCAATGTCAAAGTGCAAACACTGCTCTAGAAGCATAATCAAATAATTTTTTTGCATTTCTGCCTTTATTGACCAGTCTAGCTTGTTATCAATGTACACACCCACATACACACGTGGACCAAATTGTTGGTACCCTTCGGTCAATGAAAGAAAAACTCACAATGGTCACAGGAAAAACTTTATTCTGACAAAAGTAATAATAAATAAAAATTCTATGAATGTTAACCAATAAAAGTTAGACATTGCTTTTCAACCATGCTTCAACGGAATTATTTTAAAAAATAAACTCATGGAAAAAAATATATTTTAATTTCCACTAGACAAAAACAGGTACTTGTATTTATATGCTTAAAAATTATTCCACAATGAATTGCCATCAAAAATTGTAATTTTGTTTATTAGATTAGATTAGAAGAACTTTATTGATCCCCGAGAGGAAATTCATTTTATGTAGACATAGACATGTATACAGTGGGGATGGAAAGTTTCGGCACCCCAGGTAAAATTTTTTATTAATGTGCATAAAGACACCAAGAAAAGATGGAAAAATCTCCAAAAGGCATCAAATGACAGATTACACATCCTTATAATAAGTCAAAAAAAGTTAGATTTTATTTCCATCATTTACACTTTCAAAATAACGAAGCAAAAGTTTGGGCACCCTGCAGAGTTAATACCTTGTACTGCCCCCTTTGGCAAGCTAGGACCTGACAGTGTCATGGATTGTTCCCAATCATCGTCTGGATAGACCAGGTGATGTCAATCTCAAAGGTTTTAAATGCCCAGACTCATCTGACCTTGCCCCAACAATCAGCACCATGGGTTCTTCTAAGCAGTTGTCTAGAACACTGAAACTGAAAATAGTTGACGCTCACAAAGCAAGAGAAGGCTATAAAAAGATAGAAAAGCGTTTTCAGATGCCTATATCCTCTGTTCGGAATGTAATTAAGAAATGGCAGTCATCAGGAACAGTGGAAGTTAAAGCAAGATCTGAAAGACCAAGAAAAATATCAGACAGAACGGCTCGCAGGATTGTGAGAAAAGTAAGTCCAAACCCACGTTTGACTGCACAATCCCTCCAGAAAGATCTAGCAGACACTGGAGTTGTGGTACACTATTCCACTATAAAGAGATACTTGTACAAATATGGACTTCATGGAAGAGTCATCAGAAGAAAACCTCTTCTACGTCCTCAACACAAAAATCAGCGTTTGAAGTTTGCAAATAAACATATAGACAAGCCTGATGCATTTTGGAAACAAGTTCTGTGGACCGATGAGGTTAAAATAGAACTTTTTGGCCGGAATGAGCAAATGGATTGTTTGGAGAAGAAAGGGCACAGAATTTAATGAAAAGAACCTCTGTTCAACTGTTAAGTATAGGGGTGGATCGATCATGTTTTGGGGTTGTATTGCAGCCAGTGGCACAGGGAACATTTCACGAGTAAAAGGAAAAATGGATTCAATAAAATTTCAGCAAATTTTGGATGCTAACTTGATGCTATCTGTAAAAAAGCTGAAGTAAAAGAGAGGATGGCTTCTACAAATGGATAATGATCCTAAACACACCTCAAAAACCAGGGTGGATTACATCAAGAGGCATAAACTAAAGGTTTTGCCATGGCCTTCACAATCTCCTGACCTCAACATAATTGAAAATCTATGGATAGACCTTAAAAGAGCAGTGCTTGACAGACAGCCCAGAAATCTCAAAGAACTGGAAGACTTTTGTAAGGAAGGATGGGCAAAGATACCTCATACAAGAATTGAAAGACTCTTGGCTAGTTATAAAAAGTGTTTACAAGCTGTGATACTTGCCAAAGGGGGCAGTACAAGGTATTAACTCTGCAGGGTGCCCAAACTTTTGTAGACACCATTTTTTTGTTTTCTATTATTTTGAAAGTGTAAATGATGGAAATAAAATCTAACTTTTTCTTATTATAAGGATGTGTAATCTGTCATTTGATGCCTTTTGGAGATTTTTCTTGGCGTCTCTCTCTTTATGCACATTAATAACATTTTTTTACCTGTGGTGCCCAAACTTTCGATTCCGACTGTACATAAAGGACAAACAAGATTACAAACCACACCATGCAGCCCGAAGTTTTCATTTCATTCAGGCAGAAGGATCTTCGGAAAATGAAATATAGTAATTGCAATGTGCAGACATGACAAACAGTAGCAGTTACAACATTAACAACAGTAGCAGTTATAACATAAACAACAGTAGCTGTCACAACATAACATACATAGTCACAACTACAGTCACCGTTGCAACATACGTAACATACAACCTACAGAGACATCAGACACCAGCAGGATAACAGCACACGTGGTCATGTGATGGGATTTTTCAGTGGCTTTTTATTGGGAGGGGGCATTAGAGTAAAGAGTCAGACAGGTGTCAAAATGGCAGACGGTTGGTTTGGGCTGATGATAGGATAGGATGTCCAAGGCCTCTGTGGGCTACTGCTGGAATGAGCTCAGTGACCTTGTCCTTGATGGGAGTACGGGAAGTCTCAAGAGGATAAGATTAGACACAGCTGCAGGCTAGGCTTCTAATCGAGGGAGGAGGGGGGGGGGGGGGGGGGATTTGTTGTTAATAAATTTTGATCTTCGGTATTTTGTTAATTTGTCTGGATCATAATCAATCAGTTCTGGTTCTCAGCATCAGTTGCATGCGTCCATGTCGTGGAGCAACCTAGAAGTTTCATTCAAGGTCAGACCACTAACCAGCTCACCGGTCAGTTTCTCGATGTTGTCCACTCTTTTCTGAATGTCCTCAGATCGGGCTGAGATGTTGCGAATCAGCTTTTCGATTCGTGTGGCCCATAGTTGTAACCCCTTTATATCCGTTAAGCCGTGCAGTAGCTCACCGATCTGTCTTTCTTTGTTGCAAACTCTTTTCTGTATGTCCACAGTCCGTGCTGAGAGGTCTTGGGTCAGCTCCTTGGACTGTGCATCTCTTTGACGTAGTCCTTTCAAACTGTCACCCACGTCGCAGAAGCACTTTTTAATTTCAGCAGACAGCGGCTGGGTAGATATAAAGGGGGCTGTCTTGCAAATTTTCCGATCGTTTAAGGCATTCCCCAGGCCAATGAGCAGGAATTTCATTATCATAAAGAATAGATCCTCCGTGTCCTCCACTGAACACACACAAAACACAGAACCTGCCAGTTCTTCCAGGCGTCCTGTGAGTAGCCTGCCGCAAAGGTCCCGCCAGGGCAAATGGGTTACCCCTTTTTTTGTGAAAAAATTGTCAATTGCGCTCAGAGACCAGGTAATCAGCATAGATTGTATAATAATTATGGATGCTATCCGCCCATTGGTCCCCTATTTTCCGAAATAGCCTCAAAGTCAGGGCAAAAAAATGGCGATTACATCCGGACATTTCAGACTCCTTCGTCAGAGGATGTTACTAAAATGGGCAAAGGGAGTGTTGCATCGTAAGCCCGTGGGAGGGCATTATGAGCGCGTGCGTGGGTAATTACGCCCACTCCGCTGTAGCCGAGGCTAAGGCAATTGCTAACCTGTTGCTAACACCAGGCTAACGCAAGTGGAGCTTCCCACCCAAGATTTATGACCACACTATGTATCTCTCTATAATATGTTATATAGTTAACAAGGCTTTCGAATAATGCTTGTGGTATGTAGCTATAATATAGCATGCTAATCTAACTTTTTCTATTGTAGTTTAAAATATGGAAAAGGTCACTGTTCAAATTGCTCACTCTCAAGAGCCCACTGCCCAGACAAGTGCAGTTACACATTACTTTCACGATGGACCTGCCCTCTGCTTCTGCCTTCTGCACCTGGAAACATCTGTTAAAAGATCTGCAGCAGTTTTTTGTAGTTTTTGATTTTATACCACTAGATGGTAGATTAAATTATAAGTAAGGCATGCCCATACTTAAAGCAGAAAAAAAGTTTGTTTAAAATTGTAAAAACATATGATATAATGCATTTCATTGAAAATAAAAAAGTGCAAATGAATTGTAAACAGTTTTTTTTTTAATACTCAAGTGAGTAAAAGGTGTCACATATTTGTGATGCAGTTCCAAAAGGTTTGAGAAGCAACAAACGAAGCCTTGTCCCATCAGGTTGTAAGGGTGAAGGTGGACGTGGCGAGGATGTGATGAGGACTTTAAAATGACTGCTGCAGGACGGGACCCTGTGGAAAGTCAGACAAAAAAATAAATAAATCACAAAACAAATTCAAGCTGGCCTGTCTTGGTTGAAAGCCCACTCACCACAACAAGGTGCAGTGTGCCTTGAGTGGGAACATATAAGACGGGACAACAACTGTTAAATAAAATGCACATCCAGAAACAGGACATAAGGATTACAAATAATAGCACAAGACAATACAGAACATGTAAAAATACAATGAACTAGGGTGAGGAACATAACAGAGGAAATTATTCTGCCAACTCTATTAAAAACAAATCCTGTTATCAGACATATTCCATTCGATGTAAACTATTGCACACACAGGCTCTCTGAAATGTACTCAGGCCCCGTTCATGCAGGCTCTAAAACATATAGAAAATGGTCTAATCAAGTTCAATTCATTTCTCATTTAAGGTTTGCATGGCCACAAATGTACATGACATACATAATATTTACACTTTGACACTCAACACTGTCATTAGACACATTATTAACATTCTCAACCTCTCAACCAACATACCTGCCGTGACCGTCTAGGCTTTGGATGTTTGTCTTTTGAAAAAAAGAAATTGGTGTGCACAGCTGTGCTTGTCGAGCAAGTCAAGTCCTTCCCTGTTAAAAGAGATATAAAGAAAAGACATTATAGGGCATTGTAGCTACTTTATTTAATTTATTTATTGTAGAATCACAGTTGTACATATTTTTTATTTAGAGCATTCCTGTATCAACGAGTTGTGTCCATGGTCAACTTGACACCACAAAAGTAATAGTAATCTATGGCCGCACCCCTCGCCGGAAGCAGTCTGTATCAGTACGTTCCCACTATGTCCACTGGTTGTAACTTGTTTCAACAGGTGAGTGAGTAGGTGTCTAATCTAGGTGCAATGTAGCAAAGTGAGCAAATAAGTGTAAAAAGAGTGCATCTCAATAGAAAAATACTAACAAATTGATAGACTAAATAGATAGAAAAACAGCTTTCAGTCAGTCTGCCGTTTCTTTTCGAGCTTCCAAATAATGGAACATTATTCCAACTACCATCAGAAAAATTAATTTAACTGGATTATTTCACTCTCTTTCAAAAATGTGGCTTTTCAGATCAGACTTGTCAGTATTAAACCCCTCTGTGCCATGCTGTTTTAACAACTTCTGTTTCTCTTTGCTTAATAAGATGTCTGGAGTGTAACTAATGCATGTTTTCTATTTGTCCTTTTTTAATTTTGAATAATTTTTTTGTATTTTATTTGTCTCCCTAACAAATATGGCCTGCATGTAATTAATGACGTTTCTGATAAAGCTGCTGCTCGCTTGTGACTCACTGTGCAGTTCTACAATAGCCCATGTGGACTAACGTTATTATACAGTTGTACTGTTGGTCAGTATGTACCGTCCTTGTAATAAAGATGACACAAAGCTTTGGGTACCCTCAAATCAGTGGAGAAGCAATCCATCTCAAAGTGTTGATTGCACAACCGACTGGAAGAGGTAGGAGTCCAGTTCTGTCTCCTCATCTTCAACACCCACTTGTTCCAGTCTGTCTGGATCACCTAGAGGAAAACTTAAACAAACATACAAAAACACATTAGGTGTTAGTATGACCTTAAAAGGTTACCAAACTTGTACTGAACATATAGTATTACAATAACAACTGCAGATTAGGGTAGATAACAACAGGGCTTCACATAAACAAAATATCATGGTCATAAGCTTATAATTATTTCTCTTAGACTAAGTGACTAAAAAATGATTGTTTTAACATAAGCTATGTACATATGTTTACATTGACAATTTTTTTAAGCCCAGATTTATAAATATTAAAATAGTAGTTTATACCTTAGATGTATTGAATGTAACTAAAAAGTGTTAACAGCACTAGGTACTACATTGAAGGTACTAGGTACAGTTGTCATACTTTATAACACACTCTGAGGGCAGATTAATATAAGAACAGAGCTCCCAGAGACACCCTCTACACGTCCTAAACGGAGAAATACACATAACAGTAGCACAAACTTCTGTGCAATTACGATTTCATTGAAAAAGTTCATTTGTCTTTTCTTTGCGAGATAATCTTACATTATCTCGTACATAATGATAGCACGTTATTTTCAAAAGTCATTAGCGGTGGGCTTCAGAGCATTGAGCCTAGCGTAGCGTATTTTCTAAAGTCATTGCGTAGTGCACCCGGTGAATAATGCAGTTTTACCAAGTTGCGCTCATTTGCACGTTAACGGAAGTGTATCCTGATTCGGTCACTATTATCTTGATTCGGTCACGCCCCTTATAGTGCAGTTTCCGTTCATTTACCGGGCAATTTCTTAAGCGATCACCGTCAGAGGGTAAGCCACGCTGTTCTACACATATTAACCTATTTGTATGTCGATTTTCAGGTATTTTTGTCAATATTTAGGTGTCTAATGTTTGTATTAAAGTCATTTTCTTTGAGCAAAAGCGTAAGAATGCTCAAATTGCTCTCGGGCGACGCTCTGGCTAGCTGATAGCCTATAGCGTACAGTGTGGTATCTTATCAATAACTGGACAATTAGGGCTGAAAGAAGTCCAGTTTTTAGCTAGTTTGACTCCCACCTGATGAAAGATCAGGCCAGTGTATGACACAAGCTTTATGATGTTTTTTTATTCTGTGAAAAAGTAAAAAAAAATACTGCCGCGAAAAGGCTTTGGCAACAGTCTCGGCTTTGGGAGTGTCTTAAAAACTTTCATAAAAGAAAAGAAGTGATAAAATCAATTTGAGCAACAGATTGATGTGTTTGTTAATAATTTGGTTAGTTTTGTTGCTAGCTTGACACCCAAGACAGTGTATAACAATCATAAGTCGTGATGATATTAATCTTTTTATTAACATAACTTTTCTTTTACCATTTTTTTTTTTAGCCTGTGTTCTGATGTGGACTGAAGATAGAAATTGGTTGTTTGTAATAAAAATCTGTTGACATTTGATTATTTTTAAAACTGAATTGTTAAAATAACTATCAGTGTTAATTACAATAAAATCAATCAATGCCAGGTTTCTTTTAAAGAGAAAATAAAACATGTAAAAATACATCTGTACAGTTGGGACACTCCCAAATGATTTGTAAACTAAAATTACTTTAATAGACAATGATCAGTTAACGTAAGTTAACTGATCATTGTCTGGGATATCTATTCATTAATGTCATTTTACTTATTACAATATTACAATTGAAAAAGTTTTTAATTGAAATTCTTTTTGTGTGTGTCTGTGTGAGTGAATCTTGAGAGGATGGGTTTCATTTTCAGAACATGATCCAAAATGTAGCTTATTAAATGTATCTATTTGCTATTTTTAAAGGAAGAAAGAGGAGAAAGATAGAAAAGGAAAGCAAATAATAAAACAAGGAAGGAGAAATAAAGAAAGGAAAGAGAAGGAAAGGTGAAAAGAAACAACAACAGAGACAGAAGGTAGGTTTGAGATGTGTGAGTGATTTTCTTCACAGGACTTTCAAGATTACAAATGGAGAAAACTTTGTTAAAAAGGTAACCTGTTTAATTTTTGCTTGTGCTAAAATAATTTGCAATATAGTTTTAAAATTTATTTTAAAACATCTCTCTTTAGCTGTGTTTATATTCTCCTTTTTTTGTAAATTAACAGATGCCAAATATTAGGCAGCTAAAGAAAAGGGAGAGGAAGACGAAAATGGACTGGAGGCCATGGCACAAGCCAAGGAGGAGGTGGAAGCAGGCAGGCTCACCATCAGGCAGGCAGCTGCTCAGTTTGGGGTCCCTAGGTCCAGCCTGAATGACCGAGTCAGAGGAAGGGTGGCCTCTGACTGTGTTCATGGTCAGAGGCCACTTCTCACCCCTGAAGATGAGAATTCCCTGGCAGCGTACTGTGTGTATGCTGCCAGTTACGGGTTTCCTCTGACAAAGCCTCAGGTTCTGGCCCACGCTCTGGCTCTGTACAACCTGCGCCACCCAGAAACACCAAGGGTGGCGCTGAGCCAGACGTGGTGGATTAACTTTAGGGAGCGCCACCACCATGAGCTCACTATCCGGACCCCAGATATTATTGACCGCGGGAGGGCTTCGTGTGCCAAGAGGGGGCCAATTGAGGAATATTTTAAGCTCCTCAAAACCACCCTAGAGGAGCATGGGTTGAGGGAGAAGCCCCATCAGATTTACAACTGTGACGAGACGGGGTTTCAGCTGGACTCCACGAAAAGAAAGGTTGTCGTGTCCCGGGGGACAAAACATGCCTACAAGCAGGCCCAGGGCACCAGGGACCACGTCACAGTCCTGGCCTGCTTCAACGCGGCTGGGGAGGATGTCCCCCCATTTATTATCTACAAGGGGGGATATCCTGGGGGGCCCTACAACAAGGATGGGGTCCCCAACGCCCTCTATGGGAAGTCGCAGGCAGGGTACATAGACGGTGACCTGTTCCTGAAGTGGTTCGTCAGGCATTTCCTCCTATACGCCACCAAGGAGCGGCCACTGCTGCTAGTGATGGACGGCCACCAATCCCACCTAGGGCCAGAGCTGGTCCGGGCGGCACAGAGGGAAGGGGTCATTCTTCTGTGCTTACCGCCACACACCTCTCACATCCTGCAGCCTCTGGATGTGAGTTTCTTTGGACCCTTGAAGGCAGATTTCTCTGGTGTAGCAGGGGATCTGTCGGCTGTAAGCCACTCTTTTTTGGTTTCCAAAAAAGAGTTTTCAAGGGTCCTTAGAAACTCATACCAGAGGGTAAAGGATCGGGGGGTTGTGGTGGCTGGAGTTCAGGAGGTGTGGCCTTTACCCTCTGGACCCGAAGGCCATTGACTGGTCTCGGGTCATGCCGTCCGGGCCTCATCGAGGAACCGCATCGCCTCCGCCAACCCCATCTTCTTAGTCCAGGCCTGATGCTATCCTCTATCCCCACCTCCCCTGCCCCCCTGTCATTCCCCCAACCCAATACACACTCATCCCTGGTAGCATCAGGCCAAATATCGGCGGACCTGGCCCACCTCCTGGCCGAGGTAAACTTTGCCCGAACCACCGGAAGGGTTAGGAGGAACATCTCCAAGGCTCGGGTCCTGACAGCTCAGGAGATGACCGAGGCCATCGAGGAGGCGGAGGACCGAGCAGCGAGGAGGAGGCACAAGCTCTGGCCAGGAAAGACCGGGAGCAGCAGTTGGCTGAAGACATCGGCCTGACAACCCTTCATTTGCCCTGCCTAGCGGCTCCCACCCCAGCCGCAGAAGAGGAATGTCCCCTGGGCGCGTCATCTGCCAGCTCCGGCCATCCCATTGCCGGTCCCTCAACCCCGGCCCCTCTATAGCATCCCGCGGTTTTCAGCTGCCTGCCTCCAGCAGATTACCGTCGTCGTCAGTCCCTGTGAGCCTGCCTGTGGCTTTGATTCAAGATTCAAGATTCAAGATTCAAAGTGTTTATTGTCATGTGTACAGACAGAAAGCATGTTTCCTGTACAATGAAATTCTTACTTTGCCGTCCACAGTAAAATGTCACACAAGTAAGTAAAAATAAAAATAAGACAAATATACAAGTGATAATAATGCAGTACAAAAATACAAATATACAAAAAAATACAAGAGGGCAAAAGGAGTAAAGTAGTAAAGTGAGGTAGTGCAGTTGTGATGGTGTAAAGTGACGTGTAAAGTAAAGTGACGTGTAAAGTAAAGTGACGGTGTAAAGTAAAGTGAGGTAGTGCAGTAGGTAACAATTGTTCATGTAATGTTGTGATTGTGATTGTAGACTCCTATCTGCTGTTTAGGAGTCTTATGGCAGAGGGAAAGAATGAGTTCTTCATTCTGGAAGTCCTGCATTTCACACTTCTGTACCTCCGTCCTGAGGGTAGAAGTGTGAACAGACCATGTTGGGGGTGGGAGGGGTCTTTGAGGATGGAAGCAGCTCTTCTGTGGACTCTGCGGTGGTAGATGCTCTGCAGAGAGGGCAGTGGAGTCCTGGTGATCTTCTGCGCAGTCTTCACCACTCTCTGCAGGCGTTTGCGGTCCATGACAGAAGTGCTGCCGTACCACACAGTGATGCAGCTGGTCAGGACACTCTCAATGGTGCAGCTGTAGAAGTTGCTGAGGATCTTGGGCGACATGCCAAACTTCCTCAGCCTCCTCAGAAAATACAGCCGCTGTTGAGCCTTCTTGACCAGCTGCGTGATGTGAGGTGTCCAAGTGAGGTCCTCATTGATGTGGACACCCAAGTATTTGAAGCTGCTCACCCTCTCCACTTCAAGTTCCCGGATGAACAGTGGCTGAGGCGTTCTCCTCTCTCTCCTCATGTCCACTATCATCTCCTTTGTCTTGTCCGTGTTGAGGGTGAGGTTGTTGTCTTCACACCATGACACCAGACTGGCCACCTCCCTCCTGTAAGCTGCCTCGTCACCGCCAGCGTCGTCCTATCACTGCGGTGTCGTCAGCAAACTTCAGGATAATGTTGTCCTTGTGAGGCGACACAGTCGTAGGTGTACAGGGTGTAGAGGATGGGGCTGAGTACACAGCCCTGTGGAGTACCAATGTTTGTGATGGTGCTGGCTGAAGTCCTATTACCAATCCTGACAGACTGAGGCCTGCCAGTCAGGAAATCTAGGAGCCAGTCACAGAGGGTGGGGTGCAAACCAAGTGTGGACAGTTTGTGGGTGAGTTTGTGTGGGATGACCGTGTTGAAGGCGGAGCTGTAATCTAAAAAGTATCCGTATGTATGAGTCCTTGTTCTCCAGGTGTGAGAGGGAGTAGTGGACAGCAGTAGCGATAGCATCCGAGGTGGACCTGTTGGGTCGGTAGGCATACTGCAGGGGTCAATGGTGTCGGTATGCTGCTCTGAATGTGGGCCAGCACCACTCTCTCGAAACACTTCATAATGATTGAGTGAGTGCCACTGGCCTGTAGTCATTCAGGCAGGTGGGTGGGTTCTTCTTGGGCAGGGGACGATGGTCGTGGTCTTGAAGCATGGTGGTACAATGCGCTGGCTGAGGAGAGGTTGAAGATGGAGGTGAAAACATCAACCAGCTCGTTGGCACATGCTCTGTGAGGGCCCGCCCAGGAATGTTGTCTGGTCCTGCTGCTTTGCGGGGTTGATCTTCCTCAGAGCTCTGTGTACCTGTGTTGTTGAGATGGTTGGTGGAGGGGAGGGGGGTTGGGTGATCCAGGTGTGTGTGAGCTCCTCTCTGCAGTGTTGCTGGGAGCCTCAAAGCGGGCGTAGAAATTGTTGAGGTCATCCGGCAGGCTGTCTGTTGATGCGATGTTGTTGGTGGTGGTCCTGTAGTCTGTGATGTGCTGCAGGCCTTGCCACATCCGCCCTGAATCTGCAGTAGAGTAGAAGCTGTCCAGCTTCTCTCTGTACTGCCTCTTGGCCGCTGTGATGGCTTTTCTCAGTCCATACTGCAGCTTTGTACTCGTTCTCATTGCCTGATCTAAATGCAAGAGAGCGAGCACGCAGCATGTGACGTACCTGACTGTTTATCCAGGGCTTCTGGTTGGGAAACTTCCTGATTTGTATGGTGGGCACGATGTTATCAACACAAGTGCTGATGTACCCAGACACATACTCAGCATAATCCTGTACACTGATGGAAGAGTCCTCCACAGTGGCTGCAGCTTTAAACACATCCCAGTCTGTCAGTGCAAAACAATCCTGCAGGGTGATCTCGCTCCGGGGTCCAGAGTTTGATCTGTTTGGTGACAGGGTGTGCTTGTTTCAGTCTTTGTCTGTAAGCAGGGTACAGGAACAAAGAGATGTGGTCCGAGTGTCCGAAGTGGGGGCGGGGTGCAGCCCTGTATGCACCACGTATGTTGCTGTAGACGTGGTCAAGAGTGTTTTTATCACGGGTGGGAATGTCAACATGCTGGTGGTATTTGGGAATACAGTCCGAAACTACAGTGGTTGAAGTCACCAGCAACAATAAAAACAGCGTCCAGGATGAGCCGTTTCTAACGCGCTGATGACGCCATGGAGTTTGCTGAGTGCTGCTGTGGCGTCAGCACGCGGGGGGATGTAAACAGCGGCCAAAAACACAGCAGTAAATTCCCTCGGTAGGTAATACGGACGGCACTTTAGCAGTAATAACTCCACATCTGGTGAACAGTGCTCGTCAACAGTCTGTATATCTTCGCACCACGAGTTGTTTACAAACACACACACACGCCTTTAGACTTACCGGATGCCGCTCGGTCGCCTCGGTTAAGCGAGTGAGTCTGTAGCTGAATGGCGTTGTCCGGGACCTTGTCTGAGAGCCAGGTCTCGGTGAAAATCAGGGCGCAGCACTCTCTGATTTCCCGATGGGTTGAAATCCTGGCTCGTAGCTCGTCCCAATTTGTTTTCCAGGGAACGTACATTCGCTAACAAGAGGCTGGGTAGCGGTGGTCGGCTAGCGCGAGCTTTTAGCCTAGCATGTAGCCCTCCCCTCTTGCCTCGCTTGCGTCGCCGTCTCGAAGCACTCTCCTGGGGTCAGCGAACTCACTCGAGACCGGTGCTTCGTGGCCCTCGGGTAAAAAGTTTTGGTGGTATGGGCGAACAATGAGCTGCAGCTCCAGCGAATAGAACCACTAAAAACAAAGTTTCGTGAGTTGGCGATGTCCAATAATGCCTGTCGGTTGTATGTTAGCAGTGCATGGCATTTGTGCACTGCAGAAAGAACGAAAAAACACGAAAAACATACAAAAGAGAAAAAGTTCGAAATTTTAGCGCGGAGCTGGCAAACACGTCTGCCTCGGGGGGCGCCATGGTAATTATATCAGAGAGGATGAGGGTAAATTTCTCTATTATTCACTTTAAATCATTAAGCCATATTTAACTGTTAATAACAGTAGTGTTTTATTTTATTTTTTCATTAGAACCATCAACGCAGGAGCAGGTGGCCTTCGGGGAACCACAAGAGCTTCCTCTCCCTTGCAATGTAAGTAATATGATTAAAAAGCCAAGACAATACACTATGAACTTTGATAATACCTGCTGTACTAGTTATAGGTGTAGACAATTTGTCTACTAAGCTCTTTGTCTCTTCTTTTACAGCCATCCAATCATCTTCCTCCAGCTTCTTCTCCCTGTCCGCTGGACCCTCGACATCCGCCGGTAGTACAACATATACTAACAACAAATATAGGCTGTATAAAGTAATATATAGTGTACACAAAATCTGTTTATGTGATTAATTAATTATTGTGGTTCTTTTGTCTTAAACAAGTTCATATAGGATAAGTAAATGAGACATTTAATATGCAATGCTATACATGGCTCCCTTATATTGTAACCAAATAAAATATTGACCTTTCTATTGTCCTTTTTGTGTAGGTCACACCGCCAAAGAAAGACAACTGGAGTATGATGTGTGGCGGTGTGGCCGGTGCTGGCAGCCTGACCCTCCAGAGTCAGACGAGGGACTGGTGTCGTGGGTCCAGTGTGACGCTTGTGAAAAATGGTTTCACTGTACCTGTGTGGCTTGGGAGGAGGAGCTGGAGGAAGAATTTATTTGTTTTTGGTGCAATGACGAATGATTTGTAAATATTTGCTTGTGCATATAAGTTGGTAAAATCTATTGTAAATTTTTTATATATTTTTTTGTAAAAACATAAGTATTTTATTTTATTTATTTTAATCAATTTGTAATTATTAAAATCAGTAATTTTGGTGTAATTGTTGTGGCTCCTTGTTTCCTATTATCTTAGAAAACTGAATTTTCCTAATATTTTGTTTCACTTTGAGTGAATCCAGGATTATAAAATAATACATGATCTAATACAGTGTTATAAGTTAAACTCTAAGATAAGACAGAAATTTGTTCAACATCAACATTACTGAAAGGAGCAGATCAAAAACATCCTGAAGAGGGGCTGTAAACAAGTTAACATGACAAACATTCTAGTGTTTTGTTTTTGGCATGAGATCTTATTCTGAAGGACGGAAATTAGGGCACCGGATGTGTATAAACACCAACGGCAATATCCCAGACCTAACTAAAGCTAATGCAAACTAAAAAAAAATCCCACAAAGCAAGAAGGTGAGTGTCCGACTCAGGATAATAGTAGTGTCTGACTCAGGATAATAGTAGCTTAGCGCTAAAAGCTTGGCGAGCGCTCATTTCTGACCACAGTAAAAACAATTCAAAAATGATAATAAAAAAAATATATGGTTAGAAACGTAAGAAATTAGACTTCATTTTAAGATCAGTTAGTTGTCTGAACTCCAGAGACAAATGACGTGATCACCCGTTAAAGACAAAAAAGTTAGCGAATTTTAGCTCAAACCGACCGACTCAGGATACACTTACGTTATGTGTCAAAGCCATAACATCCTTAATTCGATCCCTTAAAAAGATATTACAGCTATCATGAATAAATCTATTGTTTTGCTGTTAAACTATGTTTAATAGCCATGTACGCAATGCAAATAGTGTTTGGATTTGAGCAAGAAATTACATGATATATTCTATATCTGGATCTATTTTTTAAAGCAAAGCCAGTAAAAATAAATTTGAAACTCTACCTTAACAGTATTATGATTAACATCTAATTCTAAATTACCGTACTCGATGTAATTTTGATGGGGAAAAGTTGTTAGCTAGGCTAAGTAGCTGAGTAATGCTATATATTTACCCGCTTAAGAGCTCTTAAAACCATCCATAAAACCAAGAAAATTGTATTACTCACCGAAAAAACTGAAGACCACACTTCTTGGAGAGTCTGTTAGTACAGCCAACAGCACAGCCAGCCATTTCAACAACGTTCTTCTCAAATACTCAGAGAAAAGCCGACAGTCAAGTACAGAAGCCTAACACACCCTAGCTCCGTGCAGCTCCGTGATACTACTCCAGCAAGTATCACGGAGCAGCTAACTAGCCACTTGTTAGCCAGCTAGCCACACAACGTGCGCGCGGCTCGGTGATTGACACATGCACACCAAGGTAACCACACCCAAATTTATTCTCAAAACTAAACTTTTTAGATAGCATAAACGGACGTAATAATCAAAAATTCACCCCCAGAGTTGACACATAGTAAAAACTTAGCTCTAGAGACAGGAGCCATCTTTTGTACCAGGCTGTAAACATGGTTTTTACACCTGTAAAGTCGTCATTGGGTTTCTCCTTATATTTCCGCTTTTGGAGCCTGCCCTCTGGTGGACGGCTGTATATCGCTGGATTTCGCGTTAAATCTCCGTATGGCGGCGCCCTTACGCAACGACCATTTGAGAGGTACCATGGGAGAGGCTTGGTAATCAGATCCATTTCGGTTCTTAGTAGTCCAGCCAGCAGTGGAGTCAAGAAATAAGAGATAAAATTTGAATTAGAATTAGAGACGAGACGAGACAGAGAAGCATACACTGATAGCAGAGGGCAGGAGGAGCAGAGGGAGACGTCCGCCAGGTCCGAGAGCAGGAAGTGAAGTTACAGATATTAAATTTAATGTAAATCATTTTGCTGAGATGTTGCAAAAGAAATTAGGCTAAAAGACAGTATTAGAGGAGAGAGGACAGCATCTGGGGCCCTCTGCAATGGGCTGTCCTGTCCCTGTACGACCAGAGCAGGAGCTTTGTTCATTGGATCATCACTCACAGGATCTTGTCTCTGCTTTTTGCTTTTAGGGAGCACTGGGAATGTTTGCAGCCGAGTGTGAAGCGGCTGAGATAAGGATCAGCACCTCCAAGTCTGAGACCATGGTTCTCAGTTGGAAAAGGGTGGCTTTCCCCCTTCAGGCTGGTGGAGAGTTCCTGCCACAAGTGGAGGAGTTCAAGTATCTTGGAGTCTTGTTCACGAGTGAGGGAAGATAGGAGCGGATCGGTACAGCTTCTGCAGTGATGCAGTTGTTGTACCAGTTCGTTGTAGTAAAGAAGGAACTGAGCTGCAAGGCAAAGCTCTCAATTTACAGGTCAATCTACGTTTCTACAATCACCTATGGTCATGAGCTTTAGGTCATGACCGAAAGGACTAGATTCCGGAATACAGGCGGCCGACATGAGCTTTCTCCGCAGGGTGGCTGGTTGCTCCCTTAGAAATAGGGTGAGGAGCTCAGCGACTCGGAAAAGGTCCTCTAAAAGGTTCAATATTGAAGACCCCTGGTGCCAAACTCTAATCAGCTAATTAACTCAAAACACCTACAAAGGCTTTTAAATGGTCTCTCAGTCTAGTTCTGTAGGCTACACAATCATGGGGAAGACTCCTGACTTGACAGTTATCCAATAGACGACCATTGACACCTTGCACAAGCAGGGCAAGACACAAAAGGTCATTGCAAAAGAGGCTGGCTGTTCACAGAGCTCTGTGTCCAAGCACATTAATAGAGAAGCAAAGGAAAGGAAAAGATATGGTAGAAAAAAAGTGTACAAGCAATAGGGATAACCGCACCCTGGAGAGGATTGTCTCGCCTGGGACTGCTGCTGAGTGGTCCTCTGAAAGTAAATTTTGCATTTCCTTTGGAAATCAGGGTCCCAGAGTCTGGAGGAAGAGAGGAGAGACACACAATCCACGTTGCTTGAGGTCCAGTGTAAAGTGGCTTGGGGTTTTATTTGCTGGTATTCGTCCACTATGTTTTCTGAGGTCCAAGGTCAATGCACCCACATACCAGGAAGTTTTAGAGCACCTTATGCTTTCTGCTGCTGACCAACTTTATGAAGATGCAGAGTTAATCTTCCAACAGGACTTGGCACCTGCACACAGTGCCAAAGCAACCAGTACCTGGTTTAAGGACCATGGTATTCCTGTTCTTAATTGGCCAGCAAACTCGCTTGACCTTAACCCGATGGAAAATCTATGGGGTAATGTGAAGAGATTGATGCAATTATGCCAGACCCAACAATGCAGAAGAGCTGAAGGCCACTATCAGAGCAACCTGGGCTCTCATCACACCTGAGCAGTGCCACAGACTGATCGATTCCATGCCATGCCGCATTGCTGCAGTAATTCAGGCAAAAGGAGCCCTAACTAAGTATTGAGTAATGTACATGCTCATAGTTTTCATGTTCATACTTTTCAGTTGGCCAAGATTGCTCTAAATCCTTTCTTTGTATTGCTCATAAGTAATATTCAAATTTTCTGATATACTAAATTTGGAATTTTCTTTTTGTCAGTTATAATCATCAAAATTAACAAAAACATTTGAAATATATAAGTATGTGTGTAATAAATTAATCCTATTATACAAGTTTAACTTTTTGAATGTTATTAGTGAAATAAATCAACTTTTTGATGATATTCTAATTATATGACCAGCACCTGTAGCTTCCAGTGTAAATACAATGATTTGTAATATACATTTTATAATATAATATATCTAATTATAATAGTCTTCAACCATTGTTGACTTAGCGCTTTGGCTTGCGGCTGCCGAAGGAGCAACTCTCGGCTGCCTCTTTGGATGAATCTTTTGGACTATATTGTGCTTTATAATGGACCTTGTTGCAAAACTGAGCAATTCAGGCTTCTTACTTGAGCTTTCCTTCATTGCCCATCATTACAGACTGGTAAACTGTGTGTAGAAGAGTAATGTGCACCCGTGTGGTCGCACTGGAGGCCACCCTGTTATAGACTTCCCCCCTGGCTTTCACCTCATAAGTTTAAACAGGCCTAAAATACTAAAACTTTATAAAGGAAAGACTAAACAGTAAAGGTTTACTAAGCAATTTTGGTGGGTCCACAATTTGAGACTTGACATATTGTTCATATTACAACATGTTTAGAACTGTGTACATGGTTTTGATTATTGTATTTCAATTTCAGTGTATCTAAGGTGTATCTTTAGGTCCAGGCAAACTAGGCGACCGCCTAGAGCGCCACTGCTCCAGGGGGCACCAGGATATAAGGTGCTAAAACAAAACCAGCTCATAGATGCGTGGTGCTCAACGTGAATTACAAGACAATTAGATGTGCTGCTAATTTAGAAATGTGAGTTCCACACCTCAACTGTCATGTTTCTGGGCTACATTGTGTCTGAAAATCAGATCCAGATAGACCTGTCCAAGGTTATAGGCATTCAAGATTAGCCCATTCCCTCCAACCGGAAACAGCTTTAATTTTCCTCGGCTTCGCCAACTTCTACAGGCGCTTCATCTGTGGCTACAGTTCCCTGGCGGCTCCTTGGACTGCACTTACCTCCTCCAAGGTCCCTGTCAGTTGGTCAGGAGAGGCACAAACCACATTCAACAATCATTCTTCACTTTAGCTCCTGTCCTCACTATTCTGGACACTTTCAGGCTGTTCATCCTCAAGGTAGATGCCTCTGATGTTGGAGTCGGCACAGTTCTCTCTCATTGTTTCTCTTCTGACCAGAAACTGCATCCATGTGCCCTTTTCTCCCGCCGTTTGACTCCTGCCGAGAGAAATTAGGATGTTGGCAAAAGGGAACCGCGAGCTGATGGGCCACACAAGAGGAGGATGTCCGTACGTATGTTACGGCCAGTCCTTAGTGCTGAAACCATCCCGTCTGCTGTCAGCAGAAACCATCCCATCCGCCACCAGCCGGACTTCCTCTGACACTTTCTGTTCCCCAACAACCCTGGTCTCACATTTCCTGTGACTTTTTGGCAATCTTCCAAAGCCAGAAGGCAACACAGTCATCCTCTCCATCATAGACCGGTTCTCCAAGGTTGCTCACTTTATTGCCTTGCCGAAGTTGTTGTCTGCCAAGGAGACGGCTGAACTGGTTCTACAAGACGTACTCTGGATTCATGGACTTCCAGTAGATATATTGTTTCTGACCGGGGTCCCCTGTTCACATCAACTTTCTGGAAGGAGTTCTTGGACTGAAATGGAAATGGAGAACTTCCCTGAGGTGCATGGCCTCCCTGACACCATCAACATGGGCTGCCCAGTTGCTGTGGGTGGAATACTGTATGCCCATAACCCCTCACTAGTACTGCCATGGGACTCTCTCCCTTTCAATGCACTTATGGATTCCTGCCACCACTGTTTTCATCTCAGATGAAAAGACAAGAGAACAGGGTACTGTGAGTACTCTACTGTGAGTACTCTACTGTATATCCGCTAATTGTGGGACTTCAGAAGCAGGGACTTCCTGCTTCTGAAGAGTGCAGTCGCACCTCTGCTTGCTCATGCCTGCTTTACTTTTCTTTTTTAGTTATCTCTACATTTAGCCAATGATTTTATGATTAACTTTTTTACAGTACTTTTTACTTTTAACTTTCTTTTAACTGGATTTTGCTTTTATGTTTTTGTCGCCGCCCTCGGCTCTAGATTCGTTTATCACCACAGCAGTTGTACCACAGAGAGACAAGAGGGGACTGAGTTCAAGTTTTAAAAGTCTAAATTTTATTAAAAGTATTAAAATAGAATTAAACAATGATAAGAAGCCCAGTGTATCAGCTTCTAAAGTCAATCCGGGGTTGCAGGAAGCCCGGAAAACTGCGGGAGAGCAGTCGTTGGGGAGAGCAGTCTCTGAGTTGTAGGCCTCGGCCTCTCGTCCGCGCCGCGGGGCCGGCTTAGGGGAGTACTGGCGTTCCCTCAGCGGTCTCGGGGGATTTCCGAGGTCCCAATACGCCGCCACAAGACTACAACACACACGAAACGTCGGCTTAGCGACCACACTAATATACTCAATTAAATAAACCCACACAGCATGCAACAAAGAAATACGGGACACGCCCCTTGACTTAGCGTTAGAGATGGCGTTGTACAGGTCCCGGATCCCTTCCTGGTCCGCGCAGGTACGGCCGGCGCTCCTCCGAGTCCGGTCTCTCCTCCAAAGGGGGAAGCGGGCACTGTGGACAGGGGAAGGCGGTCTTAGGCAAACAGTAATAAAAACAGCTCAGATAGGCGTAGCCTCCACACAGTTATGGGCACTCCCCTCTACTTAGCTGGTTAGTGAGCGTTGTATGTGGTGGATTCCTGCGGTTTCTCTGGCTTTCCGTTGCCTTCAGTGGGTCCAGCCCTCCGTGCTGCTCGATATCCTTTCCTTCTCCGTTCCTTTCTCTCCGTCGCTGTCCGTTCTTTCTGTCTCTCTGTTCCTTCCGGTTCTCACTCCTTCCTGGTTCTTCCTGCCTTTCTGTCTCGCCATTGGGCCTTTTAAGCCGGGCAGGGCCACGCTCTATTGGCCTTCCCTGATTATTCAGGTGTGATGGGCGCTTCTCCTCACGAGTTTCCCCCGTGCGTCACCAATTTTTAAAAGGGCCGTGTGTTCACCCAGACACATAAAATGCTTGGTGAGGAGGAGTCGGGCACCCCGTGACATTTTCCCCCCACCTTTGTCCTTGGTCGTCCCGACCAACTAGGCTTGGTACCTTCGAGGCTGAGTACCACGCGTGGTGCGCTGTGAGCGCCTTAGGAGTGGAGGGGGCGCAGGAGGATCAGGTGGGACCTGCAGTGGTGCAGGTCTGGGTTGCCCCGCCGGGGGGGCCATCGGGGGAACAACGAGCCTGGGTAGCCAGAAGGTTGGCGGGGTGGCTCTTCCGGCTGATCGGGCTGCACAGACGGCTCTCCTTCCTGTAACATAGTAAGGGGCAAGAACGAAGGTTGTTACGGTGCACTGTACGCGTTGGACCTTCCTTACCCTCTGGCCGGATGACGAGGCTGGGTGGTCGGTCCTGAGCTGGTGCACCACCACGTATGGTTCGGGCCCCACCTTGCGGCCAGTTTACCCGCTCTCCTACGGAAGTTCCGTATGAGTACCCGTTCTCCCGGGAGCAGGGGCGAGTCGAGCACGGTTGTTGTATCGGCCTGGTCCCAGTCCTGACGCCGCTGGATCCGCCGGCGGCCATCCGGTATGCGTGGTTCAGGGCCCGTTGATGGTGCTTGACCCATCCGGCCCAGGCCCTGCCTCTCAAGGGGGTTCCAATTGGGTCACCCAGTCAACTGGCAACCGCGCGTGTCTGCCAAACACGATGTAATGTGGGGTCAGGCCAGTGCTGTGGTGGGCGGTGTTATTATAGGCCTGGATTAGGGCGGTAGCTTGTCTGGCCACTGTCTCTGTTCTGAGTCGGTCAAGGAGTTCAACAGTTGCAGCAAAGTCTGGTTGAACCGCCACACGCTCCGCTCCCTTGGGGATGGTAGGCGGTAGTCCGGTCCTTTCGGCTACCGTACAGCTGGCAGAGTTGCTTCATCAAAGACGATTCGAAGGCGCGCCCGTCCGACAGGATCCTCTCGGGACAGCCAAGGTCAGGATCAGATGCCGGTACAAGGCCTTCGCGTGGTTTCTGCCGATTGGTCCTCGTGGGCACTGCAAAGGCATATTTCGAGAATAAGTCAGTCATAACAAGGATGTACTGGTAGTAGTCTCCTGGCCTCCCAAGGAGAGGTAGTCGACTCCCACCAGTTCAAACGGGTAAGATGTGTGGATGGGCATCAGAGGTGCTCTGCCGTCGGGCCGGCCTTATGGCGGACAGTGGAGACAGCCCCTGCCCCACTCTTCGCCATCTTTGTCCATCCCGGGCCAGTAGCAGCGCTGCTTCAGGGCGTTATGCGGTCCGGTCTCGACTGGGGTGGCCCATTCCTTCATGATAGGCCTTCCAGACCCGCTGGGTTTCCTGCCTGGGCACGATGGTCTGCAAGATCTTCAGCCCCGCCCCGGTTCGCCCCACCGCCTCTTCAGGATGCCCCTTCCACCTCAATTCTGTCCCACTCCTTAGCAGCGCCAGGTATAGAGAATCCCCTTCACGTACCTCTGGTCGGGCCTCCGCTGTTCTTTCCGCTGTCGGAGGTAGTGCAAGTCGGGTCCGCCCCTTGGCACTGCTCCCACGGGTCTCGCCCCAGTCGTTACCTGCAAGGCTCGCGCCGGGCCCCGTCCACTTCAGGCAGTCTAGACAGGGCGTCCGCGTTCCTGTTCTGAGCCCCAGGTCGATACTTCACCGTGTATTTAAAGTTAGCCAACTGGGCCACCCACCTCTGTTCCACGGCTCCCAATCGGGCTGTATCCAGGTGCACCAGGGGGTTGTTGTCGGTGAAGGCGGTGAATTCGCCCCATACAGGTAGTCTTTAAACTTTTCGGTAACCGCCCATTTCAGGGCCAACAGCTCCAGTTTGAAGGAGCTGTAGTTCTGGTCGTTCCTCTCAGCCGGCTGGAGACTGCGACTCGCATAGGCCACGACCCGCTCCTGGCCATCCTGTACCTGGGCCAGCACCGCCCCTAGACCCTCCAGACTGGCATCTGTGTAGAGACGGAAGGGTATCGTGAAGTCGGCGACGCAAGGACCGGCGCATTTACCAATGCCTCCTTCAGGTGGTCGAATGCCTGTTGACATACTGGGGACCAGGTAATGGGGACTGGCTTCCTTGGGCGGTGCCGTGAGTCAGTGCATGTAAAGGTGCAGCAATTTTCGAAAACCCGGCTATGAACCGCCGATAGTACCCGGCAAACCCAAGGAACGACCTCACCTGCTTCACCGCCTGGGGTACCGCCAGTCCTTCACTGCCGCCGTCTTGGCTGGATCCGTGGCCACCCCTTCCTCGCTGATCACATGTCCCAGGTAGGTCACCTTCCGCTGGAACAAACAGCACTTCCGGGTTGAAGTTTGAGGCCGTGTTCCTCCAGTCTCTGGAACACCTCCTCCAAATGGGCCAGGTGGCTGTCGAAGTCTGTGGAAAAGACAACCACATCGTCTAGATATATAAGTAGGAAGTCGTTTACCAGATTACCCAGGCAGCGCTGCATCAGCCTCTGGAAGGTTGCCGGGCGTTGCAGAGGCCGAAGGGCATCCTCTCAAATTCGTGAGGCCGACGGGGTGGTGAACGCTGTCTTCTCTCGGTCTGCTGGGTCCACCTCCACCTGCCAGTACCCACTCGCCAAGTCCAGAGTGGAGTACCATTTGGCAGTTCGTAACCCGCCAGGGATTCTTCGATGCGTGGAAGGGGGTAAGCGTCTTTGTGGGTGAGGGCATTCAGCCGGCGGTAGTCTACGAGAACCTCCATGAGCCGCCTTTTACGCACCAACACGATAGGTGCGGCCCAGGGGCTCGAACTCTCTCGCACTACCCCGCTTTTAAGCATGTTCGTCCAGCAGGGACCGCAGTTCGGGTAGAGGCTCGGTGGCACCGGTCTGTACCGTTCTCGGCTGGGTGAGGCCGTGCCCGTGGGGATTTGGTGTTTCACCACCCCGTGGCCGAAATCCTCGTCGTGGCGGAGAAGACCCGCTTCCACCGGTGTAGCAGGTCGGTCATCTGTCTCTGTTGGGCTTCGCCCAGGCCCTCCCCTGCAGGGTCATCACTGGGTGCGAGTCCTCCTCCGCGTCAGCCCTGTGGGTCACTCGTCTCACCTCTACTCGACGACGCCTGGTTCCACGCTGTTCAGCACCAGCTCCTGCTCGTCCTGGACGCCCATAGCATCCACCCCGTGACCCAAGCCAGTGGCTCCCGCTGGGGGACCTCACGGGGTAGGGGTTGGGTTGCAGAAGCGACACGGCGCCTTCCCACTCCGCACGGTAGCCAGCGCCCTCCGACCCGCCACTCGTAGTCACTGTTGGGAAGAGGTTCGATAGTTACGGTACCATCCACAGTTGGGTTGTTCACCTGTAGCCACAGGACCATCTCTGTGTGTGGGGATGATGACCGGGATTGTCGTGGAGCCTCGCCCCTCCATCACCGGGCGGGGACCACTGTCGGCGACTCGCTGGCACTCGACGGCTTTGCTCCAGACTTCGCCTCTGCTGAAGTCAACGCTGCCTTGAATGCCGCTACTCCCGGTGGCTACCTTGGGTTAATGAGGACCACAGTCCTTTAATAATGTTCATACCCAGAATACCTTTACCTGGGCCCAGGCAGCTGTCGCCCACTATCATAATTCCCTTCTCTGGGACATCCACTCCACCAACCCGGCAATCCGCGATTACGAGCGATATAGGGTATCCGTAGTCCATTTGCTGCACGTAGGGTCAGCCACGGGATCTCGGTCGTCGTATTCATCTGGGTTGTCCCCAGATATTTACGGAACAGGCTTTGGCTCATCATGGTGACCTGCGACCCTGTATCGAGCACAAAAGGGATAGCATAGTCATTTACATACACCACCACATCTGGACACTCACCGACCAGAGCGGCCTTCCGCTGCCGGTGTAAGGCCTCCGTGGCCCGGTGATCAGTGTCCGCCGGTCTGTAGTCCAGGCCTTTGATTAACTGCCCCCACCGGTGGCCCTCCGTAGGGGCAGCTAAAAATCCTGCGACCTCCGGGAGCAGTGGCGTTGCAGGTGTCCAGGTTGTCCACAGCGGTGGCAGACCGGCCTCCCCTGTTCGTCCCAGCGGAAGGCAGAGTTACCCGAACTGGGGTCCGTCCGGGCCGGGGGCTGGCTGTGCTGACCCAGTTGTTGCTTCAAATCCTCTGCTAGGGTGGCCGAGAGTGCCTTCATTTGTGCCGTGAGTTCGTCCTTCATCTCTTTCAGTAGTTCCGCCCTTAACTCTGATCGGATCTGGTCTCTCAGCTGCTCCGACCTCACCCCTGCAGGCCTTGGCTGCCCCCCCATAGCCACGTAGCTGGCGAAGGCCGGCTCATCATCCTCCTGTAGTTCGCGCTCTAGCGCCCGTGCCTCTTTACATGCGGCTTTGAATGATAAATCGTCCCGCCGGCGCATCTGGCGGCCGAGCTCCTGCTTTATCGGTCCTTTCCTCAGGCCCACCATCAGCTGATCCAGTAGGAGGTCTTCAGCGCCCTCGGTCCGATCCCCGTCCTCGCTCCTGCCACCTATAGAACGCCTCCCGTAGGCGCAGAGAAAAGGCATTAATGGGCTCTCCAGCCTTCTGTTTACAATTAAAAAAGTCTATACGGGACTGGGTTTTAGACGGTTGGGTATACAAAGTCTGTAAATAGTCCAGGACTTTAGTACTAGTGGCTTTTTCTTCTGGCTCTACTAGCTTCAGTTCCCTCTTTGCATCTCCTCTAAGGCCCCCAAGACAAAATCGGCCTGTTGTTGTGGGTTCAGTTCTTGGGCCCTCAGCATCGCCTCCACCTGCGCCCTCCATTCTCCAAATTTAGCCGGTTCACCCCAAATTTTGGCACCCACGGCCCCCATAAACCACGGGACCATAAAATTCGCATTAATAGCTGGGCTGTTGCTCAGCCCCTCCTGTTCCATTTCTCTGTGGTAGTGGTGATCCTGTCAACTACGCCAAAATGTCGCCGCCCTCGGCTCTAGATTCGTTTATCACCACAGCAGTTGTACCACAGAGAGACAAGAGGGGACTGAGTTCAAGTTTTAAAAGTCTAAATTTTATTAAAAGTATTAAAATAGAATTAAACAATGATAAGAAGCCCAGTGTATCAGCTTCTAAAGTCAATCCGGGGTTGCAGGAAGCCCGGAAAACTGCGGGGAGAGCAGTCGTTTGGGGAGAGCAGTCTCTGAGTTGTAGGCCTCGGCCTCTCGTCCGCGCCGCGGGGCCGGCTTAGGGGAGTACTGGCGTTCCCTCAGCGGTCTCGGGGGATTTCCGAGGTCCCAATACGCCGCCACAAGACTACAACACACACGAAACGTCGGCTTAGCGACCACACTAATATACTCAATTAAATAAACCCACACAGCATGCAACAAAGAAATACGGGACACGTCCCTTGACTTAGCGTTTAGATGGCGTTGTACAGGTCCCGGATCCCTTCCTGGTCCACGCAGGTACGGCCGGCGCTCCTCCGAGTCCGGTCTCTCCTCCAAAGGGGGAAGCGGGCACTGTGGACAGGGGAAGGCGGTCTTAGGCAAACAGTAATAAAAACAGCTCAGATAGGCGTAGCCTCCACACAGTTATGGGCACTCCCCTCTACTTAGCTGGTTAGTGAGCGTTGTATGTGGTGGATTCCTGCGGTTTCTCTGGCTTTCCGTTGCCTTCAGTGGGTCCAGCCCTCCGTGCTGCTCGATATCCTTTCCTTCTCCGCTTCCTTTCTCTCCGTCGCTGTCCGTTCTTTCTGTCTCTCTGTTCCTTCCGGTTCTCACTCCTTCCTGGTTCTTCCTGCCTTCTGTCTCGCCATTGGGCCTTTTACGGGCAGGGCCACGCTCTATTGGCCTTCCTGATTATTCAGGTGCGATGGGCGCTTCTCCTCACGAGTTTCCCCGTCGTCACCAATTTTAAAGGGCCGTGTGTTCACCCAGACACATAAAATGCTTGGTGAGGAGGAGTCGGGCACCCCGTGACATTTTTACTTGTTTTTTTTACTTTTTAAACAACCCGTTGGACTCGCCGAGCGACTGGAGCCTTGATATCTATTTTTCAACATGTCTGGGGTAAAAACAACAACTACAAACTCTTTCTGCCAAAATTGCTGGAAATATCAACAGGAAATCAATGTGCTACAAACAAAGATTTTTGCTTTGGAATCTGAAAGAGGACTTCAGGAGACAATACCGATCACACAATGTGGTAAGACTGTGAATTTAAACTTGGATGATACAGTGTCATTCCCAAAACTGAGCAAAGCAAAGGGATTTAAACAAAATGATACCACTTGGCATAAACTTGGTGCCCAGCCAAAGCAGCACTGGATTAGAACAAAGAATGCTGACATCACAAGAGCATATGTAGCATCACCAGACATCCAGCTAAAAAACAGATTCCAACCACTGACTAAGCTAAAGGTGAATGAACCAGAAAACTCTGCTGTAAATGAAAAACATGGAGTAAATCAAGCTTATTCTATGGAGAACAGGAGACATGAATCTGTGGAAAAGCACCAGGCAAACAGTGACAGACAATCTATGCCAAAAGTGAAGGTCAGAGATATCTTGCTGCTTGGAGACGGTGCTGTCCGAGACATAAACAACGGTAGATTTGCTACATGCAGCTTTCCAAGTGCTACAGTCCCTGATATAACAGCACTCCTCCCCCAAGTTATGTCTAAACACACAGGGATTAAACAGCTGATGTTACACGTGGGTGCAGTTGACACCAGGAAGGGGGAATCAGAAGTTTTAAAAAAGGATTTCTCCAGGCTTTTAGACAAACTTGAAAACCTGGAAGTGCAATCCTTTATAAGTGGACCACTCCCAAACATCGACAGAAGGATCAATAAATTCAGTCGGCTGCTTGCATTGAATACATGGCTGTCCAAGGCCTGTGAGACTAGACCTCACCATCCCTGTCCCATCTCCGGATTCACCAATGGGATTTCCAGATCACCTGGAAATTTTAGTTAAATCTGGAATTAAGATGATACCCCTTACACCTAACTTGGCCAGGTCACGGGTTCTATCATTATCACTAAAAACATCACCCCCAATACCACCCAGGAGTACCACTGCTTCACCTCGGCCACTACCTAGAGTCCAATGCACCCCTGTCAGACCCTCTCCACCCCCTCCCAAACCAGCTCCTCCCAGACCACCTCCTCCCAGACCAGCTCCAAAAGCCTTGACTAGCATCAAGGCTACTATCAGTGATTAGGACACTGAGGGCCTCTGCTGTTCCAGGACTTTTCGTCATAATAAACCACTTATCAACCTGAGGCCCTGGGAGAGAACACTCCCTAGCTCCATAGCTACAGTCAGAAGTCGCAGATTAAAGAAGAGAATTACAGTTAGATTGTCTAATCAGACAAATCTGATTCAAATCCTCTGCAAACAGATAAAGTCAGGTCCTGCTCAAACGGACTTAAAACTTGCACTGTTCAATGTCAGGTCTTTGGGAAACAAATCTTTTTAATTAATGATTTTATAACTTCAAATAAGCTTGATTTTATGTTTTTAACAGAAACATGGTTAGACAGCAGGACTGGAAATGCGGTCCTTATTGAATCCACCCTCGAATTTCACATTTTTATCCAAAATACGGAAAACAAAAAGGGTGGTGGTGTATGTGCCTTTCTTAGGGATAATATTCTTATCCAGAAGCTATCACTTGGTGAGTTTTCATCATTTGAGTATGTGTCATTCAAAATGGAGTTGAGGTTTTCTCCATCTATTTTATATGTAGTTCTTTACAAACCACCCCAACAATGTCATGATTTTATTAATGAGTTTACTGAAATGCTTTCGGTTATTTGCACAGAATTTGAACAAATAGTCATATCAGGTGATTTTAATGTGCATGTGGATAATGTTTGTGACAGAAATGCCAAAGAACTTTCTACTATTCTTGATACTTTTGGTCTTTGTCAGCATGTTAATGAGCCGACCCATAACAGAGGTCACACTCTGGACCTGGTCATTACTAAAGGTGTTCATATTTCAGATGTCACTGTGATTGATGTTGCTCTATCTGATCATTCATGTGTCTTTTTTCATCTGTCCATAATTCCAAAAGTTGCTGTTGGACCTACTGTTGTAAAAAGAGATACATTAACGATAACACCAGGACACAGTTTATGGAGGCAATCAGGTTTGAAAATGCCTCATCAGGTCAAGTTGATGATTTGTTGAATTGTTATACTTCAGGTGTTTTAAATGTTATGGACACCATTGCTCCTGTTAAGGTTAAAGTGATCAGGACGAGGCAGAAGGCTTCATGGAGCAATGCTCACTCTGTCAGGGCACAGAAAAGGGAATGCCGAAAAGCCAAAGAAAATGGCGTAAATCGAAACTCTTAATTCATTATGAGGTATACAAAGAGAATTTGCATGTTTTCAATCAAACTTTGCAAAAAGAAAGAGAAATATTCTTCTCAGAGATCATTAACAACAATAGTAACAACCTGCGTGTCCTGTTTGCTACAGTGAACAGATTAACAAACCCTCCAGCTCCATTTCCACCAGAATTAGTTTCCACCACTAAATGCAATGAGTTTGCATTGTTTTTCAACGACAAGGTTCAAGGCATTAAACATGCGATACAGTCCAAAGGGCATACAACAACACTGCAGCCACCTAGGAGACACTTGGTTGGTTTAACACATTTTACTCCCATTAATGACAGAACAATTGAAAAACTGTCTCCAGCCTGAGTTCATCCACCTGCTGCCTCGATGTTTTACCCACTAGATTTCTAAAATCAGTACTAAGCAGTTTGTTACCACAACTCACTAATATAGTCAATAATTCCTTACAGTCTGGAACATTTCCAAGGGCCTTAAAACTGCTGTCATTAAGCCTCTCCTAAAGAAGAGCAGTCTTGATGCTACAGTGCTCAACAACTATCGCCCATATCAAACCTGCCATTTTTAGGGAAAGTCATCGAAAAAGTTGTATATCAGCAACTTAATGACTTTCTATTACTTAACAACTGCTTTGATCCTTTCAGTCAGGATTCAGGCCCCATCACAGCACTGAGACTGCACTTATCAAAGTCACAAATGACATCCGTATGAACACTGACGCAGGCAAAGTCTCTGTCTTAGTTCTGTTGGACTTGAGTGCTGCGCTTTGATACAGTGGACCATGAAATCCTGACACAAAGATTAGAGGAATGGATAGGTATCACTGGAACTGCCCTTAAATGGTTTCAGTCCTATCTTGAAGACAGGAAGTACTTTGTTTCGTTGGTAACTGTGTGTCAGACCAAATGGCCCTGACATGTGGGTTCCACAGGGTCTATCTTGGGACCTCTATTATTCAATCTCTACATGCTTCCTTTAGGCCAGTTAATACGCAGCTGTGGCGTATCCTACCATAATTATGCAGATGACACTCAGATTTTTACATTTCACTCACAGCAGGTGAAAATGGACCAATCCATTCACTGTGTCACTGCATCGAACAGATTGACATGTGGATGCAAAATAATTTTCTCCAACTGAACAGAAACAAGACTGAACTAATCATCTTTGGGCCACAGAAACAAAGAGAAAGTGTCAGCAGCCACCTCGTCTCTTTCTCTAAAATCTAAAAATCAGGTTAGAAATCTAGGGGTCATCATGGACTCAGACTTGAATTTCCACAGTCACATTAAGTCAATTACATCATCTGCATTTTATCACCTTAAAAACATTTCCAGAGTCAAAGGGATGATGTCTCAACCAGACTTAGAGAAACTTATCCATGCTTTTATCTCCAGCAGGTTAGATTACTGTAACGGCCTGCTCACTGGTCTCTCAAAACGAGGGTTAAGACAGCTGCAGCTTATTCAGAACGCGGCTGCTCGGGTTCTAACCAAAACCAGGAAGTACAACCACATCACGCCAGTTTTAAAATCTCTGCACTGGCTTCCTGTTGCTCAGAGAATAGACTTTAAAACAGCACTTCTGGTTTACAAGTCTCTAAATGGTTTAGCACCAGAATATATCTCTGACATGCTAATTACTTATGAACCTCCTCGGACTCTGAGAACATCTGGGACAGGCCTTCTGCTCGTGCCCAGAGTTAGAACTAAACAGGGTGAAGCAGCGTTTAAGTTTCATGCAGTAAAAACCTGGAACAGCCTCCCAGATGAAGTAAAACAAGCCTCAACTTTAACAATGTTCAAGGGGAGGTTAAAAACCTTCCTCTTTAGCTCCGCCTACACTACAACCTAAAGTGTTAGTTTTTTCTTTTATCTGCACTCTTCTTTTTAAAATGTTTTAAATTTTTTCTTATGTTTCTTAATATAAATCTTGTAAATTGTCTTTTATTCCTGTAAAGCACTTTGAGTTACCCAGTGTATGAATTGTGCTATATAAATAAAATTGCCTTGCCTTGCCTAATTGCCGCAAGTCTCAAGCTCCACATTACATGGTTGGTGACAGGCTCTGATTGTCCACCAAGGATCTTTCTCTCAAGGTGGAGTCTCGGAAAATGGCCTCTCGGTTTATTGGTCCCTCCATGGTCCAGTTGAGTCCACCCTGTTAAAAACCTTTCGGACTGTGCATTTGAACTGCCTGACAAATAAGGCTTGACTAGCAATCTGCCAATGAAAAACTTAATTAATTTTCTAAACTAACCAACAAACATGAACAGTGAGCAGAAGGAAATGAAATATACTGACACATTTATCTATTCATCTTATGTATTAAAATAATATAGACCCACTACACAGTGCCATGAGCTACAAGTTGGTAAAATTGTTTTTGCTGGTATCTGTTCAGAAAAAAAACAAACAGATTTATTAATGTAAACTTTCTGTTCAGATGGTGCCTGTTATAATGTTTTGATGGTGGCTCTGGACTCTGAGTACCTTGTTTTTCTAAAACAAGATAAAACTTTAATGCCCTGGCAGTGGCAGCTTTGATTTTACATTTAATTTGATAAAATTAATGTTTAAGTTGAGATTTACAAGAAATATTTGAACTCCTTCTGTGTAAAGGGAATATTGCTGTTAAAAAAGCTCTCCTGCCTCACGGCAAGAAGGTCGTGAGTTCAAAACCCGGCCGACTCAAAACATTCTCGGCCGACTCTGGTCTTTCAGTGAGGAGTCTGCATGTCCTCCACGTGTTACCGTGGCTTCTCTCCGGGTACTCCGGCTTCCTCCCACTGTCCAAAGACATGCATGTATAGGTTAATTGGCAACTCTAAACTGTCACTGTCTGTGTCTAACTGTCGACTAACTGGCCACTGTCCAGAGTGTACCCCGCCTCAGGTCCAAAGCTGCTGGGATAGGCTCCAGTCACCCGCGACCCCTAACGGGACTAAGTAGTAGTGAATGAATGAATAAAAGTGCATTTTTGAATTGCATTTGAACAGCATGCAAAATCATTGCATGCTGTGCATAACAAATTAAATTAATCAAAAAAATGAATAAATAGACAAAATAACAACCATAGGATTTATTTTGTTACAACATTGTTTAAAGACCCCAGAATTTGCAGATGCATTTACTTAAGATGTTGAACGGCACCTTCACTCAACATTAGAAGACATAAACCCACAGTTGGATAATAAAACAATTTTAGTATAAATCACATCTCATAAGTATTTCCGTCATAATCAATATAAAACTCTAACAATATATACATATACATTTATTTATTTTTTATTTGTCAAGATTGTTTTTCTCTGTTTTTCTACAGAAATGCACAACATGGTTTTTCAAAACATTGACTTTTAAGGCAGGGAAAGTGTGAATGTGTATTCACTTTCAAAGCTTTGTGTAAGTTGGTAAGTATAGTTTAGTTTATTATTTATTTGACAGGGACCATGTGCAAACACATTAATCTAACAAAAAAAAAAAAGATGCCTTACACCAGATTTAGCTAAAACTAATTTCCATCTGCAGTCTATGGGCAGATAAAACAATTAGCATTCACACTTCAACCTAAGCTAATCACACTAACATTCAACTTTCTAAAATTGCTACAGTAAAACCTTACCTAACCTTAAACCTTACTAATTATCATAAACATAATCAGTGTTGACATAACTGGTATTCTAATAATACTTTTCTAACATTATGAAAAGTCTCTCTTAGACTATTAGGACAATGATGCAGTCTTAATGTTTTTTTTTTTTTATCTTAAACTTTTACAGCTTTGTTATAAAGTGATTTTAATGGTTTTAATGTTGCCTCACTTGATTGAGACCAACAGGAAATACAATAGTTAAAATCAGAGTCAATCATTGCATCCAGACATAGTTTTGATGCATCATAAGTGAGCATTTGTCGAATATGTCTAAAAATTAATATATTGTATTTCAAAGTATTAGTCATTTTTTGACATGCTTTTTAAATCCAAATGTTGGTTCCAAAATGACTCCTAAGTATTTATATTCATCTACAACTTTGATCTTTTTATCCTTTATAATAATACATGGAAAAGTCATTAATTTTTTTTGTGAAATACATTGCCACTGTTTTATTAATATTAGTTCTACTGCTGAGAAATGAGAACCTGGACTTGCTTTGTATGTGTTACAGAATCTACAATAGGGCTCACAGAGATATTTGGGTATTTCTAAACTGACTATGTAATAAACAACAAGCACATTTTAAGCAGCAGCTAATAAAAAAAGACATTTTATACACAAGATTTTTTTTTTTTTTTATTAGGCCAGAGTGTAAAGACAGGGCCTGCTTGAATACATGACTAGAGAATTTGTAAGTCACATGACCCATGGTTTAGTATCTGCAGCGTTACAATGAGTTTAATAGATTTTCTAAACCAGGGATAAAGTAGAGCATAGATAAGAGGATTTATACAGGAGTTTAGAAACACAAGAAAAATCATTACAATTTCTAAAGGAGTACCAAGTATCAGGATGTGGGTCCCAGAGTAGGCGACCCAATAATATGGACAGTAACACACAAGATACACAAGCACAACAATACCCAGGTTCCTGGCGGCTTTAATCTCAGATTTCCTGGACGTCCTGGATGTTATGGCTGTAACATGAGAATGCATGGCCTGGGCCTGAGAGACAGCTACCACAAAGACCCTTATATATAAGACTATAATGACAGTAACTGGGATGACAAAAGCTAAAATGATATCGGCTTCCTTTGAAAAGTAAGCTATACACTCTCCATGGCAAGATTTAAATTTGCCTGGATTTTTAAAGTTGTCAAATAAAATAAAAAATGCAAAAAAGAATGCATATGTCCAACAAACTGAAATACATATGCTGACTACTTTTTCAGTCATTCTGGTTTGATAATGTAATGGGTCAGTGATGGCTAAGTAGCGATCCACTGAAATGAGAACAACAGTTCCCACTGAGGACGTGATAAATGTAACAGCCATAAGGTGATAAACAGCACACAAAACATCTCCAAAAAACCAGCAGCTTCTCCACATGTATCCCATTACTGGTATCGCCACAAGACCAACGAGGAAGTCTGAGACAGCCAGAGAGAGGAGGATGAGGTTAGTGGAGGAGTGCAGCTGTCTGCAGAGAAAAAAGATCCAGGGGACTTGGTATTTTAGACTGCCTTCATGTTGTAAACTGTCAAAGTGAACACTCAGTACTGTTGATGTCAGTTTGAAAGGCACACATATCTACACAATCTTTGAAAAAAAAGTTAATTTCAGTTTAAATACTGTACAGTAAAAGTTTTTAACTGCAAGTTTTTTTATTCATATTTTATACTGTTTAATTTAACAAGATTTTTTATTTATTTATTCTTAAGGTTTTTACTGCCTCCTTAAAAAAAAAAAAAAAAGAAGCACTGATGTATTATGATTTTTTTTAATGCTCCAGTTCATTACAGGGGCAATAACACTTTCTGGCAGTAATAAAAAAAAAAAAAATTTGGTTGATGGTTGCAACCATATAAAATATATTTCTAATGTGCACACAGCTCTAGTGTCACACACATAGATCAGTCACTTTATGGCAATGATGGTCATGTGTCCAATACAGCGTTTTAATTTAGAAAGTTTTTATATAATTTAACAGTTATTATATCATTTAAAAGTTATTTTATCAGAGTATTATATTTACCTGAAGTGTGCGATGGAGATGATGACCAGCAGGTTGAGTGTGGTAGTGAGCAGAGAGATGAGGGACAGCAGGGCATAAACAAGATGAGCCTCAGAAGTGTCGCTCTGAGGCTTTCTACACGAGCTGTTCAGGAGATGTGGGAAGCAAAGTTCTGCCTCCACAGACTCCATGATCAGAGACGCAAATTTATCAAGCTCTTATATGTCTCCAAACTGCTCATGTCCACAGTGGATCGTCCCCTCCTTTAACTCCCACTGCCACAACTCTACCATTAATAATTATTACAGTGTAGTTTAGCTGTTCAGGCAAAATGCTGGTCTAATGGTCTTACTTTTGCAAAACCTCTAGACGTCCGCCTTGCACTGCAAATGTCCCTGATCTCTCTGGTTGTCAAGTTCAGAGTGATGTCACAGGATTATAGGTGTAAACCAATATTAACTCTTACTGGTGGCTATATTGATTGTCAGAGCTTATTTTCTGAACTGGTATACAGTTGTAGTTGGCTTCCATCCATATAAAGAACAATAGCACATAGCTCAAGCAGACAAGGCTGGGTGATCACTGATCCCAAGTAAATGATGCCAGTCCATCACGTTTGTTAATATGCCTTTTCCAGCATGTTCAACAATAAAGAGAGTATTCATACACCTGTTTTTCTTCTTTCTTCCCTCTTTATAAATGTGAATATCCTATTGCATTGAAATATAACTTGTAAGTTATTTTACATAATTACCTTTGTGAGTCAATGGTTTCTGTGAGTCTAGTAGCAATAACGCACAACTCTAACCTGCTAATAGTAAAAATTTGACCTAAAGATTGTGAGTTTGCATTCTATTTGTACAGAATAACTTCATACTGTGTAGGCACAGCACAACTGATTTGTTGGCCAGCACTGGGATTACACCTTTCGGAGAAATCAGGCAGTATTTGGACAGGTTGGTGTAGTTACCATTTGATGACAGCGGGTGGCAGCACAAAAGCATTCATTGCATCGCAAACAAAGCAACTTAATTAAGCTTCAATTCACCAGTGTTACAGCTGTAACACCCCTGTAGGCAAGGTGGGTAAAGTGTCTTGCCCAAGGACACAACAGGACAGTATGAATGACTGGAATACACTAAATTGTAGGCCTACAAGACAAGTTACTCACAATCCAAACTTTTTAACAAAAACAAACATCCAAAGAAATTATATATATATATATATATATAATAATTTCTTGAAGATATATAAATCTCTCTCTATATATATAACTACTTCTTTCAATAAAGTGAAACTATTAAATGTAATGTAATAACTTGCACAAGATTTAAATTGAATAAACACATTTACTGAAAACAACAAAACCATTAATGAATAAAAAATAACACATTTCATTCCAACATACACAAACAAAACAAAACTTTAACCTGAACTGTTTATAATTTTCCAAAGCCCAATGAACCCCTAATTGCCAGATCCATTAGCTCCTTGAATTGTTCTTCTTCTTGGACACCTCGAGGTAGATACAGTGTGAGGCTGCAGGTAGACGAAAACAGAATACGTCTGTATGTTCCTGGCTCCTGGTCATAAAAGTCTATTTTTAATTGTTCCAAGAATCCCAGAGGGGGTACAATGTCAGCTCCAGTTGTAAAGATTAGGACATCCTCAAGTTGAATGTCCAATTCTCCCTCTGTTAAAAGTAATACATTAATTACATTTTTTATTCCATAATTAAACAATTGGTCTAGGAAAGACAATTACCTTGTATGGACATCAGCCACCATCCCCAGAGGAACATAGTCTCCTCCTCGATTTCCCTCCTGTTGCTGCCAGCAGGACTCCAGTTAATTTTAAAGAGGCGCTGGAGGGGTGTCCTTGAAAGTTTTTCCTCTGTCTTTGTAAAGATTTAAACATATTCTCAATGATTGTAGCAGACGTCTTCTGATGGATGATATGAGACCTGAAGTGGGATTGTCAGTCTTAACCAGATACAGCTTTATGGATAATGATGATATTATTATTAAATTTTTGAGGATTTACTTAGTTAGTTATAAGTTCTTCTTTTTTTATAAGGTTGGAGACAATGGAGAGAACCCTCCGATGGGCGCGGGGGAGGTTGATTAATGTGAGAGACGCTAATCACTTCTCACATTTTCTCAAGAGGTCATCTTTACCAGGACAACAAGGTGAGGACATCAAATACTATAAAATGTAACTCTAATATCCTGGTAATATCCTGAACAACAGAATATGTGTGTCAGGTAAACTCAGTCTAACTAACATGGGTTATTAGAGTGTGATGAAGACAACACAGTCAGAGTCAAATTTTGTTAAATTATTTAGATGAGAGGACATTAGAAACCTAATAATTCAACAATTTACTCTTTAAGATGTTTGTAGTTAGTAAATTGGAGTAATTTTCTGGTTTAATTTCAGACAGTTTTGGATACCAAGCACCACTGGCTTCAGGTGTAAGCGGGGGTCGTCCAATTCTTAAGATCTTGTTCCTGTACTACAGTTCAGATGGCGGAAATTTTAAATGTCTCTGTGCGAACAGTTAAACGCAGCTCTGTTATTTATACTGACCTTTAGACATTTGTCACTTATCTTTTAATAAATTGTCTTTGTCTATCAATCTACAATGTAGGCAGTTTTATATATATTATATATATATATATATATATATATATATATATATATATATATATATATATATATATATATATATATATATATATATATATATTAATTGAAGCTTAATTAAGTTGCTTTGTCTGTGATGCAAATGATCAAATGGTAACTACATCAACCTGTCCAAATACTGCCTGATTTCTCCGAAAGGTGTAATCCCAGTGCTGGCCAACAAATCAGTTGTGCTGTGCCTACAGGACCAGCGTTTAGGCCTACACAGTATGAAGGTATTCTGTACAAATAGAATGCAAACTCACAATCATTAGGTCAAAATTTTAGTATTAGCAGCAACCCTACCATTTCTCCAAACTCACTGCAGGTTAGAGTTGTGCTTTATTTCTCACAAAGGTAATTATGTAAAATTACTTACAAGTTATAATGCAATGCAATATTTACATTTATAAAGGGGGGAAGAAAGAAGAAAAACAGGTGTATGAATACTCTCTTTATTGTTGAACATGCTGGAAAAGGCATATTAACAAACGTGATGGACTGGCATCATTTACTTGGGATCAGTGATCACCCAGCCTTGTCTGCTTGAGCTATGTGCTCATTGGGTGAACTGCCCTCAAACGTAGTGGCTGCTCAAATTTTAGGGTGGGATTAATTATCATAAAATAAACAACGCCATGGCACGTTATTTGCGCGATGGCACGCTTTAAACGCGCACCGGCGTGTCGCGTAAAAACTGCCAGGGGCCGTGGTCACGCATTGCGGTGTAACACGTAAAAAGCGGCGTTCAGGAACAATGGAAAACGGCGTTGCACGCTTTTTACAGCGCTTTGGCAGTTTGTTTTTCAGGTTTAACGGCGTATTTTGCGGCGTTTTAAAGTAAAACGCGATTCAAAAAGGACATATTTTGGCCCTTTAGGCTTGCCATATGGCTCTACCTTTGGAACAGGTGATAGAAGCCGGGGCGAGTGTAGTGACAGAAAAGTTGTGTGGGAGAAATACGTGTTGTTCATCCTGACACTTTACCCAGTCGAGGAGGGAGAGGCAGGGGTAAACATAGTCAGCGCAAATGCGCTAATCAAAGCAGCAATTGTAATAAAAAGGATGGCTGTGTGCTGTGCCTTATGAGAGGTCCAACACTCTATGTCATTTGTATAAGAACACATAAAGCTTCTGCAACCAAACACCTACTTCACATGTGTATATTCCTCAGATATATTTTCATACATTTTACTACTAAGTTATGGTATATTAGAAGTTGTAGTTGTACTGTAGTTGACTAATTTTGCTTTACAAGTTACTGTTATTAATAATTTCTGAAAAAGTAAAAAAAAGTATTAGTATAAAGTAAGTATTATATGTTCATTAGTCTGTATGTACTGTAAATAACACAACCACCAATATATAATGCCATGGTATGCAAATTAGATGCATTTTTGTTTACTTTTGGGACAAACAATTAAATATAATATATAATATAATATAATCATAAGTACGTGATTAATAACAAATTATCTCCTTAGTTAAAAAGAGTTCAAAATGCTTTCTTTTTTATTTTATAATAAAATGACAAATTCGTCCACTATCATTTTCTTCGTCTTGTCCGTGTTGAGGGTGAGGTTGTTGTCTCCGCATCATAACATCAGTTTGGCCACCTCCCTCCTGTAGGCTGCCTCGCCAGCGATGCGTCCAATCACTATGGTGTCATCCTCAAACTTCAGAATGATGTTGTCTTTGTGGGAGGCGACACAGTCGTAGGTGAACAGGGTGTAGAGGATGGGGCTGAGTACACAATCCTGTGGAGTGCCAATGTTTGTGATGATACTGGCTGAAGTCCTATTACCAATCCTGACAGACTGAGGCCTGCCAGTCAGGAAGTCTAGGAACAAGTCACAGAGGGTTGGGTGCAGACCAAGTGGGTTTGTGGGGGATGACCGTGTTGAAGGCGAACCTGTAGTCGATGAAGACTATCCTGAGGTATGAGTCTTTATTTTCCAGGTGAGAGAAAGAATAATGATTGGCAGCAGCGATGGCATCTGAGGTGGACCTGTTGGGCCAGAAGGCATACTGCAGCGGGTCAATAGAGTCTGGTATGCGACTCTGAATATGGGCCAGCACCACTCTCTCGAAACACTTCATGATGATTGGAGTGAGTGCCACTGGCCTGTAGTTGTTCAGGCTGGTTGGTGGGTTCTTCTTAGGCAGGGGGACGATGGTCGTGGTCTTAAAGCAAGAAGGAACGATGCACTGGCTGAGGGAGAGGTTGAAGATGAAGGTGAGAACATCAGCCAGCTCAGTGGCACGTGCTCTGAGGGCCCGCCCAGGAATGTTGTCTGGTCCTGCTGCTTTGCGGTGGTTGATCTTCCTCAGGGCATTGTGTACCTGACCTGGTTAGTGGAGGGGAGGGGGGTTGGGTGGTCCAGGTGTGTGTGAGCTTCCTCTCTGCAATGTGGCTGGAGGCCTCAAAGCGGGTGTAGAATGTGTTGAGGTCGTCCGGCAGGCTGTCTGTTGAGATGATGTTGTTGGAGGTGATCCTGTAGTCTGTGATGTGCTGCAGGCCCTGCCACATCCGGCCTGAGTCAGTAGTAGAATAGAAGCTGTCCAGCTTCTCTCTGTACTGTCTCTTGGCCGCTGTAATGGCTTTTCTCAGTCCATACTTTGCAGCTTTGTACTCAGTCTCATTGCCTGATCTGAAAGCAAGAGAGCGAGCAGGCAGCATGTGACGTACCTGACTATTTATCTAGGGCTTCTGGTTGGAAAACTTCCTGATTTGTATGGTGGGCACAATGTTGTCAATACAATTACTTATGTACCCAGTCACATACTCAGCATAATCCTGTATGCTGACAGAAGTGTCCTCCAGAGTGGCTGCAGTTTTAAACACATCCCAGTCTGTCAAAGCAAAACAGTCCTGCAGGGGGCTCTCAGTCTCTGGGGTCCAGAGTTTAACCTGATTGGTGACAGGGTGTGTTTGTTTTAGTTTTTGTCTGTAAGCATGGTACAGAAACACAGAGATGTGGTCTAAATGTCTGAAGTGGGGGCGGGGTACAGTCCTGTATGCACCATGTATGTTGCTGTAAACATGATCCAGAGTGTTGTTATCACGGGTGGGAATGTCCACATGCTGGTGGTATTTGGGGAATACAGTGGTTGAGGTCGCCAGCAACAATGAAAAGAGCGTCAGGATGTGCCATTTCTAACGCGCTGATGACGTCATGGAGTTTGCTGTGTGCTGCCGTGGAGTTAGCTCGTGGGGGGATGTAAACAGCGGCCAAAAACACAGCAATAATTCCCTTGGTAGATAATAAGGACGGCACTTTAGAAGTAAAAACTCCACATCTGGCGAACAGTGTTCCTCAACTGTCTGTATATCTCCACACCACGAGTTGTTGACAAACACACACACACTTCGGTGAACAGAGTGTGTCTTTAGCTGAATGGCGTCCTCTGGGACTTTGTCTGAGAGCCAAGTCTCGGTGAAAATCAGAGCGCAGCACTCTCTGATTTCCCGTTGAGTTGTGGTCCTGGCTCGTAGCTCGTCCAGTTAGTTTTCCAGAGACCGCACATTCGCTAACAGGAGGCTAGGTAGTGGTGGCCGGCTAGCGCAAGCTTTTAGCCTAGCATGAAACCCTCCCCTCTTGCCTCGCTGGCGTCGCCGTCTCCGAAGCGCTCTCCTGGGATCAGCTAACTCACTTGAGCCCGGTGCTTCGTGGCCCCCGGGGTGGTTTCGGCGGTGACTCTGGGTGTGAACAATGAGTTGAAGCTCCGGCAGAATAAAACTAGTAAAGTCAGTATGTCTTTGCGAGCTGGCGATGTCCAGTAATGCCTGTCTGTTGTATATTAGCAGTGCGTGGTATTTGTGCACTGCAGAAAAAACAAAAAACACACAAAAAAGAAGAAAAATCCGACATTTGCGAGCGGAGCGAGCAAACACGTCTGCCTCGGGGGGCGCCATACTTAAGACAGTACCCTGGCATAGACTTTCCGGAGGCTAAGGAGTGTGATCCCTCTGTAGTGTGAACACACCCTCCGGTCCCCCTTCTTGAAAAGAGGGACCACCACCCCGGTCTGCCATAAAGAGGTACTGTCCCCGACCGCCACAGCGATGTTGCAGAGGCGTGTCAGTCAAGACAGCCCCACAACATCCAGAGATTTGAGGTACTCAGGGCGTATCTCATCCACCCCCGGTGCCTTGCCACCGAGGAGCTTCCCAACTACCTCAGTGACTTCAGCTTGGGTGATGGACAAGTCCACCTCTGAGCCTTCGACTTCTGCTTCCTGAATGGAAGACATGTCGGTGGGGTTGAGGAGATCCTCGAAGTATTCCTTCCACCGTCCAACAATATCCCCAGTTACAGTCAGATTCCCACCTCCACTTGGTTTGGGCACTTTGACCTCTGTGAACGTTCTCTTTCTCTCTCTATAAAAGGTCTGTGCTATGTATATACAGTATATCATGTGTACCAGAGGTCGCACTAGACTTTCTCACTCTCCGTCATTTTGACGGACGGAGTCGTAAAATTTCCGTCCTTGTCTATTATTACATAATTTTAAATTTTCATTCTTTAATAACACTTATAATGGCTTTTTGTTTTAATCACATTTCAAAAAATTTCAAGACAAGCATGGAGGACAGATTATTTGTTTTATTTAAATACAACAGATAACGTTGCACAAAAAGTGAAAGGATATTTTCTGATTAAACTCTAGAGCAGGGGTGTCAAACTCATTTTCACCGAGGGCCACATCAGCATAATGGCTGTCCTCAAAGGGCCAGATGTAACTTATAAATGTAATCGAATGTAATGTAAAATAAATGTAACTCCTCTTTAATGTTAAATAACTCATTATTTATTATAACTTATTCAAGTGACAATTACAGTTGCATAGAAAATATGTTTGCTTGTAGCTCTAACATAAATCCTTTGAAATTTTGTCAGCTTATGAAAACCCACATAACTCCATTAATGAAGGATCAAACTGTCCAAGTGAATAAAGAAAAATAACATAAAACTGAGCTGCAAAGAACATGTATGACACATGTAGCATTTTACAAAAAAAGGGTGCACACAGCCTTCCACCCAACTGATGGTTTGATGACAACAATTTGTCTGCATACACACATAAGACCTGCAAACATTAAATAATTACTACAGCAGCTACACATAAATAATATGTAATCAACTAAAAAAACATAAATAAAGGTTGACTCAGTTCACAACTATATTGGTCAAGTTTTTCGGTTAGTCTTTGATGAGAAGATGCTGCCTGTCCTTGAACACACCAAGTGGATTCTCTCTCAACTATCGATTGATCATGTTCTGAAAATGATAAACACAAAACAAAATGCAAGCACAATCATTAAATTGCACACAGTTTTACTGTTCTTCTTCTTGGTTGAATTACATTTTATTATATTTTAATTAAGTTTAAAAAAAATGCTTGCCTGTGTGTTTTCTGACCAGATGTCTGACACCGTTTTCCCGTTACCAGTGTGTCAATGTCTGGTTTTAGGTCCTGTGCTGAGGCAATGCGTAGAACAGCATGGAGGTTGTCATCCGTGAGGCGTGATCTGTGCTTGTTTTTGTTCAGATTCATTATGGAAAAAAACTGTTCGCACAGATAGGTGCTCCCAAACATGGACAGAACACGGGCAGCATGAATTCGAAGCTGTGGCATCAAACCAGGAGGCAGCAGACGGTAAAAGTCCTGGATTGTAGCATCCTGAAACTTTGCTCTGAGGCCACTGTCGCTTTGAAGCTCAATTAGCTCCATCTGAAGGTGTTGGGGTGCAGTGCAGACATCGGTGGTGAAAGGATTGGCAAATATGTCAAAGCCAGACTGTTGTGCTCTGAAGTCAGAGAAGCGCCGATCAAACTCAGTCTTTAAACATCTCAGTTTGGTAGCCAACTGAGCACATGAAAAAGTCTCGGGAAATGAGGCTGACATGCTCTGACAAACAGGAAAGTGAACAAGATTGTCCTTTTTCACTTGCCACATCCATAAGTTCAATTTACGCTGGAAAGCCTTGATTGTGTCGGACATCTGCGTGATGACTTGTTTGCGTCCCTGCAGCTTCTGATTCAGCTGGGCGAGATGGTCGGTTATGTCACACAACACAGCAAAGTCACACATCCACTTTGGATCTGATAGTTCAGACATGAGTTTTCCTTTACTCTGCATAAAAAGAGCAATGTCTTTCCTGAGCTCGAAAAATCGCTTGATGACTTTTCTCCTACTCAGCCACGGCACTTATGTATGGTACAGCACATCCCCGTGTTCCGAGCCCATCTCCAGCAAAAACTGCTGGAACTGACGGTGATTCAGGCCACGCGCCCGAATGAAGTTCACTGTTTTCATGACTGTGGTCACAATGTCTTCCATCCCCAGCACCTTCCCACACAAAGTTTCTTGATGGATAATGCAGTGTTACGTTATCAAAGGCGTGTGACAGTTCATTTTTTGCATTTTCCCCTTCATTAGTCCAACCAAGCCCACTTTTCCTCCACACATTGCCGGTGCACCGTCTGTAGTTAATCCTACCAAGTTTTCCCACTGCAATGCATTTTTACTTACGGACTTCTCTACCGCATCAAAAATGTCCTGTCCCGTCGTGGTCCCATGCATTGCAGCCACATCCAACAGCTCCTCAGTGATAGAGAGGTCCGACTTTACGCCTCTAATAAAAATTGATAACTGCGCTGTCCGTGTTATCTGTGCTTTCATCAACAGCTAATGAAAAAGCTGTGTAGCTGCGTGTCTCCTCGGCCAGCTGTGTTGTAAGATTTTCTGCTAGTTCCTTCACTCGGTCGGCAATGGTGTTTCTTGATAAACTGACGTTTTTAAAGGTTTTTCTTGAAGGCTAGCTTTAGCGTACTTAGTCCCGTGTTTGGTGTCAAAATGTCGACGCAGATTGTACTCTTTGACAACCGACACCGCCTTGTAACACAAAAGACATACCAGTCTTTCTCCTTGAAGCACAAACAAGTATTCGCCTTCCCATCTTTCTTGAAACAGTCTTCCTTCTGCATCAACTTTACTCTTTCCGGACATTTTGGGATCATTATTCATATCTCAATTCCACTCGTTGGCATGGACACTGCCGTGGCTCGCGTAGTCGAAAGGCATTGTGGGAAATGTAGTTTTTGGTATTTATTTTTAGACACTCAAAACTTTTAAGCTCTGGGGGCCACATAAAATGACCTGGCGGGCCACATCTGGCCCGCGGGCCTTGAGTTTGACACATGTGCTCTAGAGCACGCAGTATATTACACACTTTGATTCCGTCAAAAATTAACTGAACTGATTCAGTCGCTGTTGTTGTGCACCCCCTGACAAGTCCGTTACTTGTGTTAGCTTTTCTACAGATTTCGCAGAACATTTTACCCCCTTCCCACCTCAGCCACGTAAACTCCTGTTCCCATTGAACACGATACTCCCTCATCTTCACATCCTTTTTGCTGCTTAATTGCCCCGTAACAGCTGTTGGTGACTGCTCAGTGTTTCCCGTTTGTCCTCCTTCACCCTCCACTGCATCATGTCCTCTTTTTTCACTTTTATTAACAATATCAGAACTTTTTGGCGGTTTGAAAAAAACTACTCACTCAGCTGCCGTAACCTTTTTGCAACTGAATGCAGCATGACAAAGACAACACGACTCAAGATAATTGCTGATTGAGATGTACATTCGCCACCAACTGGTTAGGAGTAAGAATTACAATAGATCACCTTCAGAATAATCCGTCAAAATGACAAATGGCATTAATGGCGTTAATGTGACCTCTGGTGTGTGTATATATATATCCAGGATTGTTGCTGCATACCCCTCTGGCACTGGGTAGGTGCACCCCTGCTCTGAAGTCAGGCTCATAATTTACTCAGATTTCTTAGAATTCACAAACAAGTAACTTATAATGAGTTGTCGTCCCTTTTTGCTGTTGTGAAACCATGTTTTACTAGGACGCTTTTGTAATTTAGCATTAGACAACTGAAAACAAATCAAATTTTTAAATTTTTTTTTTCAGGCCAGTTGTTTTTTTGTTGCTCGCAGAGTCTATCTCAATACAAACGCCATACAAATGTCATGGCTCGCTGTCATACTAGAAAGTCAGAGCTGTACACGGGAACGCGCACTACGTCACATCCATTATTACATCATTTAGTCATTTAGTTGACACTTTTATTCAGAGCGACTTACATTAAGCTTCTATTCACCAGTGTTACAGCTGGAACACCACTGCACTGGAGGCAAGGTGGGTTAAGTGTCTTGCCCAAGGACACAATGACACTATGAACTGTGGGGAGAGTGGGAATCAAACCAGCATTTTAACATTTAATGAAGAAAGAACATTCAATCATTTTGAGTTTGATGGCAACAACTTAAATTGGGATAACATAAGGCTAAAACTGTAAGTGAGTTAAAAAAAAGAACATTTGGAGGAGCATTTTGCTAATAATATAATTTAAAAAAATCAGTCCGGGGAAATCTTTCATATTTAGTTTATTTTAGTTTATTTTGAAAATACAGCTGGTACAAAACATACATATGAAATAAGATACATAATGTCCGAAAAGGCGTGAATAGACATGTAAACTTATTACTGAAAAAATTAATAAAAATAAATGTGCAAAATGAATCAACTCCTGCACCCCCTTGGTCATTGAGGTCTATCGTCAGCCCTGTATCGTGTGAAAATAGTGTCTATATCAAGATGAATATTTAAACTCCACAAATCGACAAACAAAAACTCTTCCAGGTGCTCCATGCAATCTGTGTTTTTAAATTCATATTTCCCCTAAATGATTGCCCCTCTTCTGCTTGGTGAAAAGTCTTTTTCGGAGAGAGGTGCAGGTACAGTATTTTTTCATATCCATTGTAAGTTCCACTGATGAAAATGGCAAGAAATGGAAAATTTGTGGAGATAAGTGTCATGACCTGGATTACTTGCTTTAGTATAAGTTATTACAATCAAAACATTCATAAATCCTGGTTTCACTGACTAGAGGATCATTAAATCACGTGACCCATGTTTCAGAATCTGCAGAGTCACAATGAGTTTGATAGCTTTTCTAAACCACGGGTAGAGCATGGCATAGATCAGAGGGTTTAGACAGGAGTTTATAAGCGCTACAAAAAGCATTACCATTTCAATCGGAGTACCAAGTATCAGGATGTTGGTCCCAGAGTAGGCAACACAAAAGTATGGACAGTAACACATAAGATACACAAGCACAACTACACCCAGGTTCCTAGCAGCTTTAATCTCAGATTTCTTGGACGTCCTGGATGTTATGGCTGTAACATGAGAACGAGCAGCTTGGGCCTGAGAGACAGCTACCACAAAGACTCTGATATATAAGACTATAATGACAGTAACTGGGATGACAAAAGCTAAAATGATATCGGCTTCTTTTGAAAAGTAAACCATACATTCTCCCTGGCAAGATTTATATTTGCCAAGATTTTTCAAATTGTCAAATGAAATAAAAATTGCATATATTAATGCATATATCCAACAAACAGATATACTGATACTGACTACTTTGTCATTCATTCTGGTTTGATAATGTAACGGGTCAGTTATGGCTAAGTAGCGATCCACTGAAATGAGAACTACAGTTCCCACTGAGGATGTAGTAAAAGTACCAGGCAAAAGGTAATAAAGAGCACACAAAACATCTCCAAAATACCAGCAGCTTCTCCACATGTATCCCATCACTGGTATTGCCACAAGACCAATGAGGAAGTCTGAGACAGCCAGAGAGAGGAGGATGAGGTTAGTGGAAGAGTGCAGCTGTCTGCAGAGAAAAGAAACAGAGGAGTTAGTATTTTGGTTTGGGCACTTTGACTTTAAACAGACATAATGAAAGACAGGAGATGAGAAAGAACTCAACTTGGGCCACTCTGTATAGAATAGGGTTTGGGTTTAAATTGGACTAAGTGAACTATTATACATTTGTCATTTGTTTAACTTACATTAAAGTTAAATTATTGCAAATATTGTTCTACAGCATGTTATCTCTCAGACAAAAAAACATTTCAAATCATTATGTTTCCAGTAAGTAGTATTTCAGTAACTACAGCAACAGGTACTCACCAAAAAATCCTCTTCACTATTCGTTCAAAAAACAGCAATACATTAAGGATATATTAAGACCACATATGTCACCAGCATGATACATTTGTCATGTTGATGTCCTCTATTTACCTAAAATGAGTGATGGAGATTATTACCAGCATGTTGAGAGTGGTAGTGAGCAGAGAGATGAGGGACAGCAGGGCATAAACAAGACGAGCCTCAGATGTGTCGGTCTGAGGCTTTCTGCACGAGGTGTTGAGGAGATGTGGGAAGCAAAGTTGTGCCTCCACAGTCTCCATCATCAGAGAGGCAGACTCACCTAGCAACAATATATCTCCAAACTGCTCACATACACAATGGATCGTCTCCTCCTTTAAATCCCACTACCTAATCCCACAGCTCCACCATTGGTAATTATTACAGGGTAGTTTAGCTTTTACCTTAAACTCACCAAACTATTTCACATATTCACAAACATGCTGGTTTTATTACTTATAGTTCATATAATTCCAAACGGTTCAGAAGCCTTTAATGAAGACAATAAAATCAAGGACCATGGATGTTGCCTGGTGGCCCGGCCTCCCCCTATTGGGCTCAGGCGGGCTAAGCCAAAAAGAGCAACGTGGAGCAGCCCTCTTTTGGACCCACCAACTGCAGGAGGAATCGTAAGGGGCTGGCATTTAGTGGATTGGGCAGCAGACGAAGCCAAGGCCCCCGATGACCTGATCTCTGGACATGAATATTGACCTTAGAGATGTGGAACATCACCTCACTGGCGGGAAAGTGAATATTGGCCTTAGAGATGTGGAACATCACCTCACTGGCGGGAAAGGAGCCTGAGCTTCTGTGGGAGGTCGAGAGGTACCAACTGGAGATAGTTGGGCTCACCTCCATTCACAGCTTAGGCTCTGGACCCACTTGGGAGAGGCTGGAGTCTCCACTAGCCTGGAGAAGTGTGCTTAGCTGCCATGTGTTGGAGTTCACCCCGGTGAACGAGAGGGTCGTTTCCCTGCATCTTCAGGTCGGGGATAGGCCTCACTGCTGTTTGTGCTTATAGGCAGAGTACCTGGCCTTCTGGGAGGGGTTTTGGAAAGTGCTCCAACCGGGGACTTTGTTGTTCTACTGCGGGACTTTGGGATACAAATGTGAGACCTAGAAGGGCGTAACTGAGAGCAACAGCCCCCGTGATCTGAACTTGAGCGGTGTTTTGTTATTGGACTTCTGTGCTAGTCACAGTTTGTCCATTGAGTCTGAGTAGACCATGTTCTCCACGTCCATTGTCAATGTGGCCATTTGGAGCTGTGGCCGTAAGGCCTGTCGAGGCGGCAATTCCCATCCCTGTGGTGGACACAGGAAGTAAGGGATGATGTCAAGCTGAAGAAGGAGTCCCACCAGACCTGGCTGGCATGTGGGACTCCTAAGTGAAATTGGTGGAATTCATTTGAGAAAGAATATGTTTGATGAGTAACACTTCGAATGAGTTAAATTTTGGCTGTGATGATGAACCTGTCAAGCAAAATGCAGCTTACTGAATGGCCGCAACACCACCGCCCTGTTTCGATGAACGACCTACTTGTGCATATGCATAATCAGGGGGAGAGGCTTCATTTAGTGGCAGAAAAATATTGGGCCTAAGCCAAGTTTCACAAAGACAAAGTAAATCCAAGCTATGAGAAGCAATAAGATCATTAATTAAGAGTGCTTTGGAGGCTAGAGACCAGGAGACCAATCTTCAGTCTTGATGTACTGCATTTGTGGGCTGGTCCAGTGGAGAGATAGTGACAAGAACAAGCTGTTGAGCTCTAACAGTTCTGCTGGGTTTAAAGGATTGCCTCTGAGTTATAATTACATGACGACAGGATGCTTTTGGGTCACTGACTCTGTGAGTTTTCAGATGTGTTTGAGGACCAAATAAATTCACCATATCTAACAGAATTAGGCAGTAGACATCAAGATGACACGGCCTAACCAGACAACTAAAAGCTGCTACATTATCCAGTTTGTCACGGCCCCTCCTCTGCCTGGCAGGGGCGGTTCCTCCTGTTGGCAGAGGAGGGTCGTGAGTAATTGGAGCCACCTGGGCTCAGGTATTTAAACCACCAGCTACCCTTCTTCTGGGGCTGTGTCTCTCTCTCAGCTACACCAGGTATGGTTTGGTTAGTTATGTTGTGTTGTTGTTCTTTTTAGGTTTGCACTCAGTCCATGTTACACACACAGATTCACACATCCAGGCACCCTACATACACCACTGATTCAGACATACTCACACCCCATGCCTTTTCTTTGTTAAAGTTATTGATTTGAGTTTAATTAATAAATACTTTTTGATTGGCCTACCCTTGTTGTTTGTGTCCCCTCATTATTTGCCACAGGCTATGAGCCGGCCTGTGACAAGTTCCACACCCGCACTATCATGACTAGCAGGTTCTCTAATTCCTGAGAGATTCCTTGTGTCAAATACACTGAATGCACCTGTCTGTATTACTAGACAAAATGGCAGCCCCATGTCCAGTAGGATGCAGGCCATCTGCCCTCAGCAGGCCTGGGCAGCCCCAGACAGAAGGCTACTTATCCATGAAATCAAAACCTTTCTGACTACAATTCCGGGCCATCCACGGGTTTATAGAAACTAATCTGCTAAACTGTTCATCACTACCCCTTACTGAGAGGGGGCCAAAGACAATAAATTGATGCCGCCTCATCTTATTTCCTAGTTCAAACATCCTGGCTACCTCTGACTGCCTCATTCTCACATTATTGGTGCCGACATTAATACTATCTTCTTGTATGTCGTGTGAGTATGTGACTGGGGAAACTCTCCCTTCCTGTGTGATGTCATGATGAACCTGGTCATGATGAACCCTGTTCACAAAATGACAGCAAATCTAGTACTAAACTCTAGCAGAAATATAACCAGTATAACAATGAATGAGGTGTGGTGCACAGTTTAAGTGTTGACAATGTTAAGAAATAATAAATAAGTAACTTTAGGACAATGCCAGGAGAGATACACTGATACATACAGATTTTAGCAGAATACAGATTGTTAGCGTCAATGGGATACGTCCTCCGTCCACCAGGTGAAAAATCAAAGTGATGTCATAACATTCAGACTTTCAGGGGTCTCCACAGCAAGGTCTTCCCTAAAAGAGACGTCTGGATGGGAGCATATGTTGTTCTAGAACTTGGATATACCTTTAATGGTGCCTTTCCAGATGTGTAAGCTGCCCATGTCACACGCACTCATGCAACCCCATAGCATCAGAGATGGAGGCTTCTGAACTGAACACTGATGAAAACTTGGGTTGTGCTTGTCCTCTTTAGTCCGGATGACATGGCGTCCCAGTTTTCCAAAAAGAACATCAAATTTTAATTTGTAAGACCACAGAACAGATTTTCACTTCCACTTCCACAGTTGCCACAGTCCATTTTAAATGAGCCGTGGCTCAAAGAAAACGCTTGCGCTTCTGGATCATGTTTTGAAATGGGTTTGTCATTAGTTCTGAGCTGTTGACATTCTCTTAAGGATGCTTTGGTGAGGGCTGTAACAATAGTTTTTTTTAATCATTTTAAGTGGAATCAAAGGGTTGATTGCAGTTGTTCTGAAATATCCATATAATAATTTTCATCATGAAATATTTATGAAAAAAACTTTTTGTGTGTTTCAAAAGGTGTGTCTGCATTAGACAGACACAAACAAATACAAAGTATGATTTTGGTTTATTGTTTACAAGAAAAACTATCTAAATTAAATAATTTTAATATGTCAGTTCTCAACACTTCGCTTTAAAAAAGTTACGTGATTCGAACGGGGACTTACTGCAGTAGGGGAAAAGAAAAATACGACGGAAATCAACTATTTTAACTTACAGTGCCTTGCGAAAGTATTCGGCCCCCTTGAACTTTGCAACCTTTTGCCACATTTCAGGCTTCAAACATAAAGATATGAAACTGTCATTTTTTGTGAAGAATCAACAACAAGTGGGACACGACCATGAAGTGGAACGGAATTTATTGGATATTTCAAACTTTTTTAACAAATAAAAAACTGAAAAATTGGACGTGTTGAAGTGGAAATTGGGCGTGAACGTTGCCAATTACGATCTCCCAGGAACGCCTCATACAGAGCTGTTCCCAAGTGTAAGGGGCTCGCCTTTCCATCACATTAATTAGAAGCATACATTGCTTTTGATTAAAGATAATTAGAGCTAGTGCTGTGCTGTGAAATATGCAGATATCTACCATAATTCAAAGCAATCATACTGTCCGTCGTCATGTTTTTGGAATGACTTATAACGAAAATACACATTAGTCGCACAACATAACTTAATGAAAACACTGTAATTTACAAAATTGTGCATTATTAACATTTTGATAGCATGTATAAACTGTTTTCTTTAACGGAAAGGAAAGTCAAATAACAGAATGTGTTCAAAACTTAACAAGAAATAAATAAACCAACAACATCAAATTCATTTGGTAGTCTTGAAGACTTGAAGCGCGATTCTTAATGCAATATTTAGTGTTTTCCACCACTGTATATTGTGCTTTTTTACAGACACTCAAAGTGCTCACTTTATTCCATCACTCCACAGTCAGACACTGGTGGTGGTAAGCTACCACTACAACCACAGCTGCCCTGGGACTGACAGAGACGTGGCAGCCATTTTGCGTATACGGACTCTCCGATCATTACCAAACATACTCACACATATAGAGCCACAGACACTGGAGGCAAGGAGGGTTAAGTGTCTTGGCCAATGACACAATGACAGTATAAACGTTTGCGAGAGTGGAACCGCCAACCTTATGTTTATTGGACAACTGTTGTACGACTTAGCCTCTGTGTCCATATAGCTGATATAGTAGCCTAATAATATCCTTCACAGACACTAATAAATGTTTGTCCACTTGTCTCTTAAAACCGGAAAACCCATGTATTAACACTGGCAGTATGCTGCACTTACTGTCACAAAAACCTATTAGTTTTTATCCACATTTATTAACCACCTAACAACCTTAGGCTACTGAACATTTTTTCAGCAAAAAAGCTACAAATTGCACCACACTTTGTCAATTACTGATTTAAACGACAAATCACTGAATAAATGGACAGTGTGCTGTATTTATTGGTCACACCACATTTAGGCTATTTTTGTAGAACATTCAATTTAAAACTGAGCAGCTCACAATCAGCTGAAGACTGTTAGGCACTGCTTTTGAAAATAATATTTAAGATGAGCAGAAGTGTCAGTAATGCAGTTGTCTTGTCTAGCTTATTATTATTTAAAATAAATCAATAAAACAATTCAAAATTAAACTTTAGGTAGGCTACTTGAACTAGTAACTAGTGAACTAAATTTAATAAACCGTTACACTCCCTTTTCAAAGGAGGGGTGCCCAATCTCGCCTATAGCACCAAAACAATCAAAGGTGTCATAGCTCTCAGGAATGTCAATTGAGAAACATTTGCCCTTGGTAATTATTTTATTAACCAGTCTTTGATTATTTTAACGTGCACTACATCATTTCCAGACAACAGGTAGGTGTTGTTTATCATGTAACAGACTCACACTCTATAGGCTCCATAGTCGTTGCAATACGCTTGTAACATGTCTTTTAAGTATCAACCAATACTAAAGGGTGTAATTAAACAAATCTGCGTGCTGGTCATAAAGCACTAAAGCTGAACAGTGTTACGCATGTGACAACCTTTGTAGTGACGCAGTTCAGGCATTTAAAAACATTTCACAGTGGAAGTCTAGAAAGGCTACTACACTGTGTTTAGTGTTCAACTGTCTCTGGGTCCCGTAAAGATGCTTAGTAAACTTCTCCAGCCTAAAACCTCCAGACAAGTTGGAAACAACATACAAATATAAAAAAGATATACAACAAGCTATACAAAACAATATTATATTAGCAGTGTCCACAAAGGACAGATTAGCTGCAGCCAGCATCAAGGTGGATGATGCGGATGGTTCATCATGGTGGAAGGTCAAAATCATGGGAAACATCAAAATTTTTATATTTTTTTTATTGTTGATCATTTTGATACATGATTTAAAATTGTTCCATTTACATGACTATACAACCTATATGACTCATTTCTGTTTACACAAAGTTTAATTTTCTTTCAAAGGAGAACAGTTCTGTGTCTGTGCTCCAGACAGATTAGGACTAACTTCATTTCATGAACAAAAATTGAAAACTGAAAAACAGAAACTGAGGCAATGTCTACATTTTTCAAAATTGACTACAGAATATACAATGTTCACCTTATAGGAATGAGAAAATAAATACATACGTATTTTAAACACAGCTTTCTCAGCATTATAAAGTGTTTTTTGTTTTTAAAGTCAGCCAAAGTTAATTCCTGTGATTTTGCAATTTCAGAACTAAGAGTAACTGACTAGAGGATTTTTAAGTCACATGACCCATGTCTTAGTATCTGCAAAGTCACAATGAGTTTAATAGCTTTTCTAAACCATGGATAAAGTAGAGCATAGATAAGAGGATTTAAACAGGAGTTTAGAAACACAAAATCATAACAATTTGAATAGGAGCACCAAGTATGACAATGTTGGTCCCAGAGTAGGCAACACAGTAGTATGGACAGTAACACATAAGATACATAAGCACAACAACACCTAAATTCCTTTAATCAGCTTTAATCTCAGATTTCTTGGACGCCCTGGAGGTTATGGCTGTAACATGAGAACGCATGGCTCGGGCCTGAGATACAGCTACCGCAAAGACTCTCGTATACAGAACTATGATGCTGGTAATCGGGATAACAAAAGCCAAAATAATGTTGGCTTCTCTTGAGGGATAAACCATACAGTCCCCGTGGCAAGATTTATACTTTTCTTGATTTTTCAAGTTGTCAATTGAAAGAAAAATTGCATTAAAAAAGGGCATATATCCAACAAACAGAGATACTGATGCTGACCACTTTGTCATTCATTCTGGTTTGATAATGTAACGGGTCAGTGATGGCTAAGTAGCGATCCACTGAAATTAGAACTACAGTTCCCACTGAGGCCATGATTATTGTAGAAGGCAGGAGGTAAAACAAAGTACACAACACGTCTCCAAAAAACCAGCAGCTTCTCCAGATATATCCCAAGACTGGTATCACCACAAGACCAACAAGGAAGTCTGAGCCAGAGAGAGGAGGATGAGGTTAGTGGAGGAGTGCAGCTGTCTGCAGAGAAAAGAAGGAGTCTGTTTTTCAGTTTTGGTAAGTAGACACTGTATACAGTCATAAGCTGAGGAGTAAGCTGTACTGCAACAACTCACCAGGTAAATTATATGCTCTAATAAAAAGAGATATTTGATAGAGTGCGTATTTTTATTAAACTGGAGTAACCGCAAAGTTAATCAAAGAGCCATCATTAGTCATCAGTCAAATTGGTTCTCCTTTTTGTTTATTATCAAAGTAGGTCATATTATCAACATGCCAGTTAGACTTGTTAAATAATTCATATCAGAACTACACATTTCACAGCATAAAACCTTTTTCCAATCTATGACCCAAGCCACAATATCTGTCCTTCCCAAAAAGGGCAAAGACCCCACTAAATGCGAGTCCTATCTCCCGATCAGCCTACTCACATGTGATTATAAAATACTTATAAAGATTCTCTGCCTAAGATTGGAATCTATAATACCAAAAATTGTGATCTCGCAGATCTCACAGACAAACGTCTTAATATGATCCACATTAGAAATGTTTGGTGGGATAAAATGTGCACGATAACATATTATTAAGCGAAAATACATAGTACATTAATTCTTTCCCCTCCAGTACCGAAAGCAGAACCGATAGTGTCAGATCTTATTGATACTACTCTCTTTCATAATTTAGCCCCGGGGCCAGTTTAATACCGGGTTTCGGTACCCATCCCTAATCCTGACCAGACAGGCTTTGTAAATTGCAATATACGGGGTATCACGAGGGGAGGCATGGTTCACAAAGTGTCCTTGTATGCCGATGATTTGCTGATGTTTATATCGGATCCGGAGACTTCAATCCCAGAATACTTAGACACCATTTATCAATTTGGTAAATCCTCTGGGTATAAGATTAACCTCACCAAAAGTGTTTTGTTCCCAATTAATGTCTTGGCTCGGAATCAATCCTTTGACTCATACCCATTCAGGACATACCTTGGAGTAAGTGTCACAAGTAGATATAATAACTTATTCAAAAATAACTTAAAATCAGCCTTAGGACAGATCAAGGAGAACCTTAATCGTTGGTCTACTCTGCCTCTGTCCCTGGCTGGACATATTAATTCAATAAAGATGGTAACGTTACCTAAGATCTTGTATTTATTCCAAACAGTCCCAGTTTTCATACCCAAATCATTCTTTAAGGAACTTGACAGACACATCAGTACATTTATATGGAACAACACTATACCTCGCGTATGGAAAACAGTTCTCAAGAGACGTAAGGAGAATGCTGGACTAGCTCTACCAAATTTTTTATACTATTATTGGGCGGCAAACATTCACAAATTAATAATATGGTATGGCGCTTCAATTGGTGGGAGTAATCCCATTGTTAGAGGCAGCTTGCGTATATGGACCCAATTTCGCAAACATTTTGGTCACATACAAGCTTTGGTGTCTATGCCTCTGTCCTCAACCTTTCTCTTTAAGCCATCGCTTATAGATACGGCCTTTCTCACCTGGGCTAGAAAAGCCAGTGTGGGAGATCTTTTGTAAATGGCATGTTCGTTTCTTTTGACTACTTGGTTAACAAATTAAGTTTACCAAAAACACATTTCTTCAGGTATCTTCAGGTCCGTGATTTTGTCCGCTCCCAGTTCCGCTCATTCCCCTCAAAACCAAATATCGGCCCTCTTGATCATTGTCTGACGGTCAAGCCTCATCTCTCGGGTGGTGTCTCCCAACTGTATACTGCTATTCAGGCCATGCAATGCCCATCTCTTCTGTCTCTTAAGGTACAGTGGGAGGAGAATACAAAATTGACAGATGAAATTTGGTAAAGAGCTATACATAAAATATACACATCGTCTGTCTGTGTTAGGCACAGGTTGATACAATTCAGTTACTTGATTTTCAGATCAAGTATTTGATCGCCTGCACCTCTCTAGGACCAAATTGGCCAAAATATATCCTAATGTTGATCCCAACTAGGGATGTAACGATATTGACGATATCGCGCTATCGCGGTGGTAAATGTGTCTCGATATCGTCGTGGTTGGGTTACAATATTAAAAGGACAGGTGTCCGTGAAAAAGCAAGAGGAATAAACACAGTCCCGCAGAACAAATCATTGTTAACTACATAGACCATGATCCTTTGCGCCGCGTCGTTACAACAACCGTTGTTAAGCCAATAGGATTGCACGCTGCACGCTGTCTACACAAGCTCACAGCAAGCCAGCATGGCCGACAGCGATACTTGTAAGGATGAAAACAACAAAATCGAAGTTGAGATTGTGCCAGCCCCTGCAGCTTTTAAATCAGATGTCTGGAAACATTTTGGTTTCGCCGTGTCAAAAAACGCAAAAGTAGAGAAGGTGGTGGACAGACAATGGACTATGTGCAAGCACTGCCACAGTAAACTGCGATACAACACAGGAAACACAAGCAACATGCGAAGTCATCTGACGACCAATCATCCCGTAAAGTTTGCAGATTCTCCCACAAAAAGAGTCCTGTCCGGTCAAAAAACCCTGAAGGAGGCCTTTTCAACAACTATGCCACACAACAGCGCAAGGGCTCAAGAAATCACAAGGTACATCGCAGAATACATAGCGTGATTTACGTCCCTTTTCTGCAGTAGATGGCAAAGGATTTTAAAAGTTTAGTGGCCAAGCTTGAGCCGAAGTTAAGTTACGTTCCTGAATACCAGTTTTAAAAGGCTGCTTTTATTTGCCTTGCACATTTAAACCTGACTTAACTTAATCTTTGTTTGCACTTAAAGGGAATTCCCTATTGTTTACAATTGTTCTAGTCGCTTCTAAACTTGAACATTGCACAGAAGAATTAGTTATGCAACCAAATATTACTATACAGAATATTGATGTTCCTGACTACAACTTGCACTTTAAAAGCACTGTGATCAGCGTTTTATGTTGTCATGGATCCATGAATACAACAATAAATTGCCTGTTGACTAGCAAAAGCAGAATAAATGTCAGTATTCTTTCGCTATTATCATCACAAACACTATCGTGAGCTATTTAACAATACCGTGAGCTCTTCCACAATATCGCAATAAATATCGTACCGTGAGGTCAATATCGAAATTGTATCGTACCGTGAGATTTTGATATCGTTACATCCCTAATCCCAACTGTACGCATTGTCATCAAGCCACTGCTTCTTTGGCTCACATGCTCTGGTCTTGCCCAAGCATTGGAATATTCTGGTCTGAGATATTTAATACATTCAACTCCATTTGTAAAAATAATATTGATCCAGATCCTATAATTGCAATATTTGGGGTGGTACACACTAAAGTTGGGGTCTCAAGAGGCCAATCTCAATTAATAGCATTCTCTACACTGTTAGCATGCCGACTAATTCTTACAAATTGGAAATCTCCCTCACCTCCAAAACACTCACGTTTGGTGTGCGAAATAATGTCCTTTCTCCAGCTTGAAAAGTTAAGAACTACAGTTCAAAACTCAGCAGAAAGATTCCAGAATGTATGTATGTGTATGTATGTACGACTGTGCTACCAACTTCGACAGTAACAATGTGGTCATCAAATATGCAGACAACACCACTATCCTTGGTCTCATCAAAGGTGGCAACGAATCATCATATAGGGACATGGTTCACAGGGTTACTGTCTATGGGGAGGACAATGATCTTGTTCTCAACATAGACAAAACAAAGGAACTATTTCTGGACTTTAGGAAGAGAGCCTCCCTGCTACAGCCTCTAACCATTAAGGGGATTGAGGTGGAACAAACTGACAGCTATAAGTTCTTGGGACTTCACATCTCTGAAAATCTCAGCTGGGCTAAAAACACTGTTGCAACAGTGAAAAGAGCCCAGCAGAGGCTGCACTTTGTTAGGGTATTGAAGAAGGCCGGTCTTAAAAGTCAACCTCTAACCCATTTTTATAAAGGCCTTGTTATCCTCACCAGTGGTATCACAGTGTGGTATGGAAACACCACTCTGGCTGAGAGGAAATCACTGCAACGGGTCTTTAAGAATGCTGAGAGGGTTATTGGCTCAAACCTTCCCTCCATGGACACCATATACACCCAGCGCTGTAAAAGAAAAGCACAGAGCATCCTTAAGGACAAACACCACCCAGCTTATGCTTTGTTGAAATGGGTGGACACAGGGTATAATCTGAGACATCGTAGGCCTGTGAGTATTAGCACCCACAAGACCCGTTTGTGTAAAATTTTTTTCCCAGTCACTGTCAGGTTAGTGGCACAAGACATTAAGAAGGGAAAAATGTATCCTACTCCGTGTTCTTAACTATTGTAATGATCAGTGTAATAGTAATTTATTGTATTTAGAGTTTTAATTTTGTATTCACAATATTATTATTAGTTATTACAATGTGTATTTATTTAAATTAGAAAGGTTATTTATTTATACACAGGTTTTGTACCTTGTATTCCTTTTAAAACTGTCAGGTCGCTCTATGCTCTATCTCATTATGCGTGTGTGTATGTGTGTAGGTATGTGTATGTGTACATATGTATATATATATATTTATGTATGTGCGTATATGTATATATGTGGATGTGGGTGGGTGTATGCATGTAGATATATTTTATACTTAGAACTTGACTTTGAGAAACGCATACAAATTCCAATGTACCTGTGAATGAAACGTACCTGTGCAAATGGCAATAAACTTTAAACTCTAAACTCTAAACTCAGCAAAGACAATAAATAAGTGAGGTAGTGCAGTTCTGAAAATAATGAGTGTGCAAAGTGTAAATGTAAACAGTTATGTCCGTGTTATGTCCATGTTAACATTATGGCCATGATTGCAGACTCCTGTCAGCTGTCTATGAGTCTGATGGCAGAGGGAAAGAAAGAGTCCTTTAGTCTTGAAGTCCTGCATTTCACACTTCTGTACCTCCGCCTTGAGGGTAGAAGTGTGAACAGTCCGTGCTGGGGGTGGGAGGGGACTTTGAGGATGGAAGCAGTTATTTTGTGGACTCTGCGGTGGTAGATGCTCTGCAGAGAGGGCAGTGGAGTCCTGGTGATCTTCTGTGCAGTCTTCACCACTCTCTGCAGGCGTTTGCGGTCCATGACAGTACTGCTGCCGTACCACACAGTGATGCAGTTGGTCAAGACACTCTCAATCACGCAGCTGTAGAAGTTGCTGAGGATCTTAGGCGACATGCCAAACTTCCTCAGCCTCCTCAGAAAATACAGTCGATGTTGGGCCTTCTTGACCAGCTGCGTGATGTGAGGTGTCCAAGTGAGGACTTCACTGATGTGGACACCCAAGTATTTAAAGTTTCTCACCCTCTCCACTTCAAGTTCCCGGATGAACAGTGGTGGAGGCATTCTCCTCTTCTTCCTCATGTCCACTATCATTTTCTTCATCTTGTCCGTGTTGAGGGTGAGGTTGTTGTCTCCGCAACATAACATCAGACTGGCCACCTCCCTCCTGTAGGCTGCCTCGCCAGCGATGCGTCCAATCACTATGGTGTCATCCTCAAACTTCAGAATGATGTTGTCCTTGTGGGAGGCGACACAGTCGTAGGTGAACAGGGTGTAGAGGATGGGGCTGAGTACACAATCCTGTGGAGTGCCAATGTTTGTGATGATACTGGCTGAAGTCCTATTACCAATCCTGACAGACTGAGGCCTGCCAGTCAGGAAGTCTAGGAACAAGTCACAGAGGGTTGGGTGCAGACCAAGTGGGTTTGTGGGGGATGACCGTGTTGAAGGCCAAGCTGTAGTCGATGAAGACTATCCTGAGGTATGAGTCTTTATTTTCCAGGTAAGAGAAATAATAATGATTGGCAGCAGCGATGGCATCTGAGGTGACCTGTTGGGCCAGAAGGCATACTGCAGCGGGTCAATAGAGTCTGGTATGCGACTCTGAATATGGGCCAGCACCACTCTCTCGAAACACTTCATGATGATTGGAGTGAGTGCCACTGGCCTGTAGTTGTTCAGGCTGGTTGGTGGGTTCTTCTTAGGCAGGGGGACGATGGTCGTGGTCTTCAAGCAAAAAGGAATGATGCACTGAGGGAGAGGTTGAAGATGGAGGTGAGAACATCAGCCAGCTCAGTGGCACGTGCTCTGAGGGCCCGCCCAGGAATGTTGTCTGGTCCTGCTGCTTTGCGGTGGTTGATCTTCCTCAGGGCATTGTGTACCTGACCTGGTTAGTGGAGGGGAGGGGGGTTGAGTGGTCTGAGTGTCTGAAGTGGGGGCGGGGTACAGCCCTGTATGCACCATGTATGTTGCTGTAAACATAATCCAGAGTGTTGTTATCACGGGTGGGAATGTCCACATGCTGGTGGTATTTGGGGAATACAGTGGTTGAAGTCGCCAGCAACAATGAAAAGAGCGTCAGGATGTGCCATTTCTAACGCGCTGATGACGTCATGGAGTTTGCTGTGTGCTGCCGTGGAGTTAGCTCGTGGGGGGATGTAAACAGCGGCCAAAAACACAGCAGTAAATTCCCTTTGTAGATAATAAGGACGGCACTTTAGAAGTAAAAACTCCACATAAGGCGAACAGTGTTCCTCAACTGTCTGTATATCTCCACACCACGAGTTGTTGACAAACACACACACACTTCGGTGAACAGAGTGTGTCTTTAGCTGAATGGCGTCCTCTGGGACTTTGTCTGAGAGCCAAGTCTCGGTGAAAATCAGAGCGCAGCACTCTCTGATTTCCCGTTGAGTTGTGGTCCTGGCTCGTAGCTCGTCCAGTTTGTTTTCCAGAGACCGCATATTCGCTAACAGGAGGCTAGGCCACCACTAGCCTAGCATAAAACCCTCCCCTCTTGCCTCGCTTGCGTCGCCGTCTCCAAAGCGCTCTCCTGGGATCAGCTAACTCACTCGAGCCCGGTGCTTCGTGGCCCCCGGGGTGGTTTCGGCGGTGACTCTGGGGGTGAACAATGAGTTGAAGCTCCGGCAGAATAAAACTAGTAAAGTAAGTATGTCTTTGCGAGCTGGCGATGTCCAGTAATGCCTGTCTGTTGTATATTAGCAGTGCGTGGTATTTGTGCACTGCAGAAAAAAACAAAAAACACACAAAAAAGAAGAAAAATCCGTAATTTGCGAGCGGAGCGAGCAAACACGTCTGCCTCGGGGGGCGCCATACTTACGACAGTACCCTGGCATAGACTTTCCCGGGGAGGCTGAGGAGTGTCATCCCTCTGTAGTTGGAACACACCCTCCGGTCACCCTTCGTGAAAAGAGGGACCACCACCCCAGTCTGCCATAAAGAGGTACTGTCCCCATACACCACAGCGATGTTGCAGAGGCGTGTCAGTCAAGACAGCCCCACAACATCCAGAGATTTGAGGTACTCAGGGCGTATCTCATCCACCCCTGGTGCCTTGCCACCGAGGAGCTTCCCAACTACCTCAGTGACTTCAGCTTGGTTGATGGACAAGTCCACCTCTGAGCCTTCGACTTCTGCTTCCTGAATGGAAGACATGTCGGTGGGGTTGAGGAGATCCTCGAAATATTCCTTCCACCGTCCAACAATATCCCCAGTTACAGTCAGCAGATTCCCACCTCCACTTGGTTTGGGCACTTTGTCCTCTGTGAACGTTCTCTTTCTGTCTCTATAAAAGCTATGTATATACAGTATATCATGTGTATCAGAGGTCGCACTAGACTTTCTTACTCTCCGTCATTTTGACGGACGGAGTCGTAAAATTTCCGTCCTTGTCTATTATTACATAATTTTAAATTTTCATACTTTAATAACACTTATAATGGCTTTTTGTTTTAATCACATTTCAAAAAATTTCAAGACAAGCATGGAGGACAGATTATTTGTTTTATTTAAATACAACAGATAACGTTGCACAAAAAGTGAAAGGATATTTTCTGATTAAACTCTAGAGCACGCAGTATATTACACACTTTGATTCCGTCAAAAATTAACAACTGATTCAATCGCTGTTGTTGTGCACCCCCTGAGAAGTCCGTTACTTGTGTTAGCTTTTCTACCGATTTCGCAGAACATTTTACCCCCTTCCCACCTCAGCCACGTAAACTCCTGTTCCCATTGAACACGATACTCCCTCATCTTCACCTCCTTTTTGCTGCCTAATTGCCTCGTAACAGCTGTTGGTGACTGCTCAGTGTTTCCCGTTTGTCCTCCTTCACCCTCCACTGCATCATGTCCTCTTTTTTCACTTTTTGGCGGTTTGAAAAAAACTACTCACTCAGCTGCCGTAACCTTTTTGCAACTGAATGCAGCGTGACAAAGACAACACGACTCAAGATAATTGCTGATTGAGATGTACATTCGCCACCAACTGGTTAGGAGTAAGAATTACAATAGATCACCCTCAGAATAATCCGTCAAAATGACAAATGGCATTAATGGCGTTAATGTGACCTCTGGTGTGTGTATATATATATATCTATATATATATTATACACATGGTTAATGTTACAATTTAGAAGGAACTAGTGAGCGCTCTAGAATGTTTGGTAGCAGCATTGTTACTAGTATTGGGCATTGAGAACTGGTTCCTAATTGGAATTGTTATAAGAAATTAGATAGTTCTCTTTCTTTTTGTTTCTTTATTGGAATATATATATATATATATATATATATATATATATATATATATATATATATATATATATATATATAGTTTATTTTATATAGCGCCTTTCCAGAGCTCAAGTACGCTTTACATATCAATTATTCATTCACTCCACAGTCACACACTGGTGGTATTAAGCTACACCTGTAGCCACACTTGCCCTGGGGCAGACTGACAGAAACGTGGCAGCCATTCCGCGCCTATGGCCTCTCCGACCAACACCATCAACATTCTAACACATTCATACAAGGCAAGGTGGGTTAAGTGTCTTGCCTAAGGACACAACGACAGTATGAACTGTGGGGAGAGCGGGAATCGAACCTACCATCCGGTTGAAGGACGGCCGCTCTATCACTGAGCTACATTGTTAAGTTATGGTAGGCCCACAGTGGCTGATATACTGTACTTTAAAATAAACCTTTATTATTTACAGCCCAAACATAATGAAGTCCGGCAAACATATTCATTTTTTTAGTTTTATTTAATATTTTTTGGGGAATTGTTGCTGCATACCCCTCTGGCACTGGGTAGGTGCACCCCTGCTCTGAAGTCATGCTCATAATTTATTCAGATTTCTTAGAATTCACAAACAAGTAACTTATAATAAGTTGTCGTTCCTTTTTGTATTAAATTTTTTTTTTTCAGGCCAGTTGTTTTTTTGTTGCTCGCAGAGTCTATCTCAATACAAACGCCATACAAATGTATCGCTGTCATACTAGAAAGTCAGAGCTGTACACGGGAACGCGCACTACGTCACATCCATTATTACATCATTTAGTCATTTAGTTGACACTTTTATTCAGAGCGACTTACATTAAGCTTCTATTCACCAGTGTTACAGCTGGAACACCACTGCACTGGAGGCAAGGTGGGTTAAGTGTCTTGCCCAAGTACACAATGACACTATGAACTGTGGGGAGAGTGGGAATCAAACCAACATTTTAACATTTAATGAAGAAAGAACATTCAATCATTTTGAGTTTGATGGCGACAACTTAAATTGGGATAACAGAAGGCTAAAACTTTAAATGAGTTAAAAAAAGAACAGCTGGAGGAGCATTTTGCTAATAATATAATAAAAAAAAATCAGTCTGGGGAAATCTTTCATATTTAGTTTATTTTAGTTTATTTTGAAAATACAGCTGGTACAAAACATACATATGAAATAAGATACATAATGTCTGAAAAAGTGTGAATAGGCATGTAAACTTATTACTGATGGTGGTGAGGTCTATCGTCAGCCCCGTATCGTGTGAAAACAGTGTCTATATCAAGATGAATATTTAAACATTGCCCTGTCCATAACATTCCTCAATTTTTCTCAACAAATCGACAAACAAAAACTCTTCCAGGTGCTCCATGCAATCTGTGTTTTGAAATTCATATTTCCCCTAAATGATTGCCCCTCTTCTGCTTGGTGAAAAGTCTTTTTTGGATAAAGGTGCAGGTACAGTATTTTTTCATATCCATTGTAAGTTCCACTGATGAAAATGGCAAGAAATGGAAAATTTGTGGAGATAAGTGTCATGACCTGGATTACTTGCTTTAGTATAAGTTATTACAATCAAAACATTCATAAATCCTGGTTTCACTGACTAGAGGATCATTAAATCACGTGACTCATGTTTCAGAATCTGCAGACTCACAATGAGTTTGATAGCTTTTCTAAACCACGGGTAGAGCATGGCATAGATCAGAGGGTTTAGACAGGAGTTTATAAGCGCTACAAAAAGCATTACCATTTCAATCGGAGTACCAAGTATCAGGATGTTGGTCCCAGAGTAGGCAACACAATAATATGGACAGTAACACAAAAGATACACCACCACAACTACACCCAGGTTCCTAGCAGCTTTAATCTCAGATTTTTTGGACGTCCTGGATGTTATGGCTGTAACATGAGAACGAGCAGCTTGGGCCTGAGAGACAGCTACCACAAAGACTCTGATATATAAGACTATAATGACAGTAACTGGGATTACAAAAGATAAAATGATATCGGCTTCTTTTGAAAAGTAAACCATACATTCTCCCTGGCAAGATTTATATTTGCCAAGATTTTTCAAATTGTCAAATGAAATAAAAATTGCATATATTAATGCATATATCCAACAAACAGATATACTGATGCTGACTACTTTGTCACTCATTCTGGTTTGATAATGTAACGGGTCAGTGATGGCTAAGTAGCGATCCACTGAAATGAGAACTACAGTTCCCACTGATGATGTAATTAAAGTACCAGGCAAAAGGTAATAAAGAGCACACAAAACATCTCCAAAATACCAGCAGCTTCTCCACATGTATCCCATTACTGGTATTGCCACAAGACCAATGAGGAAGTCTGAGACAGCCAGAGAGAGGAGGATGAGGTTAGTGGAAGAGTGCAGCTGTCTGCAGAGAAAAGAAACAGAGGAGTTAGTATTTTGGTTTGGGCACTTTGACTTTAAACAGACATAATAAAAGACAGGAGATGAGAAAGAACTCAACTTGGGCCACTCTGTATAGAATAGGGTTTGGGTTTAAATTGGACTAAGTGAACTATTATACATTTGTCATTTGTTTAACTCAAATTAAAGTTAAATTATTGCAACTATTGTGCTACAGCATTTTATCTCTCAGACAAAAAAACATTTCAAATCATTATGTTTCCAGTAAGTAGTATTTCAGTAACTACAGCAACAGGTAATCACCAAAAAATCCTCTTCACTATTCGTTCAAAAACAGCAATACATTAAGGATATATTAAGACCACATATGTCACCAGCATGATACATTTGTCATGTTGATGTCCTCTATTTACCTGAAATGAGTGATGGAGATTATTACCAGCAGGTTGAGAGTGGTAGTGAGCAGAGAGATGAGGGACAGCAGGGCATAAACGAGACGAGCCTCAGATGTGTCGGTCTGAGGCTTTCTGCACGAGGTGTTGAGGAGATGTGGGAAGCAAAGTTGTGCCTCCACAGTCTCCATCATCAGAGAGGCAGACTCACCTAGCAACAATATATCTCCAAACTGCTCACATACACAATGGATCATCCCCTCCTTTAAATCCCACTACCTAATCCCACAGCTCCACCATTGGTAATTATTACAGGGTAGTTTAGCTTTTACCTTAAACTCACCAAACTATTTCACATATTCACAAACATGCTGTTTTTATTACTTATAGTTCATATAGTTCCAAACGGTTCAGAAGCCTTTAAAGAAGAGAATAAAATCAAGGACCATGGATGTTGCCTGGTGGCCCGGCCTCCCCCTATTGGGCTCAGGCGGGCTAAGCCTGAAAGAGCAACGTGGAGCAGCCCTCTTTTGGACCCACCAACTGCAGGGGGAATCGTAAGGGGCTGGCATTTAGTGGATTGGGCAGCAGACGAAGCCAAGGCCCCCGATGACCTGATCTCTGGACATGAATTTTGGTCTTAGAGATGTGGAATATCACCTCACTGGCGGGAAAGGAGCCTGAGCTTCTGTGGGAGGTCGAGAGGTACCAACTGGATAAAGTTGGGCTCACCTCCATTCACAGCTTAGGCTCTGGACCCACTTGGGAGAGGCTGGAGTCTCCACTAGCCTGGAAAATTGTGCTTAGCTGCCATGTGTTGGAGTTCACCCCGGTGAATGAGAGGGTCGTTTCCCTGCACCTTCAGGTTGGGGATAGGCCTCACTGCTGTTTGTGCTTATGGGCAGAGTACCTGGCCTTCTGGGAGGGGTTTTGTAAAGTGCTCCAACCGGGGACTTTGTCGTTCTACTGCGGGACTTTGGGATACAACTGTGAGACCTAGAAGGGCGTAACTGAGAGCAACAGCCCCCGTGATCTGAACTTGAGCGGTGTTTTGTTATTGGACTTCTGTGCTAGTCACAGTTTGTCCATTGAGTCTGAGTGGACCATGTTCTCCACGTCCATTGTCAATGTGGCCATTTGGAGCTGTGGCCGTAAGGCCTGTCGAGGCGGCAATTCCCATCCCCGTGGTGGACACAGGAAGTAAGGGATGATGTCCAGCTGAAGAAGGAGTTCCACCAGACCTGGCTGGCATGTGGGACTCCTATGTGAAATTGGTGGAATTCATTTGAGAAAGAATATGTTTGATGAGTAACACTTCGAATGAGTTAAATTTTGGCTGTGATGATGAACCTGTCAAGCAAAATGCAGCTTACTGAATGGCCGCAACACCACCGCCCTGTTTCGATGTGCGACCTACTTGTGCATATGCATAATCAGGGGGAGAGGCTTCATTTAGTGGCAGAAAAATATTGGGCCTAAGCCAAGTTTCACAAAGACAAAGTAAATCCAAGCTATGAGAAGCAATAAGATCATTAATTAAGAGTGCTTTAGAGGCTAGAGACCAGGAGACCAATCTTCAGTCTTGATGTACTGCATTTGTGGGCTGGTCCAGTGGAGAGATAGTGACAAGAACAAGCTGTTGAGCTCTAACAGTTCTGCTGTGTTTAAAGGATTGCCTCTGAGTTATAATTACATGACGACAGGATGCTTTTGGGTCACTGACTCTGTGAGTTTTCAGATGTGTTTGAGGACTAAATAAATTCACCATAGCTAACAGATTTAGGCAGTAGACATCAGGATGACACGGCCTAACCAGACTAACTAAAAGCTGCTACATTATCCAGTTCCACACCCGCACTATCATGACTAGCAGGTTCTCTAATTCCTGAGAGATTCCTTGTGTCAAATACACTGAATGCACCTGTCTGTATTACTAGACAAAATGGCAGCCCCATGTCCAGTAGGATGCAGGCCATCTGCCCTCAGCAGGCCTGGGCAGCCCCAGACAGAAGGCTACTTATCCATGAAATCAAAACCTTTCTGACTACAATTCCGGGCCATCCACGGGTTTATAGAAACTAATCTGCTAAACTGTTCATCACTACCCCTTACTGAGAGGGGGCCAAAGACAATAAATTGATGCCGCCTCATCTTGTTTCCTAGTTCAAACGTCCTGGCTACCTCTGACTGCCTCATTCTCACATTATTGGTGCCGACATTAATACTATCTTCTTGTATGTCGTGTGAGTATGTGACTGGGGAAACTCTCCCTTCCTGTGTGATGTCATGATGAACCTGGTCATGATGAACCCTGTTCACAAAATGACAGCAAATCTAGTACTAAACTCTAGCAGAAATATAACCAGTATAACAATGAATGAGGTGTGGTGCACAGTTTAAGTGTTGACAATGTTAAGAAATAATAAATACGTAACTTTAGGACAATGCCAGGAGAGATACACTCGCCTGATTCTTAGCGTCAATGGGATACGTCCTCCGTCCACCAGGTGAAAAATCAAAGTGATGTCATAACATTCAGACTTTCAGGGGTCTCCACAGCAAGGTCTTCCCTAAAAGAGACGTCTGGATGGGAGCATATGTTGTTCTAGAACTTGGATATACCTTTCATTGATGGTGCCTTTCCAGATGTGTAAGCTGCCCATGTCACACGCACTCATGCAACCCCATAGCATCAGAGATGGAGGCTTCTGAACTGAACACTGATGAAAACTTAGGTTGTGCTTGTCCTCTTTAGTCCGGATGACATGGCGTCCCAGTTTTCCAAAAAGAACATCAAATTTTAATTTGTATGACCACAGAACATATTTTCACTTCCACTTCCACAGTTGCCACAGTCCATTTTAAATGAGCCGTGGCTCAGAGAAAACGCTTGCGCTTTTGGATCATGTTTTGATATGGGTTTGTCATTAGTTCTGAGCTGTTGACATTCTCTTAAGGATGCTTTGGTGAGGGCTGTAACAATAGTTTTTTTTATCATTTTAAGTGGAATCAAAGGGTTGATTGCAGTTGTTCTGAAATATCCATATAATAGTAATAATAATAATAATTTTCATCATGAAATATTTATGAAAAAAACTTTTTGTGTGTTTCAAAAGGTGTGTCTGCATTAGACAGACACAAACAAATACAAAGTATGATTTTGGTTTATTGTTTACATCTAAATTCTAGATCTATCTAAATTAAATAATTTTAATATGTCAGTTCTCAACACTAGCTGCATTTTTATTAACCTTCAAATTAAAATTGCAAATAGAAATACACCAAATGAAAACACTTAAGCACTTAAAAAGTTTTTATGCTTACATAAGGTGTAACACTTTTTTCGCTTTAAAAAAGTTACGTGATTTGAACGGGACTTACTGCAGTAGGGGAAAAGAACAACTATTTTAACTTACAGTGCCTTGCGAAATTATTCGGCCCCCTTGAACTTTGCAACCTTTTGCCACATTTCAGGCTTCAAACATAAAGATATGAAACTGTAATTTTTTGTGAAGAATCAACAACAAGTGGGAAACGACCATGAAGTGGAACGGAATTTATTGGATATTTCAAACTTTTTTAACAAATAAAAAACTGAAAAATTGGACGTGTTGAAGTGGAAATTGGGCGTGAACGTTGCCAATTACGATCTCCCAGGAACGCCTCATACAGAGTTGTTCCCAAGTGTAAGGGGCTCGCCTTTCCATCACATTAATTAGAAGCATACATTGCCTTTGATTAAAGATAATTAGAGCTAGTGCTGTGCTGTGAAATATGCAGATATCTACCATAATTCAAAGCAATCATACTGTCCGTCGTCATGTTTTTTGAATGACTTATAACGAAAATACACATTAGTCGCACAACATAACTTAATGGAAACACTGTAATTTACAAAATTGTGCATTATTAACATTTTGATAGCATGTATAAACTGTTTTCTTTAACGGAAACACGGCTATTGTTGAAAGGAAAGTCAAATAACAGAATGTGTTCAAAACTTAACAAGAAATAAATAAACCAACAACATCAAATTCATTTGGTAGTCTTGAAGACTTGAAGCGCGATTCTTAATGCAATATTTAGTGTGTCCGAAACCCTTTTTCCACCACTGTATATTGTGCTTTTTTACAGACACTCAAAGTGCTCACTTTATTCCATCACTCCACAGTCAGACACTGGTGGTGGTAAGCTACCACTACAACCACAGCTGCCCTGGGACTGACAGAGACGTGGCAGCCATTTTGCGTATACGGACTCTCCGATCATTAACAAACATACTCACACATATAGAGCCACAGACACTGGAGGCAAGGAGGGTTAAGTGTCTTGGCCAATGACACAATGACAGTATAAACGTTTGCGAGAGTGGAACTGCCAACCTTATGTTTATTGGACAACTGTTGTACGACTTAGCCTCTGTGTCCATATAGCTGATATAGTAGCCTAATAATATCCTTCACAGACACTAAAAAATGTTTGTCCACTTGTCTCTTAAAACCGGAAAACCCATGTATTAACACTGGCAGTATGGTGCGCTTACTGTCACAAAAACCTGTTCTTTTTTATCCACATTTATTAACAACCTTAGGCTACTGAACATTTTTTCAGCAAAAAAGCTACAAGTTGCACCACACTTTGTCAATTACTGATTTAAACGACAAATCACTGAATAAAGGGACAGTGTGCTGTATTTATTGGTCACACCACATTTAGGCTATTTTTGGAGAACATTCAATTTAAAACTGAGCAGCTCACAATCAGCTGAAGACTGTTAGGCACTGCTTTTGAAAATAATATTTAAGATGAGCAGAAGTGTCAGTAATGCAGTTGTCTTGTCTAGCTTATTATTATTTAAAATAAATCAATAAAACAATTCAAAATTAAACTTTAGGTAGGCTACTTGAACTAGTAACTAGTGAACTAAATTTAATAAACCATTACACTCCCTTTTCAAAGGAGGGGCGCCCAATCTCGCCTATAGCACCAAAACAATCAATGGTGTCATAGCTCTCAGGAATGTCAATTGAGAAACATTTGCCCTTGGTAATTATTTTATTAACCAGTCTTTGATTATTTTAACGTGCACTACATCATTTCCAGACAACAGGTAGGTGTTGTTTATCATGTAACAGACTCACACTCTATAGGCTCCATAGTCATTGCAATATGCTTGTAACATGTCTTTTAAGTGTCAACCAATACTAAAGGGTGTAATTAAACAAATCTGCGTGCTGGTTATAAAGCACTAAAGCTGAACAGTGTTACACATGTGACAACCTTTGTAGTGACGCAGTTCAGGCATTTAAAAGCATTTCACAGTGGAAGTCTAGAAAGGCTACTACACTGTGTTTAGTGTTCAACTGTCTCTGGGTCCCGTAAAGATGCTTAGTAAACTTCTCCAGCCTAAAACCTCTAGACAGGTTGGAAACAACATACAAATATAAAAAAGATATACAACAAGCTATACAAAACAATATTATATTAGCAGTGTCCACAAAGGACAGATTAGCTGCAGCCAGCATCAAGGTGGATGATGGGGATGGTTCATCATGGTGGAAGGTCAAAATCAAAGGCTCTCATATACAGAACTATGATACTATGATGGTAATCAGGTTAAAAAAAAGACAAAATAATGTTGGCTTCTCTTGAGGGATAAACCATACAGTCCCCGTGGCAAGATTTATACTTTTCTTGATTTTTCAAGTTGTCAATTGAAAGAAAAATGTCATTAAAAAGGGCATATATCCAACAAACAGAGATACTGATGCTGACTACTTTGTCATTCATTCTGGTTTGATAATGTAACGGGTCAGTGATGGCTAAGTAGCGATCCACTGAAATGAGAACTACGGTTCCCACTGAGGCCATGATTATTGTAGAAGGCAGGAGGTAAAACAAAGTACACAACACGTCTCCAAAAAACCAGCAGCTTCTCCAGATATATCCCAAGACTGGTATCACCACAAGACCAACAAGGAAGTCTGAGACAGCCAGAGAGAGGAGGATGAGGTTAGTGGAGGAGTGCAGCTGTCTGCAGAGAAAAGAAGGAGTCTGTTTTTCAGTTTTGGTAAGTAGACACTGTATACAGTCATAAGCTGAGGAGTAAGCTGTACTGCAACAACTCACCAGGTAAATTATATGCTCTAATAAAAAGAGATATTTGATAGAGTGTGTTTTTAAACTGGAGTAACCACAAAGTTAATCACAGAGCCATCATTATTTATCTAAATCGTCAAATTGGTTCTCCTTTTTGTTTATTATCAAAGTGGGACACAATATCAACATGCCAGTTAGACTTGTTAAATAATTCATATCAGAACTACACATTTCACCAGCATAAAACCTTTTTCTTGCTCAGAGTCCTCTAATTACCTGAAGTGTGAGATGGAGATGACGACCAGCAGGTTAAGTATGGCAGTAGGCAGAGAGATGAGGGACAGCAGGGCATAAACAAGATGAGCCTCAGAAGTGTTGGCCTTAGGCTTTCTGCACGAGCTGTTCAGGAGATGTGGGAAGCAAAGTTCTGTCTCCAGAGTCTCCATCGTCTGAACCACAAGCTCATTGAGCTGTAATATATCTCCTGACTGGTCATATCCGTGATGGACCGCCCTCTTTGTCAAATCCCACTGTACTTAAGATAAACACTGGGGATGTATTTGTTTGTGTTTACTTACTTTTGTAGTTTTAGTAGTGTGTCATTTGGGCTTTAAACCAAGGGCAAATGCTACAGGCCTATACTGCAGTGCAAAAGTACAAAACTGAGTGTTGAAGGAAATGTCTTGGGATGGGGAAGTTTCAGAATGTCTGCTTAGACTGCGCAACCCAGCCACGGATAAATAAAACCTGGAGGAATCGGCTGTACATGTTTATCTGGATCTTTGTCTGTTAAGTATGGAGTGTTTTTTTATAGCTTTTGTCTACATGTAGCTTTGTTTTACTACTTAAAGAACAACATGTAGGGCCATTCTTCACTCTTAAAATCTTTACTTACTTCTTAGCATGTGGCTTGTCAGACCACATAAGGTTACAGGGACTTTTCTGTGATAGAGTGTAGAGATTCAGAATTCTGGCTAGACTGGTTCATTAAGAACTTAAACAGTATGTAAGATTGTTCCATTTTTCCAGACACATCAGAAATGTTATTGTCCATGTTGTTAAAGTTCATACATAAATAGTTCGATAGCTGCACTGAATGGGATGATGCTTAGTATGCTTAATTAGCTTGACCATGTTACAATGAATGTATTTATTGTGCTAATATGTTCACATCATCAGCTCATTGTGGAGACTACACCCTAAATGTCCTCACAACAGGGACTTCTGGCATCACCAAAAAAGTTATTATTGGTCCAAAAAATTTAGTTTGTCTTAGACAAATTATACAGTAACATTAATATAAATAATAGACAAATAGTTTGTTGTAGCCAAATGAAATTTGGTAACGTAAATTTTGAAAAGTATATGGTGACCACAGCCTATCTCTTGACAGGACATTTTGGTTTGAATGTGTGAGCTTCCCAATTTTAACAGTTGTATTTTGATGAACTCCTCCAAGAGTTTTAATCCAACAGGCTCGAAACTCAGGCCACATCATCTAGACACATGTGTTATTAAAACGTACAAAATAATTTGTAATTAGATTAAGTGTGAGCGCCTCTGTAGTGAATATCAAAAAAATTAAAAATAAAAATTTGGTTTGAAGTCAGAATAAATTTACTACACACATTTAGGGATTATGAAGAAACTGTAGATTTATTTCGCTGATCGAGACAAAAGTGGGTTAGAGCCATGTTTGGTGATGCACAGGAAGTCACTGATGTGTTTCTTTCCATGGTCGCAATGGATGCGAGGACCCTTTGTCACTGCTTGCAGTTTTAATGATATATATATATAATTTTTTTTTATTCATTTTAGCTGACGATTTTATCCAAAGCGACTTACATTGTTCTAATGTAATTACCAGTCTTACACTCACTGGAGGCAAGGTGGGTTAAGTGTCTTGCCCAAGGACACAACAACAGTATGAACTGTGGGGAGAGCGGGAATCGAACCACCTACCTTCCGGTTGAAGGACGACCGCTCTACCACTGAGCTACTGCCGCCCCGGCAGTATTTTATTATAATGCACTTCAATGCATGTTGTGACTGATGCTCTAAGAAGAAGCTGGAGGAGCGGCTGGTGAAGGGCTGACACATTAGTCAGGTCACTCAATCCCCTCTCCCAGTCTTCCTCCTCCCTCTTTACACCTCTCCAGACCTGTGGGAACCAGCACCTTTCCCTAGCCACCTTCGCCTTCCCTTCAACCTTTTGTTATATGACAACTTATTACTATTGAACCATTTCTTCAGTTTGTTGTAATCCCAGTTACCATTAGTTGTAGGTTATTACCTGAACACAAATTAGTGGTATTGTCCGCATATAGGATACATTTTAATTTAGTTGATACAAGACATAAATCATTTAGCTAGATCAGAAATTGTTTTGGCCCCAGTACTGTACCTGCACCTGTACATTGTTATCTTTCAGTTAAATTGGACTGCACACAACGCGATATGCGTGGGATACGTGATCACCATTATCCCAATATTCTCTCATTTCTTTAGTAAGTTTTATTTTACAATAAAACCATCTAAACAAACAATGAAAGGTTTTTCCAGAATCTTGGATAATTGGGGCAATATGGATATACACTCACCTAAAGGATAATTATTAACACATATTCAATTTCTCATTAATGCAAGAATCTAATCAACCAATCACATGGCAGTTGCTTCAGTGCATTTAGGGGTGCGATCCTTGTCAAGACAATCTCCTGAATTCCAAACTGAATGTCAGAATGGGAAAGAAAGAAGATTTAGCAAACCAGATTTAGCAGCAAAGCATTTGTGAAGCCACAACACGCACAACCTTGAGGCGGATGGGCTACAACAGCAGAAGACCCCACCGTGTACCACTCATCTCCACTACAAATAGGAAAAAAGAGGCTACAATTTGCACGAGCTCACCAAAATTGGACAGTTAAAGAGTGGAAAAATGTTGCCTGGTCTGATGAGTCTTGATTTCTGTTGAGACATTCAGATGGTAGAGTCAGAATTTGGCGTAAACAGAATGAGAACATGGATCCATCATGCCTTGTTGAAAAAAAAAATTGGAGTAAAAGCATTTGGAGTCCTGGATGGACCTGAGTCTGCTGTCCACCTCCACCTCATAAAGAAAGGGCATTCCTTTGAGGACAACAATGTTCGAATTTGGCCAGAGAGGCCAGATGGTTTGAGAGAGGAGTGAAGGAAGCCATTTTTGTGAAAATGGAAAAACCTTCTTTGAACAGAGGAGGTGGCCTCAGATTCATGTTGCCTAGTATTTATAACAGAGACAACACTTCTCACTCCTGTGTCAGACTGTGGAGGCTCTGAGCAGCTCCTTTAGTGGTGGACTGAGACCGCCTCAGTGCAGGAAGGGGCCCTACCCCAGGTCCTTCCAACCTACTGCAGTTAGACTTTATAGTTCACAAGTGTAACAATTACCGAGGATACTGTGCAATGTCCATTTTCTTCTCCCTCCTTAACTTTCTAAAAATTTAGATATCTTTTGTTTTTGTTTAATTTAGCCTTCATTTTTATTCTATTTGAAATGCTGCTAAGATTTTGTATACATTATTATTTTTTTGCATACACACCTTTCTTTTATTTTTTTCATGTCTGTGAAGGTTCTCAGTCATCCAGGTCATCTTTTAAAAAGGTTAATCTAAATGCATCTGGACTGAGACGAAACATCTTCACCTTAAAAAATAATAAAAATAGATGCCTTTGCTTTGATCTTTTTGCACTTTACCTGTTTCTAAGAGCTGCTGTACAGAATTTTCCCTCGGTGAGAAATAAAATCCTATTTTTTTGTATCTTATCTTATCTAATGAAATCTCATTAAATCCACCCCCAAAATGTCCCAGTTCTAAAGAACTGAAGATGTGCCTAACCACACTGCATCACAGAGGGAGCCCCCCCAAAGAAGTCTACCTCTCTTCCACGCCAAGCTTCTCCTTACTGGATGTCCGCAGACTTCGACTACATTTATTGACTCTGGAGCCGATGCAAGCTTCATGGACATCGCTCTCGCCCTCAAGTTGGGGTTGTCACAAAGTCTTCTGCCTAGACCTGTGCCCGCCAGTGCCTTGGATGGCCATTTCCTGCATACAGTGATGCTCCAGACCAATTCAGTGACTCTCCTCATCTCGGTTAACCATCAGGAGACCATCAATTTTAATCTGATCCACTCACCACAGATTCCTCTCATTCTGGGCTACCCCGTTCAGACGGCACAACCCCCCCATATTGACAGGGACACTTGGGCAATCCTTTGATGGAGTCATTCCTGTCACTGTCTTTCTCCATGTAGCTGGATTACCCAAACTAAGACCCTGTCAATCCTGCCAATGTCCCTGCAGAATACAATGATTTTAAGGAAGTATTCAACAAGGCCAAAGCTACATTCTTGTCACCACATTGTCCCAATGACTGCGCCATAGACCCCCCTCCAGGAACATCTCCACCTAAGGACCAGCTATATTCTTTTTTCTGGACCTGAGATGGAGGCCATGGACATATACATCAGTGATGCCTTAGCAGCGGGAATCATCCGACCATCTTCCTCACCTGCTGGGACCAGGTTCTTCATGGTCGGCAAGAAGGAACTGCAAGGACGGAGGAACCCTCCGCCTCCGCCTTTGAACTGCTTCAAGGGGCCACCATTTTTACTAAGCTCTGTAAAGCCTATCACCTAGTCTGCATCCAAGTGGGAGATGAGTGGAATATCATCTTAATAACATCTTCATCTTCTCCAGAGAACTGAAAGAACACATTCATCATATCCAGTCTGTCCTGCTGAGAACTCATTTTTTGTCAAAGCTTAAAAATGTGAGTTCCACTCCTCAACTGTCTTTTTTCTGGGCTACATTGTGTCTGAAAATCAGATCCAGATAGACCCCTCCAAGGTCCTAGCCATTCAAGATTGGCACATTTTGGAGGAAGGACTGAGGACTCAAATGCTCAAAGACAGTGAAGGTAAGTGTTTCTTTATTAAAGCAACCAGACAGAGATACGGACAGGAAGCTGGAGAGCTGGGCTGAGGACTGGGGTCGAGCCGGGAACTGGGACCAAGCCGGAGAGCTGGAGTCGAGTCTGTAACTGGGACCAAGCCGGAGAGCTGGACCGAGGGTTGGATTTGAGCCGAGGACCGGAACCGATCCGTAGAGCTGGGCCGTGGGCTGGAGTCGAGCCGGGGACTGGGACCAAGCTGTAGAACTGGGCTGAGGGCTGGAGTCAAGCCGGGGACTTGTACCAAACCGATGAGCTGGATCAAGGGCTGGAACTGAACCAAGGACCGGAACCGAGCTGTAGAGCTGGGCCGAGGACTGGATGTTCACAGAAGGCATGCTGACCGAGCTGGCAGAGAAGAGGTGGACAGGAGAGTTTTAAATGATGACAATAGGCTGCTGATGGCAATAGGCTGCTGGTGTTTGGAACAGGCAGTGATGAGGTGAAGGAGGGAGAAGAGAAGTGGAGCAGATCCCTGAGAGAAACGGACTGGATCTGACACATTCCCTCCAACCGGAAGCAGCTGCAACTTTCCTTTTTAACATCTTATGGCGCTTCATTAGTGTCTACAGTTCCCTGGAGGCTCCTCGGACTGCACTTACCTCCTCCAAGGTCCCTCCTTTCAGTTGGTCAGGAGAGGCACAAACCACATTCAACAACCTGAAGACCCGCTTCACTTCAGGTCCTGTCTTCACTATTCCAGACACTTCCAGGCAGTTCTTTCTCGAGGTAGATGCCTCTGATGTTGGAGTTGGCGCAGTTCTCTCTCAGTCTTTCTCTTCTGACCAGAAACTGTATCCATGTGCCTTTTTCTCCCGCCGTTTGACTCCTGCCGAGAGAAACTAGGATGTTGGCAATAGGGAACTGCTAGTTGGTGGCCCACATAAGAGGGGGATATCAGTACGTATGTTACGGCCTGTCCTAGGTGCTGAATTCTTGGAGCCACAGTCATCCTTTCATCCAATTTCTACCCACAGTCTAACGGCCAGACTGAACAGCTCAACCAGGAAATGGAGACTGCCATGGGGTGCATGGCCTCCCAGACACCCAGTTGCTGTGGGTAGAATATGCCCATAACTCCCTCACTAGTACTGCCATGGGACTCTCTCCCTTTCAATGCGCTTATGGATTCCAGCCACCACTGTTTCCATCTCAGATGACCAGTGTACCGTCTGTCCAGGTTTTCATTCACTCTCCTGCGAGTACTCTACAGTGCTGCAGGTCTCAAGCTCCACATTACAAGGTCGGTGACAGGGTCTGGCTGTCAACCAAGGATCTTGCCCTCAAGGTGGAGGTTTATTGGTCCCTCATTGGTTGAGCAAGCCATCAATCCTGCAGCGGTCAGTTTGAAGCTCCCACACTCAATGCGCATTCACCCAATTTTCTATGTGTCCAAGTTAAAGCTAGTCCGTCTATGTCCATTGCTTCTTCTAGAAATGGACCTGCCTGCTCGCCGGTTCTGCTCCTTCCAGTGGAGTCCAGTCTGTTCTCAAGTACCTCCCTACACCCCAGCTCCAAGCATTCTGCTGTCTGTTCTCAATTTTCTGTAAAGTTTAAAACCTTCCAAACTGTGCATTTGAATCCTGTTAACTGCCTGACAAATAAGGTTTGACTAGCAATCTGCAATTTACAATAACAAACTTAAAACTTAAAAATACTTTACTAATTTAACCAACAAACAGTCAGCAGGAGGAAAAAAATATACTGACACATTCATCTATTCATCTTATGTAAAAAAAATTAAGAGATTTATAAATGTGAACTTGCTGTTGTGCAGATGGTGCCTGTTATAATGTTCTGATGGTGGCTCTTTTTTTCTTTTTTTCTTTTTAAACAACATAAAACTTTAATGCCCTGGCAGTGGCAGCTTTGGTATTATATTTAATTTGATTACATTAATGTTTAAGTTGAGATTTACAAGAAATATTTGCTGTTAAAAAAGCACCTTCTTTGAGTTTTCAAACCAAATGTTGTACTTTTCTTCATATAGCAGTACCTTTGAAATAAGAGTGCATTACACTATTTTTGACTTCATTACTGCATGTTGTGCATAACAAATGCAATAAATCTAAAAAAAACAAACATATAACAACAATAATTCTTTGCCCAGCACTAGATATAATATAAATGATTGGATCTTTGTATTAAGGCCCCGCTCTGCACTAGTGTCCTGTAAACCAAAATAGACACCATGACAACCATAGGATCTATTTTGTTACAACATTGTTGAAAGACCTCAAAGTTTGCAGATGCATTTACTTAGGATGTTGAAGGGCACCTTCACTCTTCATCAGAAGACATAGACCCACAGTTGGATAATAAAACTTTTTTAGGATCATACATCAAACATCATAACATCCCGCACATCTTAACATCCTGCTCTCCCCCACATACATTTACATTTAGTCATTTAGCAGACGCTTTAATCCAAAGCCACTTACATTCACCAGTGTAACAATTACGGTTGACGCTTTCATTTAAAGCGACTTACATTAAGGTTCCATTCACCAGTGTCACAGCTGGAACACCACTGGAGGCAAGGTGGGTTAAGTGTCTTGCCCAAGGACACAACGACAGTGTGAACTGTGGGGAGAGCGGGAATCGAACCGCCTACCTTCCGGTTGAAGGACGACTGCTCTACCACTAAGCCACTGCCGACACTTAACCTACAATGCCTCCGGTGATGTTCTGTAATGTATGTAAAGCGGTTTGAGTGCCTACTACAATAGGTGGAAAAGCGCTATATAAAAATAAAGATTATAATTAGGCCCGAGCCGGTGATGACCGGGATGGCCTATTGTTTTTGCTCGAGTTATTTTTATTTTTTATTTTATTTTTTCTGCAAAATGATCCTCAATTTGACCCAGTAAACATGCACGAAAAGTCATTTTTATTGGTCCTAGACTTCAAGCCTGGCGAAAAATGTATTTAAAGTCCCCGAAAAAAAAATACGAAAAATGACTCAGTGGCGACCCCTAGAAAAGTCAAAATAGACAAGGCAAGGCAATTTTATTTATATAGCACAATTCATACACTGGGTAACTCAAAGTGCTTTACAGGAATAAAAGACAATTTACAAGATTTATATTAAGAAACATAAGAAAAAATTAAAAACATTTTAAAAAGAAGAGTGCAAATAAAAGAAAAAAAACAAACACTTTAGGTTGTGGTGTAGGCGGAGCTAAAGAGGAAGGTTTTAAACCTCCCCTTGAACATTGTTAAAGTTGAGGCTTGTTTTACTTCATCAGGGAGGCTGTTCCAGGTTTTTGCTGCATGAAACTTAAACGCTGCTTCACCCTGTTTAGTTCTAACTCTGGGCACGAGCAGAAGGCCTGTCCCAGATGTTCTCAGAGTCCGAGGAGGTTCATAAGTAACTAGCATGTCAGAGATATATTCTGGTGCTAAACCATTTAGAGACTTGTAAACCAGTAGTGCTGTTTTAAAGTCTATTCTCTGAGCAACAGGAAGCCAGTGCAGAGATTTTAAAACTGGCGTAATGTGGTTGTACTTCCTCGTTTGGTTAGAACCGAGCAGCCGCGTTCTGAATAAGCTGCAGCTGTCTTAACCCTCGTTTTGAGAGACCAGTGAGCAGGCCGTTACAGTAGTCTAACCTGCTGGAGATAAAAGCATGGATAAGTTTCTCTAAGTCTGGTTGAGACATCATCCCTTTAACTCTGGAAATGTTTTTAAGGTGATAAAATGCAGATGATGTAATGGACTTAATGTGACTGTGGAAATTCAAGTCTGAGTCCATGATGACCCCTAGATTTCTAACCTGGTTTTTAGATTTTAGAGAAAGAGAGAGGTGACTGCTGACACTTTCTCTTTGTTTCTGTGGCCCAAAGATGATTAGTTCAGTCTTGTTTCTGTTCAGTTGGAGAAAATTATTTTGCATCCACGTGTCAATCTGTTCGATGCAGTGACACAGTGAATGGATTGGTCCATTTTCACCTGCTGTGAGTGAAATGTAAATCTGAGTGTCATCTGCATAATTATGGTATGATACGTCACAGCTGCGTATCAACTGGCCTAAAGGAAGCATGTAGAGATTGAATAATAGAGGTCCGAAGATAGACCCCTGTGGAACCCCACATGTCAGGGCCATTTGGTCTGACACACAGTTACCATCCGAAACAAGTGATACCTATCCATTCCTCTAATCTTTGTGTCAGGATTTCATGGTCTACTGTATCAAACGCAGCACTCAAGTCCAACAGAACTAAGACAGAGACTTTGCCTGCGTCAGTGTTCATACGGATGTCATTTGTGACTTTGATAAGTGCAGTCTCAGTGCTGTGATGGGGCCTGAATCCAGACTGAAAAGGATCAAAGCAGTTGTTAAGTAATAGAAAGTCATTAAGTTGCTGATATACAACTTTTTCGATGACTTTCCCTAAAAATGGCAGGTTTGATATGGGCCGATAGTTGTTGAGCACTGTAGCATCAAGACTGCTCTTCTTTAGGAGAGGCTTTGGAAATGTTCCAGACTGTAAGGAATCTAGTGGGTAAAACATCGAGGCAGCAGGTGGATGAACTCAAACTGGAGACAGTTTTTTTCAATTGTTCTGTCATTAATGGTGTAAAATGTGTTAACCCAACCAAGTCTCTTCTAGATGGCCGCAGTGTTGTTTTATACCCTTTGGACTGTAGCATGTTTAATGCCTTGAATTAGAATTGCTCCACAATGTATTTGGCCTCTTCCTGATCACTTTAACCTTAACAGGAGCAATGGTGTCCATAACATTTCAAACACCAGAATATAACAATTGAACAAATCATCAACTTGACATGATGAGGCATTTTCAAACCTGACTGCTTCCATAAACTGTTTTAGATTTTTGAGTAGGGGGCACATTTTCCCATTAATTCATGCCTTATTTCATGCAAAACTTCTGCATTAGTACATGCATTTATATCTCATGAATCACCATGAATTATCATGTTTTCATCATACTTTCATCCTAACCCTAACTAAAACCTCCTAGCCCTAACCTTAACCCTGTGCATGTACTAATGCATGAGTCATGCATGAGTTCATCATAAAACATCCACAATTGCCACCCCATGTTTTTATTACATACAGTTCCAAGCTGAAAATAAGAAAGTGATAATAAAAATTGAACAGGCTGCATGACTTGGATAAGTCAGCTGGAGAACATTCTCTAAAAAAAAACAGTTATGTTTTCCTGTAGTCATCAAACCATATTATTTTTAAACTATGGTTGTTTCAAAACTCTGTCTAAAAAACTAATGAAGTCAGACAATAAAGATCAAAATACACCAACCAATTTTCTAATATATATATACACTGGGGAAAAAAAGTATGTGAACCTTCTGGAATTTTATGGTTTTCTGAATAAATTTGTCTTAAAATATGATCTGATCTTCATCTAAGTCAAGGGTATTGACAAACATAATGTTTCTAAAACATTCATTTTTCTACCGCTTTAAGCACAAAAATATTCTGATCTTTTATGTCTTTATTGAACACATTCAACATTCAAAATGGCAGTGGCAAAAGTAAGTGAACCCTTAAAATTAATAACTGGTTGACCCTCCCCTTGGCAGCAATAACCTCAACCAGGCGCTTCCTTTAGCTGTGGATCAGACCTGCAGATTGTTGATAGTATTTTTCATGACAGAATGGCTTAAGCTCTGTCATATTTTTTGCTGCACTGAAAGTAAAGGGGCTGAATAATTTTGCACGCCCAATTTTTCAGTTTTTTATTTGTTTAAATAAAAATCAATTCCTCAGAATTAATAAAGTCTCTTGGAATTAGAGACGAAACGTCTTCACCTAAAAACTGAGTCCAGATACTTAAACCTTTTGTCAAGATGTCCTGGATGACTGAGAACCTTCACAGACATATTTGTTAAAAAGTTCGCAATGTCCAATAAATTTTGTTCTACTTCATGATTGTGTCCCACTTGTTGTTGATTCTTCACAAAAATTACAGTTTCATATCTTTATGTTTGAAGCCTGAAATGTGGCTAAAGGTCGCAAAGTTCAAGGGGGCCGAATACTTTCGCAAGGCACTGTATCATTTATAAATGTTTCCTGGGAGCCTCTAGGTCTCGGCCTCCTTCCGGACAACAGTGGACAATGCTCTCTAAACTTCCACTCTGCTCTCCCTACTCCACCTGGTCCCTTCTCACTTGCAAGCAGGTGCAGACATACAGCAGCAACACAGATGGGGTAAGACAGACAAACCTTTATTTTTATTTACACATTTTATTGTGATAGACCAAAAATATAAACAGTGGTTACTAGCCTGTACGCTAATTGGTTACGCACACACACACATGGACCAGATGAGACACACATCTACAGAATTCGGATGTGCTTTTAAATTATGAAGAGGAAAAATCATGATTAGTCTGTTGATGAACAGATATTTTATTGCATTTTTATGTGACACAGGAGCGTGGAGATTAAAGATTTGAGAAAGCTAAAGATCCAAAACCTCGATCAAAAATAAAAGTAGTGGTTGCTATCTTGCTAAACTATTTTATTTATCTATTACGACAATAACTATTAGAGGTCTTCAATATCAGTGTGGTTCCACACACCATGCCCTACATGGTATGAAGGCAATAAAAATAATAATACAGGGGGAAGAATGAATATCACTTTGTAATGGGAAGAAATTTAAATGTGACTTAAATCTTTAAAGTTTATAAAGATAATACAAGTTAGATATTTGGGCTATAAGCTCACTTATAAAGGAACATTTTTTACCAGAACTTGGGAAAAGAAAAAGATACAATTATGTATTTTCTGGTTTGGTTCTGACAAATAATTGGAGACAGTGGATTCAACACAACCACTGTTTGGGTTCATCGAGAATGGTCCCACAGTAACACAAGATAACAGGGGTTTCACATCATCTCTTTCTTGGCTCACTTCCTGGAGCTCCAAATGTTTTTTAGAATTTTTTATTTTTTTTTCAAGAGCTGGAGTTTCTGTTCTACTGTCATTAGGGGAGCCTTTTACATTAAACAAACCTTTTAATGTTGAAAAAAATGCTGTTAGAAATGTCAGTGACAGAAACAGTTTGCACTGAACTGATGTGTTAAATAAAGTTTATGATACTTAATTAGGAAAACTGTTTGTCCTTCTGACAGGCCTGTTGATACGAATATAGTCCACATTTGGGTTTTACTGATTCTATGGAATTCTAAGGATTTGGAAACCTAAACAACAAAAATAATGGTATTATTTAATCAAGGTACAATACCTGACACTAAAATAGATGCTGACGAGTGTCATCTATACAATATTTAAACTGTAATGTAAATTTTCAATCTTGTGAGTTAAAACATATCTATATGTTAAAACAGTTAAACAATCTTCAAGGATTGTAGAAGTGTTTATTTTAGAAATCTGGTGTTACTGAGAAATAAGTAAATAAAATTGTTAAACTAAAAAGGTAAATTGTTAAAGTTTAAGAGCATATGCCAAGTTGCTCCTGTGTTTTACTCACTGTGTGAAGGGTGAGGTGTTCATGGTGCAAGAGGTGTTCATGGTGCACACTGCATCAAATCTTTGCAAATGAAAGATAAAAAGTTGATTGTTACCTTTAGCATTTTATTAAATGAACAGTAATAACTATCACTGATTTAAATTTTGGATGATTTGAATAAAGAAAATAAACAAGTTAACTTAATTTTACACTTGATGTTTAAGTTTCTGTTTAACATTAAGTGGGGTGCATTATTTATTTGGACAAGAATCTGAATGCCAAATTGATGCAACTAACAATTATTTTTTCTGTCAACTAGTCTAACGATTATTTTTTCGATTAGTTGACTAATCTAACGATTATTTTATTTTTATTATTTTTATTAATAGATATCCTCATAATTATAAATTGTTGTATAGATATATAAAGTTGATCATTTAGAATTATATTTTCTGTATGAAATCTATCTTAGCATCTGTAGTAAGGTTTTGCAACACATTTTAATACATAAAATAGACACATTGCATACATTTTTTAGAAATTATAGTCAAAGAAGCAAGTGTCATATTTTTGAGATGGAGTAAATATGTGTTAAACCAGTTTTGTTTTTCAGTTTCCTTACCCGTGCAACTGCAGCTCAAAGACCTCAGGAGCAACCTGAAAGTTCAAGAAAGCCTTCCATCTTTGCAGCACTACTTTATCATTACAATTTATAAAGAGACAAAACAATGTGTTTTATAATTTCTGATTCTTTTCCACAATAACTTCTATTTCTTATAGAATGCTAAACTTTTGTCTGTTTGCTTTCATCTACTTTCATGTTATTTAAAAGTTTCTTTAAAAATAAATAAAAACACTTTACAAGTTATTAACTCTGTGCACTTAAATATAAAGTGTAATTATGTCAGATTTATGAGCTTGAAATACAGTTTAAATATGCCTTCAAACCTAGAAACACATAAATGAATAGAGACTGAGCTTAAGTTTTTTTAAAAGAAGCTGAAGTTGTATGTAGCGTACGAGGGTACGTTTTTATAAACATATACCAGATTCATTTGAATAATTTCAATACTTAATTTTGATATTAATATTCATTTATTAAAATTAATTTCTGATTAAAAAGGTCCAGAGAAACTGTAGATTAAAGCTAGTCTCATTTAATGTAATAATTACGAAATTGTCTTTTGATGATTGGATAGAGTCATTCGCCCATTTAACCACCAGGGGCGGTCTTTGATCATTCTTGGATGCTAGGATCAAAGCATTCCGACTGTCAATCAGGATGGAAATAAAGCGCTCTTTGGGAAAGAGAGGGGTCCTTGAGTCCAGCTGAAACAACAACTTTATCTCCAAAGGTTTATGGTAAAAAGACATGGCGCCAGGGGGTGATACCGGTCCTGAGTCACCTTTGACCCTAGTGCCTGGTGGACCCAAGTTCCACTGCTTGTGAAAGCAAAAAGCAAAGTCATTAATAACATTTCTTGACCATAACAAAACACTTTGGCCGTTGTTTTATCTGAAAGAAAACAGGCTCCAGATACAGGCTTGTCTCTGAAGGCCGATGGTAAAAACAAAGCTGTTAATCCTGGAGACTTCTTAAGTCTTACAACAGAGGTTACTGTGGGGTTGGAATTCTGGAAGCTGATCTGCTACATGTGGATGGACCAGGATGGGATGTCAGATGAAGCTGAGGAAGACGAGGCTGGGCTATGTCAGCTGTGCAGGAGCAGAAAGGACCGACAGAGCAGCAGACCAATAACTGGACTGGACAGTAGTGCTGCAACGACGTCGACGCGTCAGTGGGTGTGTCAGGACCGGCTCAGTAGAAGCCTCAATCTCTACACGCTAGCTGGTAAATGCAAAAATGACAAATAAAAAATACACCTGTGATGAAGCTTTGGCTTTAGTAATGGCTGACTCTGATTTTGAGGGAGAACATCTACCTTTTAGAGTCTTTTCAGCGGAGTGAAAGTGAGAATGAGCGAGAGTGAAAGTGCGCGTGTAACTTGGACAGCGGCGGCGCTGCTGGTGCCTCTCTCTCAGTGAACATAAAGCACACATAAAGCCCAACATCAGTGAAAGAAACAGGAGGAAACTAGTTGCTCTGGCCGCGGTAGTGACGGGGAGGATGTGAAGGGAAGCCGTGAGCGCGTAGCACCTTTTGCTTTACCTTTAGCACAGGTGATAGAAGCTGGGACGGGTGTACTCGCTTGCTTTCTTTTTTATTTTATAATAAAATGACAAATTTATTACACTCTCTGAAATACAATTAAGATTGTAATCAAAGTAATCACATTAAACATTGTAATAATCACATTCAGTTCATTAAAAAATATGCATATTTTCTACCCTCTTTAAAATACATTAATCTCATGTTCTTTTTTATACAGTTTATAAAAAACACTAGATAAATAAAAAGAATAAAAATACAATAATTGTTATATTAGTCGACTAATCGAAAAAATAAACGTTAGATTTGTCGATAGAAAAAAATAATTGTTAGTTGCAGCTCTACTGGACAGTACTGGACAGTACTGGACTGGGGAGGGCCGACAAATGCAGCAGCAGACAGGTAACTGTAGAGGGGCTCTGCAAAGACAGAGAACAAAGTAAAAACTTATGTTTAAAACAAGTCTTCCTATTGGGATCGGTCACCTCTGTACTGTTAATCACAGAACAAATTACAACATTAATCTTGGTCTTTTATTCACCAGCTCACTGTATGTTACTGTGTCTGTAAGGACTGTTTTCAGAAAATAGTGGACTTTGATTTGAACTTACATTTGCATAAATATAATACTTTAGTAAATGTGAACTGTACTGGGTTAGAGGTAATGTCTGTCATGTTGAAAACTTGACATAAACATTTACCTGTCTACTGTTGTCATGATTTAGATGACAGATGTGCAACTATAAAACTAACACATGCACTTTAGCTACAGTAATGTTTAAGGAATGTATGACTGCAGAGTAAGGAACGTGTTTTCTGGAGTAAAAAGTCTCAGAGGTTGGTGGGCATTGCAGGTGTAATGTGTAATGTAATGTGTAGTGTAATGTAACACCCACCTTTGTCTGAATATCCTCTTCAAAGTGCTCACACCACAACCTGATCAGCCTCAGCCTGACAGCATCACCTTTAGCATTATCTATTTTCATAAAATAGGCATGTGTCAAATGTATTTACCAAAATGGCACAACCCAGATCTTTGTAAAAGAGTACATTAACCCACTTTAAGCCCACTTCTAATTTTTGCTTTTATTATTATGATTATATTATGGCCTTTACTAGGTTTGCAAACTATACAGTAATTATTTAGTCAGAGACATTTATCCTTATCTTACTATTTAAAAAAACTATAAAAGCATTGATGCTATTAGCGCATCGGTACTGCTGAAGCATGTGCTAAACCAGTTCAATAGTATACACGTGTAGCGTTTTTTCCAAGTTCTCTTCATATTTTTTAAGGTAAGCTGATTGTAAGTAACACAGTAGTGAGAAACAACCGTAGTAGCATTTAACTTGAAGCTAATGACGGCATAAGAGAGTTAAAATCGTTTTGTCATTAAGGTGTGGCGGATAAACACATAAAATAAAATGATACAAGCAGCATAAAAACTGTAATATTTTCTAAATATATTAATAAACGTGAATTAACGTCTTTAATGCAGTGATTAAAACTTTTTTAAGTCCATATTTTAAGTAGGACTCTTGTTATTGTCTGTTAAATGCAGCTTACTTTGTCTTGGAAGTCGTATGCTCTTCTTCTGTCTCCTCACTGGGTCTTTTCCTCTTTTGCGAAATTTTCCAAAGACGTTTGTTTTTTACTCATCTTTCTAGCTTAGATATTTAATTTTAGCCGCAACGTATTACGTGACCGAGACAAGCGTCAAGAGTGAGTCATAGACGGATGTAATAGTGGGAATCCGGTCATTTTTCAAAATAAAAAATCGGTCAGACTCAGATAATAAATAAAACAGAAATAATGTAAGTTATTTATTCTTGCTCTGCAGCCTGGTACCAAATGACCCACGGACCGGTACCAGTGGTCACATTTAGAACAGCAGTTTCTTTTATTGAGAAATTGCAGTTTATTTTCTACTTTGCTTATTTTTCTACTTTGCAAAATCCTCTTGGGGGCCGGATTCCCAGGCCAGCTGATGAGAGACAGTCCCTCCAGCCCGGAACACTTCCCTATCTCTCTCTCTCTCTCTCTCTTCCCTCTAATACTAAATAACGCTATTGTTATTTAGTAACGCTATTGTTATTTAGTATTAGACAACTGAAAACAAATCAAATTAAAGCCGCAAGCGGCAATAAAGACCCTCGCCTCCCTTGAGACCGCGGGGACACATATATTCGGAGGATTGCATGTCGTGCTTTAAAGCAAATTTGGAGCTGTTTAGATGAAAACCCTTTAGCACAAAGTGTACGATTTAGGTGGTCATGTATTCCACCCAACATTTTCTGTTGAGAAGGATCCTGGCAATTGGGAAATGGCATTTATTTCCCAATAGTTGCCTCTTCACAGACTCATTACGACCACAGCCACAAATCTATCAAAAAACAAATTGATAACTTTTTTTTGCACACGTGTCTAGATGATACTCACCAAATTTGGAGCTGTTTAGATGAAAAGCCTTAGAGACAAGGGGTGCAATTTAGGTGGTCACGCATTCCACCCAACATAGTAGATTTCCTGTTGAGTTTACGATATGGCTGTAATACATTTTTCTGTTTGCCCTGAGGTGTCCTATGGATGTACCAAGTTTCATTTTTCTACGTTGGAAAAAGTTACTTTCACTTTCCATAGGCCCAATGTATTTTGACTTTGTAGGTCGCCACTGAGTCATTTTTCATATTTTTTTTCGCGACTTCAAATACATAAATTTTTCACGAGCTTGAAGTCTGGGACCAATAAAATGACTTTAGTTGCACGCTTACTGGGTCAAATTGAGGATCATTTTGCAGAAAAATTATAATAAAAAATATAACAAATTATAATAAAATAAAATATAACTCGAGCAAAAAGTCTAGAAAACGCTTGTCTATTTTACATACATGTGTTTAGCTATTTTGCCCAAGTTTGGTGTCTGTGGAATGAAGCAGCTATTTTCTGTGTTCTTTAAAAAGAGGTGTATTTTAAGTCGGTTCACATTTTCAATTCAAATGGCCGCTTTCTTCCTGTGTGTGATAGGGTGTGGTCCCCATTGGCTTTTTGTTCATAAGCCCATGGTGGATGTGTGTACCAAGTTTTATTTGCCTACAACAAACTAAAAATTTCACTTCCCATTGACTTTTTTCACATTTTTGGGACGTTGCTATGGCAACACATTTATAGATAGGGTGGTTGTCATTGGCTTTATGCCTCGTCATGACATAAGAGATGTGTGTACAAAATTTTATGTCTCTATGACAAACTAAATTCTTGGGTCCATTATAAGTTTGTAGGGGGCGCTGGAGAGCCATTTCTAAAATAACCCTTTTATTTACATATCTTTGTGTTCAGGTCATGAATGTGCATAAACGCCTTTTTGGGTCCAACTCGATCCGAGAAGGCGTTTGAGAGTTAAGAGACGTTTTATTTTCACAAAAATGGCCACCTCGTTACAGGCTTGCCACACCCATACCCGATAAGATATCAACAACAAAGTCACAACTTTGGTTGGCACATGTGTCTAGATGATACTCACCAAATTTGGGGCCATTTAGATTAAAACACAATGATTTGCATCTTTCTGCGCAAGGGGTGCGATTTTAGTGGCCGCGCGTTTCACCGCACATGGCGGACTTCCTGTTAAGTTTAGGGTGTGACTGTCATTGACTTTTCTGTTTGCCCTGAGGTGTCCTATGGATATACCAAGTTTCATTTTTCTGCGTTGAAAAAAACTTACTTTCACTTTCCATAGGCCCAATGTATTTTGATTTTGTAGGGGTCGCCACTGAGATTTTTTTTTTTTTTTTTTTTCGGCGACTTCAAAAACATAACATTTTCGCCGAGCTTGAAGTCTGGGACCAATAAAAATGACTTTTTGTGCATGTTCACTGGGTCAAATTTAGGATCATTTGGTCACAATAAAGATAAAAAAAAAAAAAAAAAAAATCCGAGCAAAAACAATAGGCCCTCCCGGTCATCACCGGCTCGGGCCTAATTATCCCCAAATCAGCAAGGTAGCAGCAGTACCGCAGCTCTCTCCACTCTGCTTTTGTTCACTCCTCCCCAAAAGTCGGTCATACTCCAAATTTTTTAGTTTTTCAGGAAAGTTGTTTTTTTGTTGCTCGCAGTGTCTATCTGAATACAAACGCTCGCTGTCATGGCGGCTATACTAGAAAGAGCTGTACACGGGAGCGTGCACTGCGTCACATCCATTATTACATTTACATTTAGTCATTTAGTTGACGCTTTTATTTTACATTAAGCTTCTATTCACCAATGTTACAGCTGGAACACCACTGGAGGCAAGGTGGGTTAAGTGTCTTGCCAAAGGACACAATGACAGTATGAACTGTGGAGAGAGTGGGATTCAAACCAACATTTTACCATTTATTGAAGAAAAAAAATCACTCAGTTTGATGGAAACAACTTAAGTTGGGACAACAAAAGGCTAAAACTGTAAGCGAGTAAAGAAAGAACAGCTGGAGGAGCATTTTGCTAATAATATAATTAAAAAAATTTGATTCTGGAGAAATCTTTCATATTTTAGTTTATTTTGAAAATACAGCTGGTACAAAATATACATATGAAAGACATAAGATACATAATGTCCGAAAAGGCGTGAATAGACGTGAGCTTATTACTGAATAAATTAATAAAAATAATGAACCACCTCCTGCAAGTCCATCCTCAGCCCAGTTCCGTGTGAAAACAGTGTCTATATAATGGTGAATATTTGAACATTGCTTTAGTGCCCTGTCCATAACATTCCTCAATTTTACTCCACAAATTGACAAACAAAAACTCTTCCAGGTGCTTCATGCAATCTGTGTTTTGAAATTTATATTTCCCTTAAATGATTGCCCCCCTTCTGCTTGGTGAAAAGTTTTTTTTTTTTTCGGAGAGAGGTGCAGGTACAGTATTTTTTCATACCCATTGTAAGTTCTACTGATGAAAATGGCAAGAAATGGAAAATTTGTGGAGATAAGTGTCATGACCTGGATTACTTGCTTTAGTATAAGTTATTACAATCAAAACATTCATAAATCCTGGTTTCACTGACTAGAGGATCATTAAATCACGTGACCCATGTTTCAGAATCTGCAGAGTTACAATGAGTTTGATAGTTTTTCTAAACCATGGGTAGAGCATGGCATAGATCAGAGGGTTTAGACAGGAGTTTATAAACGTTACAAAAAGCATTACCATTTCAATCGGAGTACCTAGTATCAGAATGTTGGTCCCAGAGTAGGCCACACAATAATATGGACAGTAACACAAAAGATACACAAGCACAACTACACCCAGGTTCCTAGCAGCTTTAATCTCAGATTTCTTGGACGTCCTGGATGTTATGGCTGTAACATGAGAACGTGCGGCTTGGGCTTGAGAGACAGCTACCGCAAAGACTCTTAAGTATAAGACTATAATGACAGTAACTGGGATGACAAAAGATAAAATTATGTCGGCTTCTTTTGAAAAGTAAACCATACATTCTCCTTGGCAAGATTTATATTTGCCAGGATTTTTCAAATTGTCAATTGAAATAAAAATTGCATATATTAATGCATATATCCAACAAACAGATATACTGATACTGACTACTTTGTCATTCATTCTGGTTTGATGATGTAACGGGTCAGTGATGGCTAAGTAGCGATCCACTGAAATGAGAACAACAGTTCCCACTGAGGATGTAGTAAAAGTACCAGGCAAGAGGTAATAAAGAGCACACAAAACATCTCCAAAATACCAGCAGCTTCTCCACATGTATCCCATTACTGGTATTGCCAGAAGACCAACAAGGAAGTCTGAGGCTATGTCCACACGAAGCCAGTGCATCCCCTATCCGATCATGAGACGGCGTCGTCTCAAGAAAATATCTGCGTACACACGGCCGGCTGAAAACGATGTAGTATATATGCCCGACCAGTATGGGGCGCTGTAATTCTGCCACAGATATACAGTATACACGAAGAAGAAGACTTTGAGCATGCGCATAACCTTGCGCGCTGCAGAAGAAGACGAATACCTAAATATTTATTTTCTAATAAAAACAAGTTCTCAAATTGTTGCAGTCATATATTTAGAGTGTAGTAATTGGTGCCCTCATGTTTGTTGTTTGCTCTTCAATATACGGACTGAGTTCTGAGTGCTTTGGACATGCGGAAATTCTCTCTCCATTCATTTTCTCCTGGTTGCTCTCCTGGTTCTCTTTCGCGGTGGATCTAAGAGCATGTGGCGTATGGTGTTGTCCATTATCGCTTGTTGCTCACCACAACTGCATAGAAGCAATAGATTTTGCGGTAATAAAGCTAGTAGGCTTAGTAGCTTCTGCAGCACGAACTCAATCATGTAGTCCGCCATTATTGTTGTTGCTGTTACTGTGACGAGGCCGACACGTGATGCGATGACATCATCGTTTTTCACAAAATATACGGATTGGCTGTACACACGACACCGCAAGGGTGTCGCAAAGGTGTTGTCGAAAGATTTATCCACTTTAGAACCCTGTTTCAAAAAATAGCGGATTCAGTCTCCCAAAACACCGGATCCGTGTGGACGAAAGGCCAATACGATACAAAATGTATATGGATACAGTGATTTTTGTCTCCGTGTGGACAGCCCCTGAGACAGCCAGAGAGAGGAGGATGAGGTTAGTGGAGGAGTGCAGCTGTCTGCATAGAAAGGAAACAGAGGAGTTAGAATTCTGGTTTGGGCACTTTGACTTTAAACAGACATAATAAAAGACAGGAGATGAGAAAGAACTCAACTTGGGCCACTCTGTATAGAATATGGTTTGGGTTGTAATGCGCTACAGCATTTTATCTCTCAGACAAAAAGACATTTCAAATCATTATGTTTCCAAATTCAGTAACTACAGCAACAGGTAATCACCAAGAAATCATCTTTACTATTCGTTCAAAAACCAGCAATACATTAAGGATATATTAAGACCACATATGTCACCAGCAGGAAACATTTGTCATGTTGAGAGTCCTCTATTTACCTGAAGTGAGCGATGGAGATTATTACCAGCAGGTTGAGAGTGGTAGTGAGCAGAGAGATGAGGGACAGCAGGGCATAAACGAGACGAGCCTCAGATGTTTCGGTCTGGGGCTTTCTGCACGAGGTGTTGAGGAGATGTGGGAAGCAAAGTTGTGCCTCCACAGTCTCCATCATCAGAGAGGCAGACTCACCTAGCACTAATATATCTCCAAACTGCTCACGTACACAATGGATCGTCCCCTCCTTTAAATCCCACTACCTAATCCCACTGCTCCACCATTGGTAATTATTACAGTGTAGTTTAGCTTTTACCTTAAAAATACTCACCAAACTATTTCACATATTCACATGGTCACAAACATGCATGTTTTTATTACTTATAGTTCATATAGTTCCAAACGGTTCAGAAGCCTTTAATGAGCCTTTAAGCCAGTTGGTAAATGTACCTACAAGGCCTAATCTCAAAAATCCAGATAAATCTACTTTAATCGACTTGATTCTAACAAATGTCCCTCATAAATTTTCAACCATGGGTGTCTTTTGTAATGATCTGAGTGATCATTGTGTTATTGCTACTTCGAGAGGCAGTAAAATACCCAAATGTAAATCACAAATTATTAGAAAGAGGAATTTGAAAAATTTTAATGAACAAGCCTATCATCATGATCTATCATTGATTAACTGGGGACAGCTAGGCCTGTTGCCTGACGTTGAGCTTGCCTGGACACTTTTTAAGGAGAATTTTGAGAAAATTGTAAATAAACATGCTCCTTGGACAAAGCACAGAGTGAAGGGACGGGAAAACCCTTGGTTTTCTCCAGAGTTGTCAGACATTATTCATCAGCGAAATGTGGCATGGGCTTAAGCTAGAAATGGTGATTCTGCCACTGACTGGTCCATTTTCAGACAACTAAGAAATAAATGTACCTCTCTTATCAAAAAGGCTAAATCTGAATATTATTTATCAGTCACAAGTGAAAACCTCAATAATCCACAGAAATTTTGGAAAGTCATCAAGTCTCTTTCTGTGAATAAAAGTAATGAAGCCCTCCCAAAATTTGTCTTAAAAAACTCTCTTCGAGTCTACGACAGAGTTGATGTCTTAAATTGCTTTAATGAGCATTTTGTATCAGTTGGTTCTCTGTCCGAGTCGACAGGAGTAGTCGCTGTCAATCCATGCACATACTCCTCTGTGTTTTCTGGAGAGCCTTTTAATTTTGTTTTCTCTTTCAGAGGGCGGCAGTAGCTCAGTGGGTAGAGCGGTCGTCTTTCAACCGGAAGGTAGGCGGTTAGATTCCCGCTCTCCCCACAGTTCATACTGTCGTTGTGTCCTTGGGCAAGACACTTAACCCACCTTGCCTCCAGTGACTGTAACACTGGTAATGTAATGTAAGTCGCTTTGGATAAAAGCGTCTGCTAAATGAATAAATGTAAATGTAAATGTTTCTTTTACTGTGCAGCAGGTGCGTGGAGCTCTTAAAGCATTAGATCACAGAAAACCTCCTGGACCAGATTTAATAGAGCCTTACTTTTTGAAAAAGGCGGCTGATTTTGTTGCAGAGCCCCTTACAATTCTTTTAATCTGTCAATTCAAAACAATGAAATACCATCAGTTTGGAAGTCAGCTTTTGTTATTCCCTTGTTTAAAGGAGGTGATCCAGCAGTTTTAACTAATTATCGGCCTATATCTAATTTGTGTGTTTTGTCAAAAATTTTAGAATCCCTTGTTTCAGACCAAATAAAAGAGTTTTTATACTCAAATGAACTCCTTTCTAAACTGCAGCCAGGCTTCAGGAAAAAGCACAGTACCATCACTGCTGTTACAAAAGTAATTAATGACATACTTGTCGCTCTTGATAGAAAGCAATTCTGTGCATCACTTTTCTTGACCTGTCAAAGCTTTTGACACAGTGGACCATGCTGTTTTAAAGCAAAGGCTTCTTTGTCTGGGATTGTCTGATTGTGTAGTTTCCTGGTTCATGAATTATCTGAGTGACAGGACTCAGTGCATTAAATGTGATGGTCTATGTTCTGCATTAGTGAAGGTACACAAGGGGGTGCCACAAGGCTCAATATTAGGTCCTCTCTTGTTTATTATGTATATAAATAAACTAGGCCACAATGTGTCGGATGCTAATATGCATTTCTATGCTGATGACACGATTATTTATTGTTTTGGATCGTCCCCAGCTAAAGCGGTTGAGTCTTTGCAGAAAGCTTTTGATGTGGTTCAACGACGCTTATGCAGCTTAAACTGGTTCTCAATGCTGATAAGACCAAACTGATGCTGTTTAGAAATACTAAGAAGGTTTCTCAAGCTCCTCCTCCTGTGTTCACTTTGACTGGAAGTGTCATAGAGGTGGTTCATTCTTATAAGTACCTTGGTATTTGGCTTGATGATGCTCTCACTTTTAAGTCTCATATAGACAACCTTGTGAAGAAACTCAAACTTAGACTGTCCTTTTTCTTTCGAAATAAATTTTGTTTTTCTTTTAAAGCAAAAAAGCAGCTAGTCACTGCAACATTTTTATCCGTCTTAGATTATGGAGACCTGGTGTATAGGACCGCTTCAGCAAAATGTCTGTATGAGATTGACACTGTTTATCATGCGTCTCTGAGATTTATTACGAATTGTAAAAACTTGACCCATCATTGTGAATTATATACCAGAGTGGGATGGCCATCGTTGTCCAACAGGAGATCAGGGCATTGGCATATTTTTATCTATAAGGCCATACTTGGTCTTTTGCCATCCTACATCTGTAGTTTAATCACATGGAGAAGTGTTGGTTCTTATTCATTGCGATCAAATGATTACTTGCTGCTCTTTGTTCCATTTGCCCGTACAGAACTGGTAAAAAGGGCTTTTGTCTACTCAGCTCCTTCTGCATGGAACTTTTTGCAAAAAGACTTGAATTTATCAGAACTTATTTCTTTAAATGCTTTTAAGTCCAGATTGAGAGAACCTGAAATGACCCGTTTAAATTGTAAATGTTTTTAATTATTTGTATTGTATAACTTTTATAAATGTAATTGACTGTGTTTTGCTGCCTCTTGGCCAGGACTCCCTTGAAAAAGAGGTTTTTAACCTCAATGGGACTTTCCTGGTTAAATAAAGGTTAAATAAAAAAAAAAAAAAATGAAGAGAGTAAAAGTCTGTAAAATTGCCAATTCTGGGTTTGGGGTCGAGTGCAAACGCCTGGTGGCCCGGCCTCCCCCTATGGGGCTTGGGCGGGCTCAGCCCGAAAGAGAAACGTGGAGCCGACCTCCCGTGGACCCACCACCTGCAGGAGGAACCGTAAGGGGCTGGCATTTAGTGGATTGGGCAGGAGTCGAAGCCAAGGCCCCCGACGACCGGATCTCTGGACATGAAAATTAGTCTTAGAGACGTGGAAGTCACCTCACTGGCGGGAAAGGAACCTGAGCTTCTGTGGGAGGTCGAGAGGTACCAACTGGAGAAAGTTGGGCTCACCTCCATGCACAGCTTAGGCTCTGGACCCACTTGGGAGAGGCTGGAGTCTCCACTACCCTGGAGAAGTGTGCTTAGCCGCCATGTGTTGGAGTTCACCCCGATGAATGAGAGGGTCATTTCCCTGCACCTTCAGGTTGGGGATAGGCCTTACTGCTGTTTGTGCTTATGGGCCAAATGACACAGAGTACAGAGTGCAGAGTACCTGGCCTTCTGGGAGGGGTTTTGGAAAGTGCTCCAACTGGGGACTTTGTCGTTCTACTGCGGGACTTCAATGCTCATGTGTAATACAAATGGGACACCTAGAAGGGCGTAACTGAGAGGAACAGCCCCCCTGATCTGAACCTGAGCGGTGTTTTGTTATTGGACTTCTGTGCTAGTCACAGTTTGTACATTGAGTCTGAGTCGACCATGTTCTCCACGTCCATTGTCAATGTGGCCATTTGGAGCTGTGGCTGTAAGGCCTGTCGAGGCGGCAATTCTCGAACCCAGGTGGTGGACACCGGAAGTAAGGGATGATGTCAAGCTGAAGAAGGAGTCCTACCAGGCCTGGCTGGCATGTGGGACTCCTAAGGCAGCTGGCAGGTACTGGTAGACATGGCGGGCTGCAGCCTGGGTGGTTGTGGAGACAAAAACTGGGGTCTGGGAGGAGTTTGATGAGTTAATGGAAATGGACTCTCGGTTGGCCTTGAAGAGATTCTTCCAAACCCTAAGGTTTGATTTTGAAAACCTCAACAAGCACTACACCCAGGTTCCTAGCAGCTTTAATCTCAGATTTCTTGGACGTACTGGATACTATGGCTGTAACATGAGAACGTGCGGCTTGGGCCTAAGAGACAGCTACCGCAAAGACTCTTAAGTATAAGACTATAATGACAGTAACTGGGATGACAAAAGATAAAATTATGTTGGTTTCTTTTGAAAAGTAAAGCATACATTCTCCTTGGCAAGAATTATTTGCCAGGATTTTTCAAATTGTCAATTGAAATAAAAATTGCATATATTAATGCATATATCCAACAAACAGATATACTGATACTGACTACTTTGTCATTCATTCTGGTTTGATGATGTAACGGGTCAGTGATGGCTAAGTAGCGATCCACTGAAATGAGAACTACAGTTCCCACTGAGGATGTAATTAAAGTACCAGGCAAGAGGTAATAAAGAGCACACAAAACATCTCCAAAATACCAGCAGCTTCTCCACATGTATCCCATTACTGGTATTGCCAGAAGACCAACAAGGAAGTCTGAGACAGCCAGAGAGAGGAGGATGAGGTTAGTGGAGGAGTGCAGCTGTCTGCATAGAAAGGAAACAGAGGAGTTAGTATTCTGGTTTGGGCACTTTGACTTTAAACAGATATAATGAAAGACAGGAGATGAGAAAGAACTCAACTTGGGCCACTCTGTATAGAATATGGTTTGGGTTGTAATGCGCTACAGCATTTTATCTCTCAAACAAAAAGACATTTCAAATCATTATGTTTCCAAATTCAGTAACTACAGCAACGGGTAATCACCAAGAAATCATCGGTCATCTATTCCTTCAAAAACCAGCAATACATTAAGGATATATTAAGACCACATATGTCACCAGCATGAAACATTTGTCATGTTGAGAGTCCTCTATTTACCTGAAGTGAGCGATGGAGATTATTACCAGCAGGTTGAGAGTGGTAGTGAGCAGAGAGATGAGGGACAGCAGGGCATAAACGAGACGAGCCTCAGATGTGTCGGTCTGGGGCTTTCTGCACGAGGTGTTGAGGAGATGTGTAATACAAATGTAATACAAATGTGACACCTAGAAGGGCGTAACTGAGAGGAACAGCCCCCCTGATCTGAACCTGAGCGGTGTTTTGTTATTGGACTTCTGTGCTAGTCACAGTTTGTCCATTGAGTCTGAGTGGACCATGTTCTCCACATCCATTGTCAATGTGGCCATTTGGAGCTGTGGCTGTAAGGCCTGTCGTACATACAGCAATATACCGCTGTCCACCAGAGGGCAGGCTCCAAAAGCGGAAATATAAGGAGAAACCCAATGGCTACTTTACAAGTATAAAAATCATGTTTACAGCCTAGGACAAAAGATGGCCCTGGTCTCTAGAGCTACGTTTTTACTGCGTGACAACACTGGGGGGAGTGTTGCATCGCAAGCCCGTGGGTGGGCATAATGAGCGCGTGTAATTATACTCACTCCGCTGTAGCCGAAGCTAAGGCAATTGCTAACCTGTTGCTAACCCCAGGCTAATGCAATTTGAGCTTCCCGCCCGAGCTACATTTTGTTTTTTTCAGTGGGGTTTTCCGCCCTTCTCTTGTTGCCATTGTTGGCTTGCTCTCGTTTGTTGATAGTAAGTGGACTTTATGACTTTGACTGCATTTATAAACTAATTTGAAATCAACTCTAATAGCTGTTAAAACTTTTTTATGCTTTATGCAAATTTTATTTAAAGTTTTACTTGCAAGTCCACTAAAGAAAGCAAAGACTTCAAATGTATAAATATTTAATTTTTTTCTACTTCTGGCTTTTGTGCATGTTTTTGGAATTAAACTATAGATTGAACGATTGTTATTTGTGTACATGTATTAAGTGTACAGAAAGAACCTGTAGATAATGCAATTAAAGCCAAAATACAATAAATACTTCTAAATCAAAATGATTTTAGATTCATGAACACGCTATGTTTCTCTCTATAATATGTTATATATTTAACAATTTACAAGGCTTTTGAATAGTGCATGTGGTATGTAGCTATAATATAGCAAGCTAATCTAACTTTTTCTATTGTAGTTTAAAATATGGAAAACGTCTCTGTTCAAATTGCTCACTCCCAAGAGCCCACTGCCCAGACAAGTAAGTGCAGTTACACATTACTTTGGAGACTATAATTTACTTAGTTACAGCCACGTTATACATAACTCTTTCTCTTGTAGTTTTCACGATGGACCTGCCCTCTGCTCCCCTGCTTCTGCCTTCTGCACCTGGAAACATCTGTTAAAACATCTGCAGCAGTTTTTTGTTCAAATTATTATTTTATTTATTTGTGTTCAATTACTTTTTTAATAAAATACTGTGATTTTCAAAACACTGCATTCTTTTTTTATCTTAGACAATGTTGTAAACAACAGATTTGACATTTTTGTAGTTTTTGATTTTATACCGCTAGATGGTAGATTAAATTATAAGTAAGGCATGCCTATACTTAAAGCAGAAAAAGTTTGTTTAAAATTGTAAAACATATGATACAATACAATTCATTGAAAATAAAAAAGAGCAAATAAATTGTAAACAGTTTTTTGTGTGTAAAAGGTGTCACATATGTTTGTAATGCAGTTCCAAAAGGTTTGAGAAGCAACAAACAAAGCCTTGTCCCATCAGGTTGTAAGGGTGAAGGTGGAAATGGTGAGGGTGTGATGAGGAGTTTAAAATGACTGCTGCAGGACGGGACCCTGTGGAAAGTCAGACAAAAAAAAATCACACAAAACAAATTCAATTTGGATTGTCTTGGTTGAAAGCCCACTCACCACAACAAGGTGCAGGCCTTGAGTGGGAACATATAAGACAGGACAACAACCGTTAAATAAAATGCACATCCAGAAACAGGACAGAAGGATTAAAATAATAGCACAAGACAATACAGAACATGTAAAAATACAATGAACTAGGGTGAGGAACAAAGGAACATAACAGAGGAAATTATTCTGCCAACTCTATTAAAAACAAATCCTGTTATCAGACATATTCAACCGACAATGTGAACTATTGCACACACAGGCTCTCCTTCCCTGTTAAAAGAGATATAAAGAAAAGACATTATATGGGGATGTAGCTACTTTATTTAATTGATTTATTGTAGAATCACAGTTGTACATATTTTTTATTTAGAGCATTCCTGTATCAACAAGTTGTGTCCATGGTCAACTTGACACCTAAAAGGTAATAGTAATCTATGGCCGCGCCCCTCGCAGGAAGCAGACTCTTCCTGCCACTGTATCAGTACTTTCCCACAATGTGTCCACTGGTTCTAACTGGTTTCAACAGGTGAGTGAGTAGGTGTCTAATCTAGGTGCAATATAGTGCATATAGGTGCAAAGTGAGCAAATAACAAGTGTAAAAAGAGTGCATCTCAATAGAAAAATACTAACAAATTGATAGACTAAATAGATTAGAAAAACAGCTTTCAGTCAGTCTGCCGTTTCTTTTTGAGCTTCCAAATAATGGGTTCCAACTACCATCAGAAAATTTAATTTAAGTGGATTATTTAAAAATGTGGCTTTTCAGATCAGACTTGTCAGTATTAAACCCCTCTGTGCCCTGCTGTTTTAACAACTTCTGTTTCTCTTTGCTTTATATGATGTATGTAGTGTGTTTTGCATGCATGTTTTCTATTTGTCCTTTTTTAATTTTGACAGCGTGTTTTATTTGTCTCCCAAATGGCCTGCATGTAATTAATGATGTTTCTGATAAAGCTGCTGCTCGCTTGTGACTCACTGTGCAGTTCTACAATTTGTGGATTAATGTTACTCTGGCATATTATACAGTTGAACTGTTGGTCAGTATGTACTGTCCTTGTAAAAAAGATGACACATAAAGCTTTGGGTACCCTCAAATCAGTGCAGAAGCAATCCGTCTCAAAGTGTTGACTGCACAACTGACTGGAAGAGGTAGGAGTCTAGTTCTGTCTCCTCATCTTCAACACCCACTGGTCCAGTCTGTCTGGATCACCTAGAGGAAAACTTAAACAAACATACAAAAACACATTAGGTGTTAGTATGACCTTAAAAGGTTACCAAACTTGTACCGTACATACTGTGCGCATGCGTCAACCCGTGTGCCGCCAGTTACAAACGCTCCGACTAGCTTTCTCACTTTTTCGTTATTTTGATATAGTGTAGTAGAAGTATGTTCATAAACATATATCAGATTAATTTTAATAATTTACTTTGATATTAATATTAATTTATTAAAATTAATTTCTAATAAGAAAGAGGCACCACTCTGGTTTTGGACAGGTCCAAAGAAACTGTTAGGTTTAATCTAGTCTCAATAATCTAAAAAGAAGGGAATTCTTCTTGTTTTTGAACATTTCTTAATATAAACAGGGAAACATTAATGTCTTTTATGGGATTTTATTAAAAATTACACAATTAAATAATGATGAATAAAATGATGGGGACATGGAAAGAATTGACACAACAAGGGATAAACAAAGGGAAAAACACAGGGATACACATTTGCTTTCAGAGGGTATCGTGAAACCAGGAATGTTTAGACATGTTAATCTATACTATGGAAACTTAACGGGACTTTTAACCGAGAAAAGGAGATGGCGGCTTCGCGGCTAGAGTTTGGACGAGTACATCCAATGACGCTAGGCTTTTGGGTCACGTGCGGACTTACTCTGTAGTCAGCTGGGCTGGCCCGGTTCGGTGGGGTCAATCTCAGTGGTCCGAGACGAGCGTACTGAATGTTCTCCAGAAAGTTCGTCGATTACTGATGAAGTGTTCCACACACCAGGGTTGTCGCCACGTGCAGATTTCTTCCAGAGGGGGGTCGTTGTGCGCCCCGGGGAAAGAAAGAAGCGTCTTGTTGCTGTCTAGACTAGCGAGGCCTTTATCTTCTCCGTTGTACCGTGTAAAAGTTTAAGTTTGTGTAAGTTATTGCAATGTCCAGAGTTCTTGGCCAGTTGCTTTGCTGGTTTTACAACTTGCTTCTGCGAGTGCTTGTCGGTCAAGCTAACCAGGGTTCAAATTACGGGGGAGCTAAGGGGAGCTCGGCTCCCCTGAAAAGGACCTGGGCTCCCCTGAAAGCCTACTTTGAGACATTTAGGGGGAGCTCTAAAACACTGTCCATGGTTTGTGTCGCATATAGATTTTGATTTTCTGTACATTAAGGTTCCTGAAATAAATGATGATATTAAAAATGTGTCAATGTTGTGTTTATTCGCTCATTACATTACATTACATTACTATTTCCGAACACTATTTTCCACTGTGTCTCCTGCTGTGACCATCCATGCGTGGCGGCGCTGCACTGAAATTACTATGTTTACGTCACTACTGGAACTTCTCACTGAGATGGTATTTGAATGTTAGCTTAACTTCAAGTTCAAAACATACTTTATTCGTTTTTTGGAACGCTTGCCAGTGATACCGCCGCAAAAAGTTGCTGCTAGTGACAGCACCAGCACCGAGGATAGCGAGACTTTGGCGCCAGAAACCACCGCTGCGATAGCAGCAGACCAGGCGATCATGCAGCACCTTTCAACTGGACAACAAAGCGATGGAGTGAGTGGAGAATCAGGAATACATGGCTCTATTCCAAAAATCAGAAGTTAGGATGTACAGTATGCATGGAGGCAAAAAGCCTGTTGCTCGCCGAGGAAAGAATCATGGAATTACTTACTTGATCTGTGCTTTGTGAGGATTGGCCCTAATCCTATTTAATATTGATGTATTTTTTTATGATTGTTATGTGAGTTACTCTTTTTTTTTATTATCATGATTTGCATAATGTAAGCCTAAGCGCGGTTGATTCAGAACCGTCGACAGAGCTGTTTGCCCTAAAGCAGCGTTCACACCAAACGCGAATTGCGCGAATAAATCGCGCTATTCGCGCGTAGTTGTACGCTATAACATTTTGAGTTTACTCGCTTCATTTCGCGCGTGAAATTCGCTTCATTCGCGCGTGAAATTCACTCAACAACAGACGTGAATTCGCGTCATAGGAGGGGCTTCTGCCAGGCGGGTTGTCTTCCGGTCTTGTTGAAGAATGGTTGAGATGGATTTTATCGATAAAGTAGCAATGCTCTATTTACTTTGGAGGACTGAAAAACGGCGTGAACCCGTTCGGCGCTGTGCGGGGGTCCATCGGATGCTTCAGAGGCGGACCCAGCTCCGTAAGTTTCACAAACTTCTCCAGGAGCTGCGCCTGGATGACGGCCGCTTTCAGCGGTACTTCCCACTGACCCAGCCCCAGTTCGATGACCTGCTGTACCGGGTCGGAGCGAGGATTTCCCGCAGGACAGCAACTACTGACGCTCTATTCAAATCTGTCCATCTGTCTCCAGTCAATATTTGATGTGATTATGAGTAATTAATATGTGGACAACTACAGTCTTCTGAACACAGTTATCAGTCCTACAGTCAATATTGTATTATGTCTATAAAATCGTATTTAGAATTGTATTTATAACAGTGTCTTGTATCTCTTATTTGTTTTTATTTCTTTAATAAATGGAGCCTCCAAAAAGAATCTACGACTCATGGCTTGTTTCTCATTAATACAACACTGGTCCAATCATAAATAACTGTTTTCTTACTGTACTATTGTAGATGTGTTTGCAATAGAATATAATAAAAATGAACAAATGTTTACCATAAGTAATCTAGTCTTAAATACTGAACATTATAAACTTTCTTCTATTTATTCTAAATAAATCAGTCTGAAATATTGAAATGTTTGTGACAAACACATCAAAAACTTTGGTCATTATATAAAACATTTATTTAAAAAAAATGGAATTATGAAACTATACACAAAACTTAATGCACTATTTCTGAGCAGGAATAAAATAATCCTAAAGTGAAGGAGAGGAGAACAGAGAGAGTCTGGTTTATTCCCTGCTGTGACAGCTGCATCATTTTAAAAACTATACACTGGGTTCCAAATGAAGCAGAACTGTGCTGCTTTCATAGATTAATGTATGTATTTGAAATTTGACAAATTGTTTCGTCCAAGACAGTAACTTCTGCAGAGAAGGGACCAGACTCAAGAGAAGATCCTCTGAACCTGGAGCTACAGCATGTGTTCTGAGAGCTTCTGAACTGGGTCTTCTCCTGGGGTCTTCTCTTTGGTTGCTCTGTATTAAATGACACATGAAAAAGGCAGAAAAACATTATCAACTCATTAACAAACCACCAGGGTTGTGTTTGTATCTGAATGTAAGAGGCTATGAGGGCTTACTGTAAATGATTGTATATGATATGTATTTATTGCCTGTACACACCTGTGGATACAGCAGCAGATGTGGATGGGGCAGGGGAAGCTGCAGCAGCAGGTTTTCGCAGGGGGGGTGCCCAGGCTCATTGGCATCAAAAGTCAGCTCTGTCATGACAATATATATAATATACATATTATATTATTAAATTATAATACAAGTTAACATTTGAACATTACACCAGTCACAAACAACACATATCCTCTATAAACTCGTGGTGGAAAACTAGTTATAAAGTACGGCAAATTAGCTCAGGCTTTAGCTAGCTAGTTGGCTCAATATATACGACTCTATAGAATTAAAAGGCGTTTTTGCAACTTACCAGAGTTTCCGACCCCCTCACTCACTTTCCTTGAGCAAGAACTTTTAAGATTCCTGGCTCTGAAAAATGACGAAGATGTTTCGTATCCCACAGGCTGCCCCGATAACTTCGTCCTCCATTGTTGTTTTGGATTTCTGCCTCTACGGTCCGCCTCCGTTTGTAGCACGTCACTACTAGAGCAAGCTCCTGATTGGTTAACGCGACGCGAATTTCTCCAAAAGTTCAGATTTTTCAACTTGCGCGAATGAAGCGTTGGACGCGTTCGCTCAAACGCTCAATTCGCGCTGTTCGCGCCGCCTCATTCGCGCGAATCGCGCTGCAGGACTTCCACGCGCGTCTAATCGCGTCTTTGCATTGACTTAACATGTAAAACACTCGCGCTTAACGCTTAATTCGCGTTTGGTGTGAACGTACCTTAACACTGACAACACTGACTGATGCTTGCGTTTTATAGTAAACAGTTTACTAAGTAAACAATAGGATTACTGTAAACCTATTGTTTTAAATGCCCTAACATGCACCAAAAGCGTTAAAGTCAGTCAGGGAGGATCGGAAAATAGGGCTCCCCCGAAAGCCACTTTGTAATTCGAACCCTGAAGCTAACTCTTTAGCAGGCCCGGTCTTTAAAAATTAAAAGGCCAAAATATGTCTCACGCACTCTTTCCGGCCAAACGGGAAGTCGCTTTGGAACATTTAAACTGAGTAAAACTAAGTTTTAAAACATTCCTTACTTCGCGATGTATTTGTTGGTTTTTTTATAAAACACACAAAACATTCGCACATGTAGGATTGTACAGAAAAATGCATTTGTCAGAATATTATGAAACATTTATTACATTTCATTCAGTGTTCTACCATTGTAGAAATCTATTTTTAAAGACATTCCACATGTCCATTGGAGGCTCAAGAACGTTCTGGGTAAAGCTGAATCAACAACTTTATCTCCAAGAATTTATGGTTAAAAAGACATGGCGCCAGGTTCTGTACTGGTCCTGAGTCACCTTTGACCTGGTGACTGGCAGACCCAAGTTCCACTCCTTATGAAAGCAGAAACAAAGTCATTAATAACATTTCCTGTCCTTTTTCAAAACACTTTGGCTGTCCTTTTATCTGAAAGAAAACAGTGTTAACCCAGTCTTCTTCCAGACTTCAGATACAAGCTTGTCTCCAATGGCCTCTGGAGGATGATGGAAGTGATAGGGAAGTTAATCCGTGGGGAATTCCGAAGACTTACAACAGATGTTACTGTGTGGGTGGAATTCTGGAGACTGATCTGCTACATAAGTATTGCGTTTTATTTTGTCACCAAATTAGGACCACGTCTTGCTAACCAATTGGTTAGCAAGATGTGCAGGAACAGGAGTTTTTTGGAGTTTTTTCGGAACTCCTGCTTCTTGCACTCAGAACTGTTAAGTTACGACAGAACCCACAGCTGATCGCATTGTTTACACTGAAGCCGGCTCCCGGGACTACTGTGGCCGATGTGGCTAAGGTGACCACGGCAACTCTAACGAACCTCTCCAGCATCTTTGAGAACTGCAGACGTATAACACACAGGGGATGCAGGGGAAATAAAAAGCTACGAAGAAGGAGGATGGCAAAGAAACAACAGAGACTTAGGTTTAAGCCGTGTCTCCCCTCCATCCTCATGGGAAACGTCGCTCCCTGTCAATAAAATTGACAGACGGCACTTCGCCAGCAGCGGTAAGCGCAAAGGGGGCGGACTTGCCGTGCTTGTGAATGAATGCTGGTGTAACCCTGGTCACATTACGGTTAAAGAGCGCAACTGTAATCAGGACGTGGAACTGTGTGCTGTTGGATCACGTCCATATTACTTGCCCAGGGAGATTTCACATGTTGTCTTTGTGGCTGTTTATGTGCCCCCCTCTGCCAACCCCCGCAGCGCCTGCAGCACCATTCACTCTGCAATAGCCCAGATTCAAACTGCTCATCCAAATGCTTTCATTGCCATTTCTGGAGACTTTAATCATGTGAGTTTGGACAAGACTCTTTCCACTTTCAAACAGTTTGTGGATTGCCCCACCAGAGAGGGAAGAACAATAGACCTGCTTTATGCAAATGTTTGGGATGCATACAGCTCAGCCCCCCTTCCCCCGCTGGGCAGGTCTGATCACAACCTGGGGCTTATTACCACCACCTATGTACCTCTGATGTGAAACGTCAGCCCCAATACAAGAACAGTGAGAAGATGGTCTGTCGAGACACTGGAGACACTACAGAACTGTTTTGAGTTGACAGACTGGCAGGTACTCACTGAGCCCCACGGAGAGGACATAGATGGGCTTACTGAGTGCATCACCAGCTACATCTTCTGTGAGGACAACATTTTCCCAGCCAGGACCGTGAGCTGTTACCCAAACAACAAGCCATGGGTTACGAAGGACATTAAAATCACACTCAACAAAAAGAAGAACGCGTTCAGTCCGGGCAACAGGAAGCAGGTGCGAGCTACACAGAGGGACCTGAGAGTGCAGATGAAACTGGCCAGGAAGAAGCATGAGAGGAAGCTGGGGTGGAAGCTCCAGCAGAACAACATGAGGGAAGTCTGGAGTGGCATGAAGACCATCACTGGATACAAGCCAACCAGTGGTGGAGGCATTGAGGGCAGTGTGGACAAGGCCAATGTGTTAAACAGGTTCTTCAACCGTTATGACACTGCGGTCTCTGATCACACTCCTGTCTCCACACATAGAGCGGCAGCCAGCAGCCACTCCTATCTACCTCCCTCCCCCTCCTCCCCCATCCTCATCTACAAGATGGCCCCGCTGACACCATGTCCCCAAACCCGTCTGACCCCTTCACATTGATCACCAACACCCCTCCCCCTCCTGACACCTCCACACTGATCACCGGCACCCCTCACCCTCCCAACACCTCCACACTGACTTTCACTGCTGAACAAGTGAGGAAACAACTGCAGAGTCACAGAGTAGGAAAAGCTGCAGGCCCTGATGGCGTGAGCCCCAGAGTCCTGAAAGCTTGTGCCCCCCAGCTCAGCGGTGTTCTGCATTAGATCTTCAACTTGAGTCTCCACAGAGTCCCCCTGGTGTGGAAGACGCGTCGTGCCTCGTTCTGGTCCCAAAGACGGAGCGTCACAGCGACCCCAAGGACTACAGGCCCGTGGCACTGACCTCCCATGACTCTGGAGCGACTCGTCCTGGAGCAGCTGCATACCATGGTGCAGCATCTACAGGACCCACTCCAGTTCGCCTATCAGCACCACCTCGGTGTGGACGACGCCATCATCTACCTTCTCCACAGAGTCTACTCCCACCTGGACAAACCGGCCAATTCTGTGAGAATCATGTTCTTTGACTTCTCCAGTGTTCGACACTATCAGGCCGGGGCCGCTGGCTGAAAAGCTGGAAGTGATGCATGTAGATGCCCCCCTGGTGTCCTGGATTGTGGATTACTTCACTGGCAGACCACTGTATGTGCAGCTGCAGAGCTGTGTGTCTGACACTGTCATCAGCAACACCGGGGTGCCGCAGGGAACAGTCCTCTCTCCTTTCCTCTTCACCCTCTACACTACAGACTTCAACTACTGAACAGAGTCCTGCCACCTTCAGAAGTTCTCTGACGACTCTGCAGTGGTTGGTTGCATCAGCGGTGATGACGAGAAGGAGCACAGGACTGTTGTGGATAACTTTGTCACCTGGAGCGAGAAGAACCACCTCCAGCTCAATGTGATAAAGACTAAGGAAGTGGTGGTGGACCTGAGGAGGACTAAAGCTGCTGTGACCCCATCTCTATCCAGGGGGTTAGTGTGGACGTGGTGGAGTACAAATACTTGGGTGTGTATTTGGACAATAAACTGGACTGGGGCAAGAACGTGGACACTGTCTACAAGAAAGGCCAGAGCCGTCTCTACTTTCTGAGGCGGCTGAGGTCCTTTGACATCTGCAGGACTATGCTCAGGATGTTCTACGAGTCTATGGTGTCCAGTGCCATCATGTACGCTGTGGTCTGCTGGGGCAGCAGTCTGCACGTGAGGGACACTAATAGACTTGACAAGATCATCAAGAAGGCTGGAAATGTTGTAGGGGAGGAGCTGGACTCTCTGACTGTTGTGTCGGAAAGGAGGATGTTGTCCAAAATCAGGACTATTCTGGACTTTCCCTCCCACCCACTCCACAAAGTACTGGTCAGCTGCAAGAGCTCATTTAGCAATAGACTGTTACTGCCACGCTGCTCAACCGAGAGACACAGGAAATCATTCCTGCCAGTCGCTATTAAACTTCTGAACTCTGTACTGTAAATCCTCTGTAGAGTCACTGTGCAATATTCTGCCTGCTGTACAATATTAAGACCACTTGTAAACTTGTACACTTGTAAACTTGTAAATTGTACATCATGTGAATATGTAATATGTGAATATGTATCATGTGAATATGTAAATAGACTGTTTATTGTTTGTTAGGGATATCATAGTTTATAGTTTATAGTTAAGTTATATCTACTTTAAAAAGAAACTTCTATTCTTGCACTGGTCGGTTACATATTTTTAACAAAAAGAATTTACCCATGGGGATGAATAAAAGTAAATTCTGATTCTGATAGTGTAGGGTTAGGGTAGATAACCACAGAGGCTTCACATAAACAAAGGATCATGGTCATAAGCTTATAATAATTTATCTTAGGCTAAGTGACTAAAAAAAGATTATGTTTTAGCATAAGCTATGTATATATGTTTACATTGACAATATTTTTATGAGCCCAGATTTATAAATATTAATAGTAGTTTATACCTTAGATGTATTGAATGTAACTGAAAAGTATTAAAAGCACTAGGTACTACCAGGGTACTACATTGAAGGTATTAGGTACAGTTGTCATACTTTATAACACTGGTTCCCAAAGTGGGGGTTCCCGGAGTGGTGGGCGGGGGGTCGCGAGATAATTTCCAGATTATTTTTTTAATGATTATTATTTTTATATATTTTTAAAAAAGGTTGTAATGATGCGAGTATAAATTTGGGATAATTAAAATAAACTGAAAGTAAAACTTAGTAAAACTTTGTTTGCTCCGATTAATTATGACAGTTAAGTGAAGGCGTGTTGCCAAGTCCGTGCGCTACTTTTAAAGTCCATATTGGGCAAAAAGCATAGTATAATAAAATCACCAAAACAAGTCGCCATGTTAAGAATGAATAGTACACAAACATTTCTAAAACTGTAAAAGCTGTTTTTCTTTCTTTTTATTTTTTTTAATAAAACATTCATTAATTATTTTATGATAAACATACTGTCTTAAGTGCACCCCTTTATAATCATAAATTAAATAATAATAGATAAATAAATACATTCCATTCCGCGGTCTGAAAAGTTTGGGAACCCCTGCTTTATAACACACTTTGAAGGCAGTTCAACAACAACAGAGCTCCTAAAGAGCACCCTCTACACGTCCTAAACGGAGGAAATACACATAACGCTAGCATAATCTTCTGTGCAATTACAATTTCATAGAAAAAGTTAATTCGTATTTTTTTTGCGAGATAATCTTACATTATCTCATAATGATAGCACGTTGTTTTCAAAAGTCATCAGCGGTGGGTTTCAGAGCATTGACGGTAGCCTACCGTAGTGTATTTTCTACAGCCATTGCGTAGCACACCCGTTGAATAATGCAGTTATACAAAGATGCTCATTTGCACATTATATGTCAAAGCCATAACATCCTTAATTCGATCACTTAAAAAATATTACAGCTAGCATCAATAAATCTATTGTTTTGCTGTTAAACTATGTTTAATAACCATGTATGCAATGCAAATAATGTTTGGATTTGAGCAAGAAATGCCATGATATATTGTATAATTGGATCTATTTTTTTTAAAGCAAAGCCAGTAAAAATTAATTTGAAACTCTACCTTAACAGTATTATAATTAACATCTAATTCTAAATTAAAATTACCATACTCGATGTAATTTTGATGGGGAAAAGTTATTAGCTAGGCCATAAAAAACAAGAAAATTGTATTACTCATTTACATTTAGTCATTTAGCAGACACTTTTATCCAAAGCGACTTACAAGTGAGGAAAACAATGGAAGCAATTTTAACAACACAAGGTACAAAAAGCATAAGTGCACAAAAAACTAGTCAGTTTAAACCAAGCACAGTATACAAAGCTAAGGATAAGAGAATTTTTTTTGTTTTCTTTTTTGAAGAAAGGAATCGATAGAAAGGAAGTAGAATTCAGTGTTTGTCAGTCAGGTGTTGCCGGAAGAGATGTGTTTTCAGGCGTTTTTTAAAGATGGCTACAGAATCTGCTGATTTTGTAGCAGCAGGTAGATCATTCCACCAAAGTGGAACATATCAGTAAGACATTATAGTTACTTGATGTAACTACAGTTCTACGAGTGTGTGCGTAGCCCACCTACGGGCTTCGCTAGTGGTTACCTCTCTCTGGCGCGAGCCAGACTTCTGAGAAAGATCAAAGCATTCACCGCGCCAATCATGCCAGTGTACTGGCACAGCCTCAGGGGCTATATAAACCCTTGCCCAACGCTCTCCCTTCTTCGAACCAGCTCAAAAGAGGGAAGAAGTCCAGCTGGGCCTGAGAGTAGGTGGGCTACGCACACACTCGTAGAACTGTAGTATTTTGTCACCAAATTAGGACCACGTCTTGCTAACCAATTGGTTAGCAAGATGTGCAGGAACAGGAGTTTTTTGGAGTTTTTTCGGAACTCCTGCTTCTTGCACTCAGAACTGTTAAGTTACGACAGAACCCACAGCTGATCGCATTGTTTACACTGAAGCCGGCTCCCGGGACTACTGTGGCCGATGTGGCTAAGGTGACCACGGCAACTCTAACGAACCTCTCCAGCATCTTTGAGAACTGCAGACGTATAACACACAGGGGATGCAGGGGAAATAAAAAGCTACGAAGAAGGAGGATGGCAAAGAAACAACAGAGACTTAGGTTTAAGCCGTGTCTCCCCTCCATCCTCATGGGAAACGTACGCTCCCCTGTCAATAAAATGGACAGACGGCACTTCGCCAGCAGCGGTAAGCGCAAAGGGGGCGGACTTGCCGTGCTTGTGAATGAATGCTGGTGTAACCCTGGTCACATTACGGTTAAAGAGCGCAACTGTAATCAGGACGTGGAACTGTGTGCTGTTGGATTACGTCCATATTACTTGCCCAGGGAGATTTCACATGTTGTCTTTGTGGCTGTTTATGTGCCCCCCTCTGCCAACCCCCGCAGCGCCTGCAGCACCATTCACTCTGCAATAGCCCAGATTCAAACTGCTCATCCAAATGCTTTCATTGCCATTTCTGGAGACTTTAATCATGTGAGTTTGGACAAGACTCTTTCCACTTTCAAACAGTTTGTGGATTGCCCCACCAGAGAGGGAAGAACAATAGACCTGCTTTATGCAAATGTTTGGGATGCATACAGCTCAGCCCCCCTTCCCCCGCTGGGCAGGTCTGATCACAACCTGGGGCATATTACCACCACCTATGTACCTCTGATGTGAAACGTCAGCCCCCAAGTACAAGAACAGTGAGAAGATGGTCTGTCGAGACACTGGAGACACTACAGAACTGTTTTGAGTTGACAGACTGGCAGGTACTCACTGAGCCCCACGGAGAGGACATAGATGGGCTTACTGAGTGCATCACCAGCTACATCTTCTGTGAGGACAACATTTTCCCAGCCAGGACCGTGAGCTGTTACCCAAACAACAAGCCATGGGTTACAAAGGACATTAAAATCACACTCAACAAAAAGAAGAACGCGTTCAGTCCGGGCAACAGGAAGCAGGTGCGAGCTACACAGAGGGACCTGAGAGTGCAGATGAAACTGGCCAGGAAGAAGCATGAGAGGAAGCTGGGGTGGAAGCTCCAGCAGAACAACATGAGGGAAGTCTGGAGTGGCATGAAGACCATCACTGGATACAAGCCAACCAGTGGTGGAGGCATTGAGGGCAGTGTGGACAAGGCCAATGTGTTAAACAGGTTCTTCAACCGTTATGACACTGCGGTCTCTGATCACACTCCTGTCTCCACACAGAGCGGCAGCCAGCAGCCACTCCTATCTACCTCCCTCCCCCTCCTCCCCCATCCTCATCTACAAGATGGCCCTGCTGACACCATGTCCCCAAACCCGTCTGACCCCTTCACATTGATCACCAACACCCCTCCCCCTCCTGACACCTCCACACTGATCACCGGCACCCCTCACCCTCCCAACACCTCCACACTGACTTTCACTGCTGAACAAGTGAGGAAACAACTGCAGAGTCACAGAGTAGGAAAAGCTGCAGGCCCTGATGGCGTGAGCCCCAGAGTCCTGAAAGCTTGTGCCCCCCAGCTCAGCGGTGTTCTGCATTAGATCTTCAACTTGAGTCTCCACAGAGTCCCCCTGGTGTGGAAGACGCGTCGTGCCTCGTTCTGATCCCAAAGAAGAGAGTCTACTCCCACCTGGACAAACCGGCCAATTCTGTGAGAATCATGTTCTTTGACTTCTCCAGTGTTCGACACTATCAGGCCGGGGCCGCTGGCTGAAAAGCTGGAAGTGATGCATGTAGATGCCCCCCTGGTGTCCTGGATTGTGGATTACTTCACTGGCAGACCACTGTATGTGCAGCTGCAGAGCTGTGTGTCTGACACTGTCATCAGCAACACCGGGGTGCCGCAGGGAACAGTCCTCTCTCCTTTCCTCTTCACCCTCTACACTACAGACTTCAACTACTGAACAGAGTCCTGCCACCTTCAGAAGTTCTCTGACGACTCTGCAGTGGTTGGTTGCATCAGCGGTGATGACGAGAAGGAGCACAGGACTGTTGTGGATAACTTTGTCACCTGGAGCGAGAACCACCTCCAGCTCAATGTGATAAAGACTAAGGAAGTGGTGGTGGACCTGAGGAGGACTAAAGCTGCTGTGACCCCATCTCTATCTAGGGGGTTAGTGTGGACGTGGTGGAGTACAAATACTTGGGTGTGTATTTGGACAATAAACTGGACTGGGGCAAGAACGTGGACACTGTCTACAAGAAAGGCCAGAGCCGTCTCTACTTTCTGAGGCGGCTGAGGTCCTTTGACATCTGCAGGACTATGCTCAGGATGTTCTACGAGTCTATGGTGTCCAGTGCCATCATGTACGAGTGTGTGCGTAGCCCACCTACGGGCTTCGCTAGTGGTTACCTCTCTCTGGCGCGAGCCAGACTTCTGAGAAAGATCAAAGCATTCACCGCGCCAATCATGCCAGTGTACTGGCACAGCCTCAGGGGCTATATAAACCCTTGCCCAACGCTCTCCCTTCTTCGAACCAGCTCAAAAGAGGGAAGAAGTCCAGCTGGGCCTGAGAGTAGGTGGGCTACGCACACACTCGTAGAACTGTAGTTACATCAGGTAACTATAATTTCTACTGTGTGTTCCGCCCACCTACGGGCTTTGCTAGTGGTTACCTACCAAGGCGAAGGCCGTAGGGGATAAATGTACTCCCAGCTGGACCGGTTCACAACGATTGGCGCGGGAACAAACAACGTCAGGAGCAACGCCAGCCCGCCTCTCCCAAGAGCAGCCAAGCGCGCCCCACTATAGGTAACGGCGTCAAAACAGCCTCTCCCAAGAGCATCTGTCGCCGTCCTATGTGAGCCTAATCAAGCTGTGCCCAGGACCGCCTCTCCCAAGAGCATACTGGCACCCTGTTCAAACTTCCAACTTCAGTGTCCGTGGTCGGGGGATGGACCGCCTCTCCCAAGAGCATCCATCCTGCCCGCCGAGCCCGTGATCGCCTCTCCCAAGAGCACACGGGCCCTCACACGGCTGCACAGACAAATACATCCAAAAAGGAACCGCCAAGCTGTGGTATAAGTGTTCTCAGCCGCAATAACAGTAACACCTGCAGAGTGCGTCAGCCTAGGTGACGAGGTTCTGGCCTCTATTCAACCCTGAATGAGTGACAGAGCTCGCAGACACGTCCCTGAGATAGGATCGCACAAACGTGGACACAGAGGACCAAGATGCCGCCAAGCATATATCTTCGCAGAGACACCTCTACACAGGGCCACCGGACGTGGCAACCCCTGGGTAGAGTGTGCCCTGATCAAGGCTGGGGGAGGGCGGCCCTGAGCCACGTAGGCCGCTCCAATACCCCCACAGATCCAGTGTGCTAGGCGTTGGGCCGACAACGGTGACCCACGCCCCTTGGCCGCGAAGCACACAAATACCTGGTCTGATGTCCGAAAGCCGCTGTGCGCTCACATAGCAGCGCAAAGCCCTGACCGGACACAGCATGAGTGACCGCGCATCTGCTGTCGTCCCGGCTGGGATGGGGCAGACAGCTCTAATCCTGATCACCCTGGACCGGAAGGACGAGGAGATAACCTTCGGCTGAAAGGCTGGGTTGGGCTAAAGGTGAATTTGGTCGGGGAGAGGCCACGGGTCCGTCACCGCCCTCTGCACCAGGTCCGGGTACCATCTGGCACCCGGACTGTCCGGAGCCACCACCAGGATGTGAAGGCCCTGCAACCTCACCTTGTGAAGCAGAGGGGATAAGAGGCGTAGTGGTGGGAAGGCATAGAGGAGGCCTATGGGCCATGACTCTTGAGCCAGCGCGCGTCCACCCCTAGCGGTGGGTCGTCTGACGATCTGAGCGAGAACCAGAGTTCACAGATGGTCTGTGCATCCAACTCCAGTCCCAGGTACGTCACCTGTTGTGCTGGCAACAACGAGCTCTTGGCCTGGTTAACCACGAACCCCAGCTTTGAGATGTGACGCAGTACTCTGTCCGTATGCTGCACGGCTTCCTGGCGAGAGGGAGCAAGGATGAGCCAATCGTCGATGTAAGTCAGGATCCTGAGACCCTGACGACGAAGCGGCTCCAGTGCTGCCTCCACGCATTTGGAAAAGGTGCGTGGGGCGAGGAGTAGCCGAGCGGAGGCGGTTGAACTGAAAACACCGCTCCCCGATGGCGAACCTGAGAAATTTCCTGTGCCCCGGTAGGATGGAGACGTGAAAATAAGCATCCATCAGGTCGATTGAGGTCATCCAATCCCCCAGGCGGACACTCTCCAGGAGGTGCCTGGTAGTTAACATGCGGAACCTCCTGGTGGTCACATACTCGTTCAGGATGTGCAGGTCCAGGATTGGTCTCACTCCCCCGTTTTTCTTTGGGACCAAGAAATAGGGGGAGTAAAACCCTCTCTCCGGCTCCCCTCGGTCCAGTTCCGAAACTGCACCGCAATGCAGGAGTGAAGAGACCTCCTCTTGGAGGGCCCTTGTCGCTGCCTGGGTTGTGAGCTGTGTGCGAAGGGAGGGGGTCGACGGGCAAACTGCAGGGCATAGCCCCTCCTCAGCGTCCTGTCCAGCCAGGGCGATAGAGGGCCGAGAAGGCGGGTCCATCGGCCCACCCGCCATCACAAACCCAACTGGAGGTTCGGGATGCGGGGGGCCCCAGGTGGTGCACCCCTAGTAGCTGACTGTGTGGCCGGGGGTAGCGAGCCCTGGTCAGCCTCCCCGCCCTTGCAGCTCAACACTGGGCGCTGCCTGAATAACTGCAGGGGCAAGCCCACGGCCCCCAATATCTGCACACCGCCCCTGGCAGTTGCAGAGTGGAATCTGGGCCGTTTACCAGCAGCCTTAGAGTTACAGGAGAGCGCGGGGGAGCGCCTCTTAAGCCCCTCCCTTGGCAGCATGGAAGGCGCCTGTACTGCTGTAGGTGCGCCGGACCCACTTAAGCCAAGCACAATCCGTCTGCGTGGCGTAGTGGAAGGGGGCGGACCATAAAGAGCCGGAGGGGAAGACCCAGAAGCGTGCTCTTTTAATGAGAAGTAACGGGCCCTACGGCCTTTATTGATATGATTATCATTAAAGGACGACTTGTAGGAGCGGGAGGAGCCAGCGCCCCTATTACGTTGAAAACCTCCTCTTCTCCCGGCGTTTTCCCGCCCTGCGCTATAAGAGGCGGGGACAGGATCAGCAGCGGCAACGGTGGGGCGTGCCCTAGCTCGCTCACGGGGAGTCGCGGACACCTGGTGCCGGTCTGCACGACGGCGCCAAATGTCGTGCCGCTGGCGTCTCGGCTGGAGATGAGGAGCAAGCTGCTGGGACGTTTTGGAGGCTGATTCTAGTCGGTCTACAAGAGACTGAATATCAGGACCAAACAGGGATGAGGTGGAGAGCGGCAGACCGAGGACGCGTCTCTGCTCCTGTTCCTTCAGGGAAGACAGGCCGAGCCACAGGTGTCTGGCGCCGAGCTGAGCCGCTCATGGTGCGGCCCCCATCCACGGCGAAAGCTTGGGACATCCTCAGGAGAGCAGCCGCTGTGGTCTGAACCTCATCTATCTCCTCGGGCGTGAGGACCGATCGCTCATGTGTGAGCTTGTCCAAAGAGCCCGCCAGGAAAGCCATATTGCTAGCCAACGCCACCACCTGAGCGGCGTTAGCGTAGCAGCGATCCATCAGCGATGCCATCAATCTGTCCCTCTCCGATGGTAGAGCCGGCACCGCCGCCAGGGGTAGATGACGGTAGCAGGCACATCCTCACCCCGTCCTCAACAGGTGGGACGCCGGTGATCTCGTTCCAGCCCACCACATTGCAATATCCCAGATATCCTCGGGCGGGCCCTCTCTGGGCTCTGCCATTCTCGCTGGGCATAATGGGCAATGGGTGTCATCAGTGGGCAGAGAGTCGCCACGCGTGGCCGAGAACGAGTCTGTGACGCTAGCCCCAGTGTGAAGTCCGCCGGAGCAGTCTCAAGCTGCTGAGGCGGGAGCGGGGTCTCCATACGAACCGCAGCGGAGGCAAACAGCTGCGGTAGATCATCTAGCGGGTACCGATGAGCTGGCTGGAGATCAGGACGGAGACTCCAGTACCGATGGATCCAGCGTCATCGTCACGAGCCTCCCCGTCCTCACTACTCGCTGCCCAATCCAGCTGAGGTGGGGTAGCGGCAGGGGACACCGCGATGGAATGAAACCCATGAAAGCCGCGCGGCGCTCGGACTCCTCTCTGGAAAGGCCGAGGCAGGCGGAGCAGGCAGACCGCTCCAGCTGATGATGCCATCCGAGGCAGGTGAAGCAGTAGTCGTGGCCATCCTCGGGCAGCAGCCAGGCGCAGCAGGAGCAGCAGCAGCAGCAGCAGGAGCGGCAGGAGCGGCGGTGCCCGACACCGGTAGGTGGCAAATCTCGGGCACAATCCATTCTTCTAATCCAAGTGTAATCTTCGCTCTTTTAATATCTCAGAAGTGCTGAGAGAGAAGAAGGGAGAGCGTTGGGCAAGGGGGTTTATATAGCCCCTGAGGCTGTGCCAGTACACTGGCATGATTGGCGCGGTGAATGCTTTGATCTTTCTCAGAAGTCTGGCTCGCGCCAGAGAGAGGTAACCACTAGCGAAGCCCGTAGGTGGGCGGAGCACACACGAAGTAGAATGAAGTAATCTTCAGTCTTGATGCATTGCATTTGAGGGCTGGTCCAGTGGAGAGATAGTGACAAGAACAAGCTGTTGAGCTCTAACAGTTCTGCTGGTTTAAAAGATTGTCTCTGAGTTATAAGGATGCTGACAGGATGCTTTTGGGTCACTGACTCTGTGAGTTTTCAGATGTGTTTGAGGACTAAATAAATTCACCATATCTAACAGATTTAGGCAGTAGACATAAGTCAGAGGGTGGGAACGTGGACAAAAGAGGACAACCGGTGGCTTGCCCCTGCCTGCACGCTCGCGCCGCTGGACCGGGACAAACGTAGGACTCTTTGCAACAACTGCCGAAGCAGCTGAGCTATCGCTGGAGTTATCGCTATCAGGACTGCTATCAAACCTGCATCTGATACTATCAGGAAACCCTGACACATCTAAAGTAACCAATCCCTGTCTATGCTGATCTAGCTGCTCTAACTTACAAACACATCTCTCTAATAGAGACAACCTATCTAGCAATACCAAACAAGAATGGCAAACCATTGTCATAAGCAACAACAACACAGAATAGCTTAGCTAAGCTAGTGTATGTACAGCTAAGTCAAGCCAACTGTTGACAACTCACAATGATAAATTCTAAGACACACACACACACAACAGTACTAACCTCAAGTTACGGAAAACTCTGTACACACAGTAAAACTAACCACCAGTAAGACAACAATGGTAACAAACACGACAATCGAGGTATACTCAGCGCTAATTCACATGCTAAAAACCCGCTAACATGTTAGCTAGCACAAACAGAAGTGCCATATTCACAAAACGACAGCAAATCTAGTACTAAACTCTAGCAGAAATATAACCAGTAAAACAATGAATGAGGTGTGGTGCACAGTTAAAGTGTTGACAATGTTAAGAAATAATAAATACATAACTTTAGGACAATGCCAGGAGAGATACACTCGCCTGATTGTTAGCATCAACAATAGGATGCATCCTCCGTCCACCAGGTGAAAAATTAAAGTGACGTCACAACATTCAGACTTTTAGGGGTCTCCACAGCAAGGTCTTCCCTAAAAGAGACGATGTCTGGATGGGAGCATATGTTGTTCTAGAACTTGGAAATACCTTTCGGCATTGATGGTGCCTTTCCAGATGTGTAAGCTGCCCATGTCACACGCACTCATGCAACCCCATAGCATCAGAGATGGAGGCTTCTGAACTGAGCTCTGATGAAAAGTTGTGCTTGTCCTCTTTAGTCGGATGACATGGCGTCCCAGTTTTCCAAAAATAATCACACCACAGAACAGTTTTACACTTCCACTTCCACAGTTGCCACAGTCCATTTTAAATGAGCCTTGGCCCAGAGAAATCTCCTGCGCTTCTGGATCATGTTTTGATAGTTTTTTTTTTTTTTATGTATAGAGTTTTAGTTGGCAACTGCGAATGGCCCAGTGGATTGTGTTTACCAACAATGTTTTCTGGAAGTATTCCTGAGCCCTTGTTGTAATTTCCATTACAGTAGCATTCCTGTTTGTGATGCAGTGCCATCTAAGGGCCCAAAGATCACAAGCATTCAGTCTGGTTTTCCAGCCTTGATCCTTAGGCACAGAGATTGTTCCAGATTCTCTGAATATTTGAAAGTTATTATGCACTGTAGATGATGATAACTTCAAACTCTTTGCAATTTTTCTCTCAGAAACTCCTTTCTGATATTGCTCAACTATTTTTCGCTGCATTATTGGAGGAATGCCCATCTTGACTTCTGAGAGACACTGCCACTCTGAGAGGCTCTTTTTATTCCCAAGCATGTTGCCAATTGACCTAATAAGTTGCAAAATGCTCCTCCAGCTGTTCTTTATATGTACTTCTAACTTTTCCGGCCTCTTAATGCTACCTGTCCACACTTTTTTGGAATGTGTAGCTCTCTTGAAATCCAAAATGAGCCAATATCTGACATGACATTTCAGAATGTCTCACTTTCAACATTTGATATGTTATCTATATTGTATTCTGAATAAAACAATTAAATTTGAAACTTCCACATCATTGCATTCTGTTTTTATTCACAATTTGTACAGTGTACCAAATCTTTGGGAATTGGGTTTGCATGATGAAATTAATGCAAGGAAATAAATCACCAAATGCAGAAACTTTTAATTGATAAGGACAGAGTGTGTCTTGTACCTAGACAAATGTGTTGGTTTTCCACTGGAAAGGCTGTAGGTGAAGCACAGACACTCAATACTATTTGTTGCTTTCATAGAGATCCTTGCACAGATAACTCAACTCCAAGCCTCACCTCAAGGCTAATATCTGGCATTGTTGTTGCATGTGTAACCCCTGGGATATTTTAGTATGTTCACGCTTTTATATAGTGTAAAATTAATTTTAATATCCAATTTAATATATAATATTACAAAATTATAATAGTCTTCAACCATTGTGGTTTTATCTTTCTTGCCCTGACTTAGCACTTTGACTTGCGGCTGCCTAAGGAGCAACTCTCAGTTGACCTTTTGGATGAATTATTTGCACTATATTGTGCTTTATAATGGACCTTGTTCCAATACAGAGCTGTTGTCTGGAGCAGTGCATTTTGGAGCAACAGCAATTCACACCTCGGGCTGCCCTTCATTGCCCATCATTAAAGACTGGTAAACTGTGTGCACCCGCGTGGTCACACTGGAGGCCACCCTGTTTTAGACTTCCCCCGATAGACAGGCCTACAATATTAAGAAAAACTAAAACTTTATAAAGGAGAGACTAAACATTAAAGCTTTACTAAGCAATTTTGGTGGGCCAACAACTTGTGTGACATATTGTTCAGATTACAACGTGTTTAGACACGCACAAGTGCTTTATGCGGAGTCGAGCTTTGTTCAGAGCTAGACCCTAGGCTAGGTCGGAATCCACTGAAGCCCCTTCAGAGAGCAGAGAGCGCACGCTGCCACCATAGACCCATCATTAGTTCTGAGCTGTTGACATTCTCTTAAGGATGCTTTGGTGAGGGTTGTAACAATAGTATGGGCTGAAATATGTGCCACCAGAAACTAAATTTGAATTGCTAAACCTGAATAATTGCATTGAAAAACTGAATTTGAATAACATAATTTAAAATTATTATTATTAAATTAAACTCTCTATATATCTTCACATTCACTTCTCAAAATTCAGATTCAGTTTCTGGTGGCACATATTTCAGCCCATACGTTTCTATTAACCTTCAATTGCGAATTTAAATACACCAAATGAAAACACTGCTCTTAAAAAGTTTTTATGCTTACATGAGGTGTAACACTTTTTACGCTTTAAAAAAGTTACGTGATTTGAACAGGGACTTACTGCAGTAGGGGAAAAGAAGAATTCGACGGAAACCAACTATTTTAACTTTGTTTGTAGATGAGGTGTTACCAATATTCCAACAATTATCCTGAATCCACAGTTCCTCTCTGGAGTTGCCAATTACGATCTCCCAGGAACACCTCATATGAAGCTGTTCCCAAGTGTAAGTGGCTTGCCTTTCATTTATATTAAGGGCAAGCACCGTCATTTACAAAATTGTGTTTTATTAACATTTTGATAGCATCTAGAAACTTTTTTTCTTTAACAGTCCGATCATTACCAAACATACTCACACATATAGAGCCACAGACACTGGAGGCAAGGAGGGTTAAGTGTCTTGGCCAATGACACAATGACAGTATAAACGTTTGGGAGAGTGGAACCGACAACCTTCTGGTTATTAGACAACTGTTCTAAGACTTAGCCACTGTGCCCAAATAGCTTATATAGTAGCCTAATAATATCCTTCACAGACACTAATACATGTTAGTCCACCTATCTCTTAAAACCGGAAAACCCATGTATTAACACTGGCAGTATGCTGCGCTTACTGTCACAAAAACCTGTTCTTTTTTATCCACATTTATTAACCACTTAGTCTACTGAACATTTTTTCAGCAAAAAGGCCACAAAATGCAACACACTTTGTCAATTACTGATTTAAATGACAAATCACTGGATAAATGGACAGTGTGCTGTATTTATTGGTCACACCACATTTAGGCTATTTTTGTAGAACATTAAATTTAAAACTGAGCAGCTCACAATCAGCTGAAGACTGTTAGGCACTGCTTTTGACTTGTCTAGCTTATTATTATTTAATATAAATAATAAAACAATCCAAAATTAAACTTTAGGTAGGCTACTTGAACTAGTAACTAGTGAACCAAATTTAATAAACCGTTACACAAACGTTACATGCCCATTTGTAATCTTGCCTAGTGCATTAAAACAATCAAAGGTGTCATGGCTCTCAGGAATGTCAATTGAGAAACATTTGTCCTTGGTAATTATTTTATTAACCAGTCTTTGATTATTTTAACTTGCACTACATCATTTCCAGACAACAGGTAGGTGTTGTTTATCATGTAACAGACTCACACTCTATAGGCTCCATAGTCATTGCAATACGCTTGTAACATGTCTTTTAAGTGTCAACCAATACTAAAGGGTGTAATTAAACAAATCTGCGTGCTGGTCATAAAGCACTAAACCTGAACAGTGTTACACATGTGACAACCTTTGTAGTGATGCAGTTCAGGCATTTAAAAGCATTTCACAGTGGAAGTCTAGAAAGGCTACTACACAAAGATGCTTAGTAAACTTCTCCAGCCTAAAACCTCTAGACAGGTTGGAAACAACATACAAATATAAAAAAGATATACAACAAGCTATACAAAACAATATTATATTAGCAGTGTCCACAAAGGACAGATTAGCTGCAGCCAGCATCAAGGTGGATGATGGGGATGGTTCATCATGGTGGAAGGTCAAAATCATGGGAAACATCAAAATTTTTATATTTTTTTTTATTGTTAAACATTTTGATACATGATTTAAAATTGTTCCATTTACATGACTATACAACCTATATGACTCATTTCTGTTTACACAAAGTTTAATTTTCTTTCAAAGGAGAACAGTTCTGTGTCTGTGCTCCAGACAGATTAGGACTAACTTCATTTCATGAACAAAAAGTGAGAAACTGAGGCAATAAACAGAACAAAGAAGATTCATCTGATATGTAGCTTGGTTTAAAACATCTACCATATAGAAACATGTCTACATTTTTCAAAATTGACTACAGAATATACAATGTTCACCTAATAGGAATGAGAAAATAAATACGTATCTATTTTAAACACAGCTTTCTCAGCATTATAAAGTGTTTTTTGTTTTTAAAGTCGGCCAAAGTTAATTCCTGTGATTTTGCAATGTCACAATTGAGAGTAACTGACTAGATGATTTTTAAGTCACATGACCCATGTCTTAGTATCTGCAAAGTCACAATGAGTTTAATAGCTTTTCTAAACCATGGATAAAGTAGAGCATAGATAAGAGGATTTAAACAGGAGTTTAGAAACACAAGGAAAATCATAACAATTTGAATAGGAGCACCAAGTATGACAATGTTGGTCCCAGAGTAGGCAACACAGTAGTATGGACAATAACACATAAGATACATTAGCACAACAACACCTAAATTCCTTGCAGCTTTAATCTCAGATTTCTTGGACGCCCTGGAGGTTATGGCTGTAACATGAGAACGCATGGCTCGGGCCTGAGAGACGGCTACCACAAAGACTCTCATACAGAACTATGATGATGGTAATCGGGATAACAAAAGCCAAAATAATGTTGGCTTCTCTTGAGGGATAAACCATACAGTCCCCGTGGCAAGATTTATACTTTTCTTGATTTTTCAAGTTGTCAATTGAAAGGAAAATTGCATTAAAAAGGGCATATATCCAACAAACAGAGATACTGATGCTGACCACTTTGTCATTCATTCTGGTTTGATAATGTAACGGGTCAGTGATGGCTAAGTAGCGATCCACTGAAATGAGAACTACAGTTCCCACTGAGGCCATGATTATTGTAGAAGGCAGGAGGTAAAACAAAGTACACAACACGTCTCCAAAAAACCAGCAGCTTCTCCAGATATATCCCAAGACTGGTATCACCACAAGACCAACAAGGAAGTCTGAGACAGCCAGAGAGAGGAGGATGAGGTTAGTGGAGGAGTGCAGCTGTCTGCAGAGAAAAGAAGGAGTCTGTTTTTCAGTTTTGGTAAGTAGACACTGTATACAGTCATAAGCTGAGGAGTAAGCTGTACTGCAACAACTCACCAGGTAAATTATATGCTCTAATAAAAAGAGATATTTGATAGAGTGTGTTGTAACCACAAAGTTAATCACAGAGCCATCATTTTTTATCTAATTTGTCAAATTGGTTCTCCTTTTTGTTTATTATCAAAGTGGGACACAATATCAACATGCCAGTTAGACTTGTTAAATAATTCATATCAGAACTACACATTTCACCAGCATAAAACCTTTTTCTTGCTCAGAGTCCTCTAATTACCTGAAGTGTGAGATGGAGATGACGACCAGCAGGTTAAGTATGGCAGTAGGCAGAGAGATGAGGGACAGCAGGGCATAAACAAGATGAGCCTCAGAAGTGTTGGCCTTAGGCTTTCTGCACGAGCTGTTCAGGAGATGTGGGAAGCAAAGTTCTGTCTCCAGAGTCTCCATCGTCTGAACCACAAGCTCATTGAGCTGTAATATATCTCCTGACTGGTCATATCCGTGATGGACCGCCCTCTTTGTCAAATCCCACTGTACTTAAGATAAACACTGGGGATGTATTTGTTTGTGTTTACTTACTTTTGTAGTTTTAGTAGTGTGTCATTTGGGCTTTAAACCAAGGGCAAATGCTACAGGCCTATACTGCAGTGCAAAAGTACAAAACTGAGTGTTGAAGGAAATGTCTTGGGATGGGGAAGTTTCAGAATATCTGCTTAGACTGCGCAACCCAGCCACGGATAAATAAAACCTGGAGGAATGGGCTGTACATGTTTATCTGGATCTTTGTCTGTTAAGTATGGAGTGTTTTTTTTTATAGCTTTTGTCTACATGTAGCGTTGTTTTACTACTTAAAGAACAACATGTAGGGCCATTCTTTAGCTCACTCTGAAAATCTTTACTTACTTCTTTTCATGTGGCTTGTCAGACCACATAAGGTTACAGGTACTTTTCTGTGATATGTTAGATTGTTCCATTTTTCCAGACACATCATAAATGTTACCATGTTGTTAAAGTTCATACATAAATAGTTCGGCCCCAGTACTGTTCGATAGCTGCACTGAATGGGATGATGCTTAGTATGCTTAATTAGCTTGACCATGTTACAATGAATGAAATTATTGTGCTAATATGTTCACATCATCAGCTCATTGCGGAGACTAGGTTACACCCTAAATGTCCTCACAACAGGGACTTCTGGCATCACCAAAAAAGTTATTATTGGTCCAAAAAATTTAGTTTGTCTTAGACAAATTATATAGTAACATTAATATACATAATAGACAAATAGTTTGTTGTAGCCAAATTAAATTTGGTAACGTAAATTTTAAAAAGTATATGGTGACCACAGCCTATCTCTTGACAGGACAGTGGCCATTTTGGTTTGAATGTGTGAGCTTCCCAATTTTAACAGTTGTATTTTGATGAACTCCTCCAAGAGTTTTAATCCAACATGCTCGAAACTCAGGCCACATCTTCTAGACACATGTGTTATTAAAAGGTACAAAATAAATTGTAATTAGATTGAGGGCGCCTCTGTAGTGAATACCAAAAAAAAAAAAATTGGTTTGAAGTCAGAACAAAATTTACTACACACATTTAGGGATTATGCAGAAGCTAAAGACAAAAGTGGGTTAGAGCCATGTTTGGTGATGCACAGGAAGTCACTGATGTGTGTCTTTCCATGGTCGCAATGGATGCGAGGACCCTTTGTCACTGCTTGCAGTTTTAATGATATATATATATATATTTTTTTTATTCATTTTAGCTGACGATTTTATCCAAAGCGACTTACATTGTTCTAATGTAATTACCAATCTTACACTCACTGGAGGCAAGGTGGGTTAAGTGTTTGCCCAAGGACACAACAACAGTATGAACTGTGGGGAGAGCGGGAATCGAACCACCTACCTTCCGGTTGAAGGACGACCGCTCTACCACTGAGCTACTGCCGCCCCGGCAGTATTTTATTATAATGCACTTTAATGTATGTTGTGATTGATGCTCTAAGAAGAAGCTGGAGGAGCGGCTGGTGCAGGGCTGACACATTAGTCAGGTCACTCAAACCCCTCTCCCAGTCTTCCTCCTCCCTCTTTACACCTCTCCAGACCTGTGGGAACCAGCACCTTTCCCTAGCCACCTTCGCCTTCCCTTCAACCTTTTGTTATATGACAACTTATTACTATTGAACCATTTCTTCAGTTTGTTGTAATCTCAGTTACCATTAGTTGTAGGTTATTACCTGAATACAAATTAGTGGTATTGTCCGCATATAGGATACATTTTAATTTAGTTGATACAAGACATAAATCATTTAGATAGATCAGAAATTGTTTTGGCCCCAGTACTGTACCTGCACCTGTACATTGTTATCTTTCAGTTAAATTGGATTGCACACAACGCGATATGCGTGGGATACGTGATCCCCATTATCCCAATATTCTCTCATTTCTTTAGTAAGTTTTATTTTACAATAAAACAAACAAACAAAAATATCTAAACAAACAATGAAAGGTTTTACCAGAATCTTGGATAATTGGGGCAATATGGATATACACTTACCTAAAGGATTATTAGGAACACCTGTTCAAATTCTCATTAATGCAAGAATCTAATCAACCAATCACATGGCAGTTGCTTCAGTGCATTTAGGGGTGCGATCCTTGTCAAGACAATCTCCTGAATTCCAAACTGAATGTCAGAATGGGAAAGAAAGAAGATTTAGCAAACCAGATTTAGCAGCAAAGCATTTGTGAAGCCACAACACGCACAACCTTGAGGCGGATGGGCTACAACAGCAGAAGACCCCACCAGGTACCACTCATCTCCACTACAAATAGGAAAAAGAGGTTACAATTTGCACGAGCTCACCAAAATTGGACAGTTAAAGAGTGGAAAAATGTTGCCTGGTCTGATGAGTCTCGATTTCTGTTGAGACATTCAGATGGTAGAGTCAGAATTTGGCGTAAACAGAATGAGAACATGGATCCATTATGCCTTGTTGAAAAAATAAATTGGAGTAAAAGCATTTGGAGTCCTGGAGGGACCTGAGTCTGCTGTCCACCTCCACCTCAGAAAGAAAGGGCATTCCTTTGAGGACAACAATGTTCGAATTTGGCCAGAGAGGCCAGATGGTTTGAGAGAGGAGTGAAGGAAGCCATTTTTGTGAAAATGGAAAAACCTTCTTTGAACAGAGGAGGTGGCCTCAGATTCATGTTGCCTAGTATTTATAACAGAGACAACACTTCTCACTCCTGTGTCAGACTGTGGAGGCTCTGAGCAGCTCCTTTAGTGGTGGACTGAGACCGCCTCAGTGCAGGAAGGAGCCCTACCCCAGGTCCTTCCAACCTACTGCAGTTAGACTTTATAGTTCACAAGTGTAACAATTACCCAGGATACTGTGCAATGTCCATTTTCTTCTCCCTCCTTAACTTTCTAAAAATTTAGATATCTTTTGTTTTTGTTTAATTTAGCCTTCATTTTTATTCTATTTGAAATGCTGCTAAGATTTTGTATACATTATTATTTTTTTGCATACACACCTTTCTTTTATTTTTTTCATGTCTGTGAAGGTTCTCAGTCATCCAGGTCATCTTTTAAAAAGGTTAATCCAAATGCATCTGGACTGAGACGAAACATCTTCACCTTAAAAAATAATAAAAATAGATGCCTTTGCTTTGATCTTTTTGCACTTTACCTGTTTCTAAGAGCTGCTGTACAGAATTTTCCCTCGGTGAGAAATAAAATCCTATTTTTTTGTATCTTATCTTATCTTATCTAATGAAATCTCATTAAATCCACCCCCAAAATGTCCCAGTTCTAAAGAACTGAAGATGTGCCTAACCACACTGCATCACAGAGGGAGCCCCCCCAAAGAGGTCTACCTCTCTTCCACGCCAAGCTTCTCCTTACTGGATGTCCGCAGACTTCGGCTACATTTATTGACTCTGGAGCCGATGCAAGCTTCATGGACATCGCTCTCGCCCTCAAGTTGGCTTTGTCACAAAGTCTTCTGCCTAGACCTGTGCCCGCCAGTGCCTTGGATGGCCATTTCCTGCATACAGTGACGCTCCAGACCAATTCAGTGACTCTCCTCATCTCGGTTAACCATCAGGAGACCATCAATTTTAATCTGATCCACTCACCACAGATTCCTCTCATTCTGGGCTACCCCTGGTTCAGATGGCACAACCCCCCATATTGACAGGGACACTTGGGCAATCCTTGGATGGAGTCATTCCTGTCACAGTCTTTCTCCACGTAGCTGGATTACCCAAACTAAGACCCTGTCAATGTCCCTGCAGAATACAGTGATTTCAAGGAAGTATTCAACAAGGCCAAAGCTACATTCTTGTTACCACATTGTCCCAATGACTGCGCCATAGACCCCCCTTCAGGAAAATCTCCACCTAAGGGCCAGCTATATTCTTTTTCTGGACCTGAGATGGAGGCCATGGACATATACATCAGTGATGCCTTAGCAGCGGGAATCATCCGACCATCTTCCTCACCTGCTGGGACCAGGTTCTTCATTGTCGGCAAGAAGGAACTGCAAGGACGGAGGAACCCTCCGCCTCCGCCTTTGAACTGCTTCAAGGGGCCACCATTTTTACTAAACTCTGTAAAGCCTATCACCTAGTCTGCATCCAAGTGGGAGATGAGTGGAATATCATCTTAATAACATCATCATCTTCTCCATAGAACTGAAAGAACACATTCATCGTGTCCAGTCTGTCCTGCTGAGAACTCATTTTTTGTCAAAGCTTAAAAATGTGAGTTCCACTCCTCAACTGTCTTTTTTCTGGGCTACATTGTGTCTGAAAATCAGATCCAGATAGACCCCTCCAAGGTCATAGCCATTCAAGATTGGCACATTTTGGAGGAAGGACTGAGGACTCAAATGCTCAAAGACAGTGAAGGTAAGTGTTTCTTTATTAAAGCAACTAGACAGAGATACGGACAGGAAGCTGGAGAGCTGGGCTGAGGACTGGGGTCGAGCCGGGAACTGGGACCAAGCCGGAGAGCTGGAGTCGAGTCTGTAACTGGGACCAAGCCGGAGAGCTGGACCGAGGGTTGGATTTGAGCCGAGGACCGGAACCGAGCTGTAGAGCTGGGCCGTGGGCTGGAGTCGAGCCGGGGACTGGGACCAAGCTGTAGAACTGGGCTGAGGGCTGGAGTCAAGCCGGGGACTGGTACCAAGCCGATGACCTGGATCAAGGGCTGGAACTGAACCGAGGACCGGAACCGAGCTGTAGAGCTGGGCCGAGGACTGGATGTTCACACAAGGCATGCTGACCGAGCTGGCAGAGAAGAGGTGGACAGGAGAGTTTTAAATACCTCACTGATGGCAATAGGCTGCAGGTGTTTGGAACAGGCAGTGATGAGGTGAAGGAGGGAGAAGAGAAGTGGAGCAGATCCCTGAGAGAAACGGAGTGGATCTGACACATTCCCTCCAACCAGAAGCAGCTGCAACTTTCCTTTCTAACATCTACAGGCGCTTCATTAGTGTCTACAGTTCCCTGGAGGCTCCTCGAACTGCACTTACCTCCTCCAAGGTCCCTCCTTTCAGTTGGTCAGGAGAGGCACAAACCACATTCAACAACCTGAAGACCCGCTTCACTTCAGCTCCTGTCCTCACTATTCCAGACACTTCCAGGCAGTTCTTTCTCGAGGTAGATGCCTCTGATGTTGGAGTTGGCGCAGTTCTCTCTCAATGTTCCTCTTCTGACCAGAAACTGTATCCATGGGCCTTTTTCTCCAGCCGTTTGACTCCTGCCGAGAGAAACTAGGATGTTGGCAATAGGGAACTGCTAGTTGGTGGCCCACATAAGAGGGGGATATCAGTACGTATGTTACGGCCTGTCCTAGGTGCTGAATTCTTGGAGCCACAGTCATCCTTTCATCCAATTTCTACCCACAGTCTAACGGCCAGACTGAACAGCTCAACCAGGAAATAGGGACTGCCATGGGGTGCATGGCCTCCCAGACACCCAGTTGCTGTGGGTAGAATATGCCCATAACTCCCTCACTAGTACTGCCATGGGACTCTCTCCCTTTCAATGCGCTTATGGATTCCAGCCACCACTGTTTCCATATCAGATGACCAGTGTACCGTCTGTCCAGGCTTTCATTCACTCTCCTGCGAGTACTCTACAGTGCTGCAGGTCTCAAGCTCCACATTACAAGATCGGTGACAGGGTCTGGCTGTCAACCAAGGATCTTGCCCTCAAGGTGGAGGTTTATTGGTCCCTCATTGGTTGAGCAAGCCATCAAACCTGCAGCGGTCAGGTTGAAGCTCCCACACTCAATGCGCATTACCCAATTTTCCATGTGTCCAAGATAAAGCTAGTCCGTCTATGTCCATTGCTCCTTCTAGAAATGGACCTGCCTGCTCGCCGGTTCTGCTCCTTCCAGTGGAGTCCACTCTGTTCTCCAGTACCTCCCTACACTCCAGCTCCGGCCATTCTGCTGTCTGTTCTCAATTTTCAGTAAAGTTTAAAACCTTCCAAACTCTGCATTTGAATCCTGACAAATAAGGCTTGACTAGCAATCTGCAATTTACAATAAAAAACTTAAAAACCTAAAAATAATTTACTAAACTAACCAACAAACATAAACAGCCAGCAGGAGGAAAACAAAAATAAACTGACACATTCATCTATTCATCTTATGTAAAAAAATAATAATAATACAGATTTTCTACACAGTTCCAAGAGCTACAAGTCGGTAAATTTGTTTCTGCTGGTATCTGTTCAGTAAAGAAAAAGAAACTAAAGAGATTTATAAATGTGAACTTGCTGTTGTTCAGATGGTGCCTGTTATAATGTTCTGATGGTAGCTCTGGACTCTGAGTACCTTTTTTTTTTTATTTTTTTTTAAACAACATAAAACTTTAATGCCCCGGCAGTGGCATCTTTTGTATTATATTTAATTTGATTACATTAATGTTTAAATTGAGATTTACAAGAAATATTTGCTGTTAAAAAAGCACCTTTTTTGAGTTTTCAAACCAAATGCTGTACTTTTCTTCATATGAAGAAAAGTACAGCATTTGAAATAAAAGTGCATTACACTATTTTTGACTTCATTACTGCATGTTGTGCATAACAAATGCAATTAATCTAAAACAAACATATAACAACAATAATTCTTTGCCCAGCACTAGATATATTATAAATGATTGGATCTTTGTATAAAGGCCCCACTCTGCACTAGTGTCCTGTAAACCAAAATAGACACCATGACAACCATAGGATCTATTTTGTTACAACATTGTTGAAAGACCCCAAAGTTTGCAGATGCATTTACTTAGGATGTTGAAGGGCACCTTTACTCTTCATTAGAAGACATAGACCCACAGTTGGATAATGAAACTATTTTAGGATCATACATCAAACATCATAACATCCCGCACATCATAACATCCTGCTCTCCCCCACATACTGTCGTTGTGTCCTTGGGCAAGACAATTAACCTAGATTGCCTCCAGTGAGTGTTCTGTAACACTGGTAAATAGCTTAATCTGTGTAAAGTGCTTTGAGTGCCTACTACAGTAGGTGGAAAAGCACTATATAAAAATAAAGATTATTATTATTTTTTTAATTATTATTACCTTTGAATTTCCCCGGCTCGTCTTCATTGTCGCTGTATTGTGTTTAGTGGTAGTCAGAGCGCGCAGTGAGACCGCATCAGCCAATCATCGCTTTTGCAACAATGTCATCATCCCCACTCCTGCTCTCTCCAGGCTGCTGATGTGTAGCCAAAGCATGACACCTTGCGCTTTAGTCAACCAAATTGTAGTAATGCGACCATTTTTATTCTCAGTAACGATAACGGTGTTGCAACGATGGGAAAAGTAATCAATTAGATTACTCCGTTACTGAAAAATAAACTCCGTTACACTCTAATGCCATTACTTCCAACACCGGTTGTAATGAAGGCAAAGCTAAAAAGGAAAACCATGTTTAGTTCTAACTCTGGGCACGAGCAGAAGGCCTGTCCCAGATGTTCTCAGAGTCCGAGGAGGTTCATAAGCAACTAGCATGTCAGAAATATATATATTCTGGTGCTAAACCATTAAGCAACTTCTAAACCAGCAGTGCTGTTTTTAAGTCTATTCTCTGAGCAACAGGAAGCCAGTGCAGAGGTTTGTATTTCCTGGTTTTGGTTAGAACCCAAGCAGCAGTGTTCTGAATAAGCTGCAGCTGTCTTAACCCTTGTTTTGAGAGACCAGTGAGCCGGCCGTTACAGTAATCTAACCTGCTGGAGATAAAAGCATGGATTAGTTTCTCTAAGTCTGGTTTAGACATTATCCCTTTAACTTTGAAAATGTTTTAAGGTGATAAAATGCAGATGATGTAATTGACTTAATGTGACTGTGGAAATTCAAATCTGAGTCCATGATGACCCAAAGATGATTAGTTCAGTCTTGTGTCCAATCAGTTGGAGAAAATTATTTTACATCCTTACGTCAATCTGTTCAATGCAGTGACACAGTGAACGGATTGGTTCATTTTCACCTGCTGCGAGTGAAATGTAAATCTGAGTGTCATCTGCATAATTATGGTTGGATACGTCACAGCTGCGTATTAACTGGCCTAAAGGAAGCATGTAAAGATTGAATAATAGGGGGCCCAAGATAGACCCCTGTGGAACCCCACATGTCAGGGCCATTTAAGATAAGATAAGATAAGATAATAAATAATAATTTGGTCTGATACACAGTTACAAACTGAAACAAAGTATTTTCTGTCTTCAAGATTTAACTGAAACAATTTAAGGGCAGTTCCAGTGATACCTATCCATTCCTCTAATCTTTGTGACAGGAGTTCATGGTCCACTGTATCAAATGCAGCACTCAAGACCAACAAAACGAGACTTTGCCCGCGTCAGTGTTCAGACGGATGTCATTTGTGACTTTGATAAGTGCAATTTTGATATGTGATGGGCCTGAATCCTGACTGAAAAGGATCAAAGCAGTTGTTAAGTAATAGAAAGTAATTCAGTTGCTGATATACAACTTTTTCAAAGACTTTCCATAAAAATGGCATGTTTGATAAGGGCCGATAGTTGTTGAGCACTGTAGCATCAAGACTGCTCTTCTTTAGGAGAGGCCTTGGAAATGTTCCAGACTGTAAGAAAGTATTGACTATATCAGCGAGTTGTCTTAACAAACTACGATTTTAGAAATCTAGTGGGTAAAATATCGAGGCAGCAGGTGGATGAACTCAAACTGGAGACAGTTTTTTTCAATTGTTCTGTCATTAATGGTGTAAAATGTGATAACCCAACCAAGTCTCTCCTAGATGGCTGCAGTGTTGTTTTATGCCCTTTGGACTGTAGCATGTTTAATGACTTGAATTAGAATTGCTCCACAAAGTCTTCGGCCTCTTCCTGATCACTTTAACCTTAACAGGAGCAATGGTGTCCATAACATTTCAAACACCAGAAGTATAACAATTGAACAAATCATCAACTTGACATGATGAGGCATTTTCAAACCTGACTGCTTCCATAAACTGTTTTAGATTTTTGAGTAGGGGGCACATTTTCCCATTAATTCATGCCTTATTTCATGCAAAACTTCTGCATTAGTACATGCATTTATATCTCATGAATCACCATGAATTATCATGTTTTCATCATACTTTCATCCTAACCCTAACTCAAACCTCCTAGCCCTAACCTTAACTCTGTGCATGTACTAATGCATGAGTCATGCATGAGTTCATCATAAAACATCCACAATTGCCACCCCATGTTTTTATTACATACAGTTCCAAGCTGAAAATGTGAAAGTGATAATAAAAACTGAACAGGCTGCATGACTTGGATAAGTCAGCTGGAGAACATTCTCTGAAAAAAAATGTTATGTTTTCCTGTAGTCATCAAACCATATTATTTTTAAACTATGGTTGCTTCAAAACTCTGTCTAAAAAACTAATGAAGTCAGACAATAAAGACCAACATACACCAACAATACTTTTAATATATATATACACTGGCAAAAAAATCAATCTTTGTAATCAATAAAGTTGAGCAGTTTCTGGCCTTGGACACCACAATAAATGGATGCTCTGCACTGCACACAACTCCAAACCAGACAAAAATATTCTCTCTATACTTTCTCCTAGCAGCTTTCAGTATTCTAAAAATGTTTTTATAGACATTTCTCAGTGTGGTTGCAGTTTGATATCTTCCATGCTAAATGTGATCTACACAAGTCCAACTCGCCACTTCTGGCGTTAGCGGTACTACATCCAGTGTTGTGTGTTTTCACTGTAGGAATGCTTGTACGAGCACAAACGAACAACAACCGAAGAAGAATCTACAAGTGCGAGTGCGATGGAGGTCCTTCTCTTCCCTGTGTTCACAGGATTAACCTTCTCATTTAATTCACAGGCTTACAGAGGCAATGGCGGCGAATTCAGATGGGTTAGTCATTTTACCATTAAAACCTTTTATAATGAACCTTTGATGCAGAAACATTGTTTAATCATTTTAATTTCAATTTTACATAGACCCCCTTAAATACTCTTGTACTCTAAAAACATTAAATTGCTTGTGATCCCTTCTTAAAATAATTTGAAACATTTTAATAAATGGAAGAAGGTGGATGGATATTAATAAGGAAGTTAATGCGGTTCTGACAAAATGGCTCTGGCACTTATGATGTGCAATGGCTGCACTGACATTGCTGGAGGACTATGCCATCGTTGAGGAAGAAGCGGGGCAGGGCCGGAGTGGGGTACTGAAATCCACCGGGAGAATTCTCACAGTATCGGCCCCCCACTAGTAGCCTGGCCTATGGACTCAATCCACAGACTACACTAGAGGAGGGGGCGCAGTGGCTCAGAGGTAGAGCGGTCATCCTTCGACCGGTAGGTAGGTGGTTCGATTCCCACTCTCCCCACAGTTCATACTGTCATGGTGTCCTTGGGCAAGACACTTAACCCACCTTGCCTCCAGTGGTGTTCTGTAACACTGGCAATTATGTAAGTCGCTTTGGATAAAAGCGTCAGCTAAATGACTAAATGTAAATATAAATGTAGGAGATCACATGACAAAGAACTGTGGGTAATGTTTGTCTGGGCCACACACCCTGGAATACAAATTTGGATAATACCTGGAATACAAATTTGGATAACATTCACGTCAATAAGTGACCTGGCCCCAAGATGTTGAATGGTTTTAGGGTGGTTTAACAGGGGCATAGCACACTTTTCAAAGGTTTGGGGATGTGAGGGGGGTCTAATACAATTTTAAAGTGAGCTGAGCACCTCATTAGCCGAGCAGGCAAAAGTGACCAAAAGAAACATGTTAGAAGATGAAGTTACAGGATTGGATCACAATGGATTAATGCGTGATATATATGCATTGTTGGGACATCGGAACCCCTTTTAGCCATATATGGCAGATTGTGTGCATTATGCAACAAGCCTGGGGAGCTTTGGTGCCTGAGGGCTTACAGGGTCTCCTAAACGCTTGATCAAAAGTCTGTCACAAAATGGTTCTGGCTAGCTAAAGACAGTATTACAAAGGATGTTTTGACTCACTGCTATATTTGAAACAGTTGCAGTTTTGTCATCTTTGGTACATGTTAAGGTTGGGCAACACAATATATGCTGTATAACTGCTTTCTTGTGAAGTGACAGTCATTTATTTTCTGAAATAGAGCAAATAATTCTGATGACAAGAGTTTTGACATTGTTTACAAGTGTGTCAATCTTTATGTACAGTTGTGCTCATAAATTTACCCTGGCAGAATTTGGGAATTTCTTTGGCCATTTTTTAGAAAATATGAATGATAGTGGTTGAATGGAGCCATTTATTGTGAAACAATTGTGTTTACTCTTTTTAAATCAAAATGCAAACAGAAACTAACCAAATGACCCTGATCAAAAGTTACCTCAGTTCTTAATACCGTGTATTGCCACCTTTAACATCAACAGCTGAAGTCTTTTGTGGTAGATGGTAAATTTGCCTTTTCTTCTTGGCGAAAAGCCTCCAGTTCCTGTAAATTCTTAGTCAGTCCTACAAAAACTGCACATTAGAGATCTCCCCAGAGTAACTCATTGAAATTGAGGTCAGGAGACTGAGATGTCCAGTTCAGAACCTTCACTTTATGCTGCTGTAGCCAATGACAGATCGATTTGGCCTTGTGCTTTGGATCGTTGTCATGTTGGAACGTCCAAGTACGTTGTGCAGCTTCCAGGCTGATGAGTGCCAGTATTTTCTGATAACATGTAGCATTCATATTTTCCTGAATTGCCATTACTACGCTTTTTGGTATTTGCGTAGTAATGGCTTTCTTCTGGAAACTCAACCATTGCAGCACATTTTTCTCTCTCATTCTTTGTGCATCTTGAAACAGCCATACCACTTTTATTTTCAGAGAGTCCTATAATTCAGCTGAAGTTATGTTGGTTTTTCTGTGCATCCCTAAGTATTATCTTGGCAGTTGAGGCTGAGATTTATGTTGGCCTACCTGACCTTGGTTTGGTTTCAACAGAATTGCTAATTTTGAACACTACTGATTGGCTTACTTAATTCCTTGTGTTGCACTGGCTTAGGGTGGTTAGAAACTACAGGCAAGCTTTAATAACAAAGCCAGTCAGTCAATGTAGGTCCATTAGCCGCAGGCCAGATTTTATTTACAATAATTTAAAGAAACTAATTACAAAAAAAGTGTTTGCAGTGGAGGCAAACTAAGCGTGAAGAAGGAAACAAAGTTAAAAACACAACAATAACTATTTTTCCCCAACAGAAAACACCCAATACAGGTGCCAACACCACAAAAATCAAATAATATTACAACCTTAAGCGGACCTCCACCAGCAGACTAGCCATCTCTACACCACAGCCCACCAACTGCAGAGTATTTTTATCACTATATATATAAAAAGCAACGTTTCTGTAAATAAACAGTGCAATTAATAAAATTCCTAAACAAATACAGTGTAATACAGTTTAAAACATTCATACCTGAACCATGGACTAATAATAATCTGTTAGGACACTTTGAAACAAAATACTTAACATTAAAATACAATTTTAGTTAAAATGTCATTTAAACCTCTTTTAACAAGGTTACAATTTCAGTTACTAATTAAAAAAAGACTCGATGCTGCGTAGCATTATGCTATGAAGAACGAGAATACCAACGGCACTGCACTGTAAGTGTCTGGAACTCCCAGGTTGGGAAGTGTGCACAAACACATAAGAGGTCTCAAAAACGGTTTTGGGATGATGACTCAAGAAAATGCAACCGCATGCAATGCCGCATCACAAAGTCGCTGCAGAGGGGCACCTTTTGCTAGAGCTGTTGAAGCTGCAACCCCCCTTGTGGAATGAGCCCTTACACTTATGGATAAAGTTTGACCGCACGCCTCATAGGCCAGGGCAATTGCATCCCTCACCCAACGTGATATAGTTTGCCTGGTGGCTGCAGCCCCCAGGTTGCAGCCATCAGGTTGCAGCCCCTGTAGCATACGAACAGCGGTTCAAACTTACGCCACTGGCTAGTGCGGTGGGCACGTACTGGACACAGTAAGTGAAGTCTCCCCTGCTCTGGTGTTGCAAATGGCGGAGGACAGAAGGCTTCAAGGAAGATAATAAGGGTGAGGGAGCAAAATGGCTTTGACCAGCTCAGGGGCAAAGTCTAGGCAGGATTGAGGAACTGACAGAACCTGCAAATCCCCAAATCCTCTTAAGAGTGGTAAAGGCTGCCAGAAAAACATCTTTAGAGTCAGAAGCCTGACAGACGCAGACTCTAGCGCTTCAGAAGGAGTGCCCTAAAGCACTACAAAGCGACGTACAAGTGAGGAAAACATCGGAAGCAATTTTAACATCACAAGGTAACAAAAAGCATAAATGCACCACAAACTAGTCAGTTAGAACCCAGCACAGTATACAAGGCGAAGAATAAGAAAGATTTTTTTTTTGTATTTATTTATTTATTTTTAAATAGAAAGGAAGTAGAATTCAGTGTTTTTCAGTCAGGTGTTGATGGAAGAGATGTGTTTTCAGACGTTTTTTAAAGATGGCTACAGAATCTGCTGATCTTGTAGCAGCAGGTAGATCATTCCACCAATGTGGAGAAAGTACGTGAGAGTGATTTTTTTTCCTTTTTGGGATGGTACCACCAGACGTTGTTCATTTGCAGAGTGGAAGGATCTGGTAGCTCTAGTGTGCAGCCTCAACTGCTTGGCCCCTCGAATGAAGCGGGCAGCTAGAGGGTGTCTTCCTATCAAGACCCCGTCAATCAAGACCTTAAGACCGCGCCCCAGCTCGTGAGGGATGCATCTGTCATTAGCATTATGCGACGACAACATGGACCTAAAGTGGGACCCAAAGTGAGAAACTGGGGTCTGAACCAAATAAATAGGGTACGAAGCCCTCGGTGCGTAACCCTTATTTGCTTCAGGGGGTTGGCCTTTGGATGAAACCCCCTGGCTCTATGCCAAAGCTGAAACAGTCTCATGTGCAGAAGGCCCAAAGGAATCCCTGTGGATGCAGATGCCAAGAGACCTAATATTCTTTGAAAGAAGTGCACAGTCACTTCCTGGCCTAGCCTGATAGCCTTCAGGGTAGTTAAATTGGACTTGACACATGCAGGAGACAGATGTGCCTGCATCTCGGTTGAGTCCCAATCAACCCCTAATTATGTTGTACTCTGGGCAGCAGAGAGAACACTCTTCTTGGCGTTGAGCCTCAACCCTAGAGATTTGAGACGAGCTAGAACAACATCCCGATGCCGAAGCGCTAGCTCCTGAGACTGAGCTAATCTAAGCCAGTTGTCTATGTTATTCAAAATGCGGATGCCCTGGAGTCGCAAAAGAGCCAAGGCTGCCTCCATGCATTTTGTATACGTACAGACTGACAAGGCCAGGCTGAACGGAAAAACACGATACTGGTACGCTTCGCCATCAATCTCAAAAAGTGATTTCTTGAACAGCTGGAAGAGCAATTTGCAAATAATCTCATAAAAAAAATCTGAGTCTGAGTCTGGAGAAATCTTTCATATTCAGTTTATTTGAGATTATTTTAAAAAGACAGCTGGTACAAAACATACATGTTGAAATAAGATACATAATGTCCAAAAAGCCGTGAATAGACATGTAAACATATTACAGAATGAATGAATAAAAATAAATGTGCAAAATGAACCACCTCCTGCAAGTCCATCCTCAGCCCCGTACTGTATGAAAACAGTGTCTATGTAATGGTGAATATTTGATCATTGCTTTATTGCCCTGTCCATAACATTCCCTTAATTTTACCCCACAAATAGACAAACAAAAATTCTTCCTGGTGCTCCATGCGATCTGTGTTTTGAAATTCATATTTCCCCTAAATAATTGCCCCTCTTCTGCTCGGTGAAAATTCTTTTTCGAAGAGAGGTGCAGGTACAGTATTTTTTCATATCCATTGTAAGTTCCACTGATGAAAATGGCAAGAAATGGAAAATTTTGTGGAAATAAGTGTCATGGACTGGATTACTTACTTTAGTATAAGTTTTTACAATCAAAACATTCATAAATCCTGGTTTCACTGACTAGAGTATCATTAAATCACGTGACCCGTGTTTCAGAATCTGCAGAGTCACAATGAGTTTGATAGCTTTTCTAAACCACGGGTAGAGCATGGCATAGATCAGAGGGTTTAGACAGGAGTTTATAAGCGCTACAAAAAGCATTACTATTTCAATCGGAGTACCAAGTATCAGGATGTTGGTCCCAGAGTAGGCCACACAATAATATGGACAGTAACACAAAAGATACACAAGCACAACTACACCCAGGTTCCTGGCAGCTTTAATCTCAGATTTCTTGGACGTCCTGGATGTTATGGCTGTAACACGAGAACGCATGGCTTGGGCCTGAGAGACAGCTACCACAAATACTCTTAAATATAAGACTAAAATGACAGTAACTGGGATTACAAAAGATAAAATGATGTCAGCTTCTTTTGAAAAGTAAACCATACATTCTCCCTGGCAAGATTTATATTTGCCTGGATTTTTCAAATTGTCAAATGAAATAAAAATTGCAAAAATTAATCCATATATCTAACAAACAGATATACTGATACTGACTACTTTGTCATTCATTCTGGTTTGATAATGTAAAGGATCAATGATGGAGTATCCCTCCGATAAGTAGCGATCCACTGAAATGAGAACAACAGTTCCCACTGACGATGCAATAAAAGTACCAGGCAAAAGGTAACAAAGAGCACACAAAACATCTCCAAAATACCAGCAGCTTCTCCACATGTATCCCATGGCTGGTATCGCCACAAGACCAACGAGGAAGTCTGAGACAGCCAGAGAGAGGAGGATGAGGTTAGTGGAAGAGTGCAGCTGTCTGCAGAGAAAAGAAACAGAGGAGATAGTATTTTGATTTGGGCACTTTGACTTTAAAAAGACATAATGAAAGACAGGAGATGAGAAAGAACTCAACTTGGGCTCTCTGTATAGAATAGAGTTTGGGTTGTAAATGGACAAAGTGAACTTTTATACTTTTGTCATTTGTTTTACTCACGTTCAAGTTAAACTATTGCAAATATTGCGTTACAGCATTTTATCGCTCAGACAAAAAGACATTTCAAATCATTATGTTTCCAAATTCAGTAACTACAGCAACAGGTAATCACCAAGAAATCATCTTCACTATTTGTTCAAAAACCTGCATTACATTAAGGATATATTAAGACCACACATGTCACCAGCATAAAACATTTGTCTTGTTGAGAGTCCTCTATTTACCTGAAGTGAGCGATGGAGATTATGACCAGCAGGTTGAGAGTGGTAGTGAGCAGAGAGATGAGGGACAGCAGGGCATAAACGAGACGAGCCTCAGAAGTGTCGCTCTGAGGCTTTCTGCACGAGGTGTTGAGAAGATGTGGGAAGCAAAGTTGTGCCTCTACAGTCTCCATCATCAAAGAGGCAGACTCATCAAGCAGTAATATATCTCCAAACTGCTCACGTACAATGGATTGTCCCCTCTTTTAATTCCCACTGCTTAATCCCACAGCTCCACCATTAATAAATAACACAGTGTAGTTTAGCTTTTATTCAAAACCAAACTATTATTAATTTTATTATTCTCACCAAACTATTTCACATATTCACAAACATGGTTAAATGTTTTTATTACTTATAGTTTATATAGTTCCAAACGGTTCAGAAGCCCTTTATGAAGAGAGTAAAAACAAGGACATGACGTTGCACAGCATGGCGCAGTCGGGGCCCCACCCTGGAGCCAGGCCTGGGTTTGGGGCTCGAATGCGAGCACCTAGTAGCAGGGCCTCTCCCTACAGGGCCCGGGCGAGCTCAGCAAGTGGGGCCGACCTCACATGGACCACCTGCAGGAGTAATCGTAAGGGGCTGGCGTTTAGTGGATTGGGCAGCAGTCGAAAGCAAGGCCTCTGACGACTAAATCTTTGGACATGGAAATTGACCTTAGAGACGTGGAAAATCACCTCACTGGCGGGAAAGGAGCCTGAGCTTCTGCTCCAGTGGTGGACGAAGTACACAAACCAAGTACTTGAGTCAAAGTACAGATACACTAGGTAAAATATTACTTCAGTAAAAGTAAAAGTACTCCCTTTTAACTTTCACTTGAGTAAAAGTACAAAAGTATTTGCCTTCAAATGTACTTAAGTATCCAAGTACTATCATTTATTATGGCTATAATGCCCTTATAATTTTTGTCAGTCTCTTGCCCCCTTTAGGTGCCAGGAATTATTTAAAAAATACAGATTTTTTAGATCCAAATTTCAAAAGGCTGTGGTTTGAAAATGATACGAGATAGAGTCCTACTCTAAACTACAAAAATGTCAGGTATGACCCAAAGTATTTAAGTAAATAAAATTTAAGCATCTAATTTGCATCTAATTTGCATACCATGAAATTATATATTGGCGGTTATGTTTTTTTCAGTAAATACACACTAATAAAAATATTAGAATAGTTTTTTTTCTTTTTCTGAAATAAAGAATACAACTTCTAATAAACCATAACTAGTAAAACGTATGCAAATAGTTATGAGAAATATACACATGTACTGTATGTGTGTGGTTGCAGTTGCTTAATCTTTTCTTATCCATCCATGTGGCATAGTTAGTAGTTTTTTAGAGTGTGGGACCTCTCATAAAGCACAGCACACAGCCATCACTTTTATTACGATCGCTGCTTTGATTAGCGCATTCTCTCTGACTATGTTTACCCCTGCCTCTCCCTCTTCTACTGGGTGAAGTGTCAGGATGAACAACACGTATTTGTCCCAAACAGCATTATTGCCGAAACTCCCTGTCACTACCGCGGCCACGCCGAGTAGGCTACACACGCCCCGGCTTCTATCACCTGCGCGCTAAAGGTAAAGCTGCAGGTGCTACGTGACACACGGCTTCCCTTTACAACATCCCCTCACGACTAGTTTGCTCGTTTCTTTCACTGATGTTTGGTAAATGTGGGAAAAACAGCATGTGCTTTATGAGAGACGCTGAGAAAGGCACGAGCAGCGGCTCCGCTGTCCAAGCTACACACAGAATGAGGCTTCTATTGAGCCGGTCTTGACACTACCACTGAGACGCGTCTTTGAGGTCTTCTTCTACAAAAATATTTAACGGAAACACAAGGAACGACTAATTTTGCAAAATGTACTTGAGTAAAAAGTAAGATATTTGACGTTGAAATGTAGTGAAGTTAAAGTAAAAAGTATCCCTTAATGGAAATACTTAGTAAAGTACAGATACTGGAAAAAACTACTTAAGTACAGTAACGAATTACATTTACTTCGTTACTGTCCACCACTGTTCTGCTCCAGGTACCAACTGGAGATAGTTGGGCTCACCTCTATGCACAGCTTAGGCTCTGGACCCACTTGAGAGAGGCTGGAATCTCCAGATCCAGTAAGATGAATAAAAGATGACTTGGATGTTGCCTTTGCCAGTTTCAGGGCCAGGCTTTGATGACTAAGAGCAGTGCAGTTTTTGTGGAATGGCCACTCTTGAACCCAGACTGTTTGCGGTCCAGAAAGTTGTTCCGTGTGAGAAAAGAGGAGAGCTGGTTAAACACAACTCACTCCAGAGCTTTGGCAATGAAGGGAAGGAGGGAAACTGGTCTGTAGTTTTCTAAACCCGAAATTATAATGAATGTAATGTATTTCTCCAAGATAAAATGCACAAATGCCATTGGAGCTCGGAGTGAGGTGGAGGTGGGCGTGGCAGATGAGAGGGCACTGACAGAGAGAGAGTGTCCAGAAGGAGAGAGCAGGAGAGGGAGGAGGCCTAGACTGGGGTCTGGACGAGAGGAGGATGACATCATGACTGACCGCTTCAACTAACAGGTCAGGTACATAAACACACATACGTATACACACACACACATGCACGCGCACGCATACACACAAACAAACACACGGACCACATGAGAGACACACATCTACAGAGTTTGGATCTATGAAGGGTGCATAGCTTTGTGGAGCTGGAGAAGCTGCAATGGAATGGTTTGCAGCCGAGTGTAAGGCTGCTGGAATGAGAATCAGCACCTCCAAGTCCAAAGCAAGGGTTCTCAGTCGGAAAAGGGTGGCTTGTCTCCTTCAGGTTGGTGGAGAGTTCCTGCCTCAAGTGGAGGATTTTAAGTATCTTGGGGTCTTGTTCACGAGTAAGGGAAGGATGGAACGGGAGATTGACACACAGATCGGTGCAGCTTCTGCAGTGATGCAATCGATGTACCGGTCTTTTGTGGTGAAGAAGGAGTTGCTTTCTATTTACTGGTTTATCTACGTTCCAACTCTCACCAATGGTCATGAGTTGTGGGTCATGACCAAAATAACAAGATCCCAGATACATACGCTTGAAATTAGCTTTCTTCGTAGGGTGGTTGGGCGCTCCCTTAGAGATAGGGTGAGGAGCTCGGCCACTTGGAGGAGCTTAGGTGGCTTCGGTTCTGTTCTGGATGCCTCCTTGGACGCCTTACCGGGAAGGTGCTCCAGGCACATCCCACCGGGAGGAGGCCCCGGGGAAGACCTACAACAAGCTGGAAGGACTATGTCTCTTGGTTGGCCTGGGAACGCCTCGATATTACCCCGGAAGAGCAAGAGAGGAAAGTCTTGGCGTCGCTGCTAAGACTGCTTAGACTGCTTCTCCTGCGACTTGGCCCCGGATAAGCAGAAGAAGATGGACACTCTGCCTTCTACATCTTTGCTATTAGGTAAATGGGAGCTGTGGCTCTAAAGTGACAGTAAATTTATTGTAACCTTTTCTAATCTAATTTAGAGATTGATATGTGGAAGAGGTCAGTTTTATGTTTCATATCCAAGTAGCCTTTTTAACAAATAACCCCATACAACAAAAGAAATGGCCCTTAAGTTGCGTAGAAATTAGTATAGACCTGCTAATGGAAAATCTGGCCATACGGGAAACTTTAATTGATGGGGAAAGTGTGTGTCTTGTACCTAGACAAATGTGTTGGTTTTCCACTGGAAAGGCTGTAGGTGAAGCACAGACACTCAATACTAGTCGTTGCTTTCATAGAGATCCTTGCACAGATAACTCAACTCCAAGCCTCACCTCAAGGCTAATATCTGGCATTGTTGTTGCATGTGTAACCCCTGGGATATTTTAGTATTTTCATGCTTTTATATTGGGTATAATCCAGGGTATATTACAATGCATTGTAATATCTAATTTATTATACAATATTACTAATTATAGTAAGAATGGTCTTCAACCATTGTAGTCTTATCTTTTTTTGCCCTGACTTAGCGTTTTGACTTGCAGCTGCCTAAGGAGCAACTCTCGGCTGCCCTTTTGGATGAATCTTTTGGACTATATTGTGCTTTATAATGGACCTTGTTGCAATACTGAGCAATTCACGCCTCTTACCTTAGCTGCCCTTCATTGCCCATCATTACAGACTGGTAAACTGTGTGTAGAAGAGTAATGTGCACCCGCGTGGTTACACTGGAGGCCACCATGTTTTAGACTTCCCCCGTGGCCTTCCGCTCATGAGTTTAGACAGGCCTGCAACATTAAGAAAGACTAAAATACCGAAACCTTAGAATAAACATTAAAGCTTTACTAAACAATTTTGGTGGGCCCACAACTTGTGTGACTTGACATATTGTTCAAATTACAACGTGTTTAAAACTCTTTACATGGTTTTGGTTTATGTGCTCAAGTACAAACCCAATTCCTAAAAAGTTGGGACACTGTACAAATTGTGAATAAAAACAAAATGCAATAATGTGGAAGTTTCAGATTTCAATATATTTCATTCAGAATACAACATAGATAACATATCAAATGTTGAAAGTGAGACATTTTGAAATGTCATGCCAAGTATTGACTCATTTTGGATTTAATGAGAGCTACACATTCCCAAAAAGTTGGGAAATAATAATAATAATAATAATAATTGTTATATTTATATAGCGCCTTTCCAGAGCTCAAGGATGCTTTACATATCAATTATTCATTCACTCCACAGTCACACACTGGTGGTAGTAAGCTACATCTGTAGCCACAGCTGCCCTGGGGCAGACTGACAGAGACGTGGCAGCCATTCCGCGCCTACGGACTCTCCGACCAACACCTTCAACATTCTTACACATTCATACGAGGCAAGGTGGGTTGCCGTCTTGCCCAAGGACACAACGACAGTATGAACTGTGGGGAGCAATCGAACCTACTACCTTCCGGTTGAAGGACGGCCGCTCTACCACTGAGCTACTGCCCCCCCACGGGAAAGGTAGCAATAAGAGGCCGGAAAAGTTAAAAACATTCATTTTCTACCGCTTACTCCCGTTAGGGGTCGCGTTGACTGGAGCCTATCCCAGCTGCTTTGGGCCTGAGGCAGGGTACACCCTGGACAGTGGCCAGATAGTCACAGGGCTGACATTTAGAGAGAGACAGTGACAGACAGACAACCATTCACTCACATTCATTCACTAGGGACACATTAGAGTTGCCAATTAACCTATACGCATGTCTTTGGACGGTGGGAGGAAGCCAGAGTACCCGGAGAGAACACACAGTAACACGTGGAGGACATGCAGACTCCTCACAGAAAGACCAAAGTGTTTGAGTTGGCCGGGTTTTGAACCCACGACTTTCTTGCTGTGAGGCAGGAGTGCTAACCACTCTGCCACGTGCACCCAAGAACGTGGCCAAAAACAGTTAACACATATATAAGGAACAACTGGAGGATCATTTTGCAACTTATTAGATCATTTGGCAACATGCTTGGGAATAAGCCTCTCAGAGTGGCAGTGTCTCTCAGAGGTCAAGATGGGCATTCCCCCAATAATGCAGCAAAAAATAGTGGTGCAATATCAGAAAGGAGTTTCTGTGAGAAAAACTGCAAAGAGTTTGAAGTTATCATCATCTACAGTTCATAATAACCTCCAACTCGGGACTTGACTTGACTTGAGACACGATGACTTAAATGACTTGAGTGTTAATCACATCATGTTTTCAGTTTGAATTGAAATATATAAATTATTTTAAAAATAAATTTGATCCTGGAGCGCAGGCTGAGAATAGCGTTATCATGACTGGATCACGACACTATCATCAGTCATGCCCCTCGTACCTTACGCACACCACGCCCACATACAGTAGATCAGATATCACAACAACCGGAGGGGTACCAAGGGTCATCGCTTTCATTCCCAAGATGGCAAAAGGCGAACAGCGCGTTGCAAGACATGCAACATTAAAATCACAGACAGCCAGACGACAACCTCCAATTTTGTTTGTCAATTGAAGAGCCATTCTGCCCAGTAAGTGCTTGTCAATTTGTTAATGTTATCTGGTTAGTTGGTAGTAAGCTAATGTAATAATAGCTAAAGTAGCCACTAGCCATTAACCCTCATACCGTGTTGGGGACAAATGTGGGCAAAATAATTTTGATTTATTTAAAAAAAAAAATACTTCCATTGATCTGAGTGGTACTAGACTTACTGTAGTTACTTTTTCTAAGTTTGCCACCTGAACACACACACAGAAAAATGACTCAATTCTACAATGAAAAGGGTTAGTTCACTCAAAAATTACTTACCCTAGTGTCGTTTGACACCCGTAAGACCTCCGTTCATCTTCAGACACAGATGAAGATAGTTTTGTTGAAATCCGATGGCTCAGGCCTTCATTGACATCAATGTCATTTCCTCTCTCAAAACCCATAAAAGGCACTAAAGAGGTTGTTACAAAGCCTATCTCACTACAATAAATCTACAATCATTTTATGAAGCGATGAGAATAGTTTTTGTGCGTAACATAAGTAAATAAAATTTTTGGCATCTTTGACTTTGTATATAGTCTCACCTAACAGATATATTTTTTTAAATTACAATTTTAACTTGTGATAGTCAAAAACGTATGAGGTCAAATTCGTTTTATACAGTGGTTCATATACTTCAGCCTATATGCAGCCAGTGTTGGGAAAGTTCACTTTCTACAAGAACTAGTTCAAAGTTCAGTTCACAAATTTTAAAATGAACTAGTTCAGTTCAGTTCAAACTTCAAAATTTAGAAGTTCACAGTTCCAAAAATGAACTAGTTCATAGTTCTTTTTTTCCATATGTTGCTGCGAGCTATTATTTTTCAAAATTATTGCCACAGCCCATATACAGTAGAATCACAGACAGCAATTATTTTATCAGTTTTAACAATGAAGCTATGCGTTAGATTTCATTTTCATATCCAATTTTCAATCCTTATCCAACCAGGGTTTACATTAGCATTGAGGGGACATTGTTGCTTTAATGCTTTGTTGCTGTCCATTCACTCCACACTAGTGGCAGCTGCAGCTTTCAACCCTACAGTACATTCTCAAGAACATGAGGAAAAACGTGCTGCTTGAATGGTCTTTTTTAATGAGGAATTATTCAAAGAAAAACAGGACAGTAATCATTAAGGTGAAAACGTTCTTAAATTGTAATAATTTTCCATTGTCCAAATGCTAAAACAGAATATTGGAATCCTGGGAAAATAGACCAGGCAGGTTCAACAAACAAGTTACATCAGGGGTCCTGAATTAAAATCAGCCGAGGTCCGCTTAGTAACTTTCCTCACCGTGAGGGGTCCGGAAAATTTAATTAAAGGATATGTGTTTGAATATAAGTCTTTAAAGTAAAGTCTCATTTATTCCACACCTACAGCCTTTTAAACAAATGGAGATTAATGTAGATAATCCACTGTTTTCTGTATTTTATCCCTTGTTTACATGAGGAGGATGTTTGAGTGTTTAGCTTTCACCAAACACAGCTCACAGACAAAAGTAAAAAACTACAAAATCAAAAGAGGCTAAAGCTCAAGACCTGGTGGTTTATTGACAACAGCCTGGAATTCTACATATAATGCCTAATACTCCTTTAAAACATGTGTGAGAACATTTTAAATACATACAAAAAATCATAAATTCAAGCCAAAACATATTTGTTAAACAAATGTGACAAAGATGCCTGTCATGATCTCTTTCTATTGTCATTCCTCTGAAAACAACAGGAACAAGGGGAAAAGTACTGAGCATTTCTTTAGCATTAGCTGTTGCCAATAATTAACTGTTACTGTTTAATTTGCAGGTTCATCTTAAAACAAAATTTAGAATAGAAATATTTATTTCCTGTATTTTCTCCGTGTGGGGTAACATTTTAATTAAAATGCTTATGATTAGTTCTGTAACAGGATTTAGGATTCACACAGAAACTGACACAACTTAAGGAAGACTTAACATGTGTCACTCATCTCCAAACCCTCCTTTCACACCTTTTCTGTTTTTAATCACCCAAATAAACACATGTTAGGTTCAAATGAACGTGAATGTTAATTACTCACGTTTGTAAATTAGGTCAAATAAGTACCTAACTTACAACAGAATAAAGAAGTTGACAGACAAATGTACAACTCACCACATTATTAGACGTCCTCACTTTCCTCTGAGCTGAGTCTTTTTAATCCCGACATTAAAACTGTCCAGTCCTGGTTCAGTTCTGGATTCATTCTCTGATTATCAAAGCAGCCGGGACTAGAGGATAAAGGGCTGTTGTTCAGCTTTGACACTGACACGGAGCTGAATAAACTAAAATAAACGTTCCCTCTCCGTCCATAACGTCAGTTAATCTTTGTTATGTTTTGCCAAGGCTCAGCTTTTAGATTTTAGTCGTTTCTAATGCATTATCAGGCTACGCTAAACATGTTAAAATTTCCCGCTGCTCTGTCCGTAACCATAATAACCTGAGGACCCGCGCGTGTAGACGTAGCTGTCCTAGAAGTGCCGGTTCAAAAATATGTTTTACACAATGCGCTTGTTATTATGAATAATGTCTTGCGGTCCAGATCAAAGCCTCTCGAGGTCCGGATCCGGACCGCGGTCCGCCTATTAGTGACCTCTGAGTTACATGAATGAATTTAAATGATCATACGCCTTACTACATGCTGCTGTCGCCTCCATGCTTTATTTTTTATTTTTTTTGATGACGGGTCACGCATGCGACGGACGGCGGTGCGACACTGGTGGCTGGTGTTGCCAGGTTTGGTGTTTTTCCGCTACATATTACCCGTTTGCGGCTGGTTTGCGGTGTGTTTTAGCCGGGTTTTCGCCTGGAAGGCTCTATAGAAATCTGGCATCCTATTGAACGAAGTTAACCTGAAAGAGAGCGTGCCGTTCACAGACACCAGACTGAACGAGTTCACAGTAACGTTCATCAGGCAGTAATACAGCACGTTCAGTTCACGTTCGCCCAAAATATGAACGAGTTCATGAACTATCGTTCATTGAACGCGTTCAGGCACAACACTGTATGCAGCCATTGAGTATAGCCATCTAGTGGCTTTTTATATTACTGCTTTTTTGTTAATTTACAGTTTTTCTCGATTGCTAAAACACATTTCTTGAAAGCAGCTCACCTTTTCTCTTAAACTGTGAACACACAACTCAATTTTCAAGCTACATTTACAAAACCTCAGACACTTCTTGCAAATCCAAACTTTCACCTCAAAACAGTTCAATCTGTGCTCAAAACTGAACTATGTTGTCAAATCGTGCCCCGAGTCAATCAAAATTAAAAAAACTACTGAACAGTCACTAAACACTACGTAGAAAAATAGAAAACACAATACTCAGGACATGAAGCTGGTGAAATAAATGTTTATTGTTCACTGTAGGCTAAATGCAAGTTGCAAAAAAAAAAGTGCATTTAGCACTTGTACAAAAAGACAAAACAGAAATCTTGTGCATTTACATGTACTGTATCACTTTTAAAAACAAACAGAAATCATACGTGCTTACCACTTGTGTACAGTAAGCCTATGTATACTGTAAATATAAAGTACAAAAAATACAAATAAGTGAATTATTCAGCCACAGCATCATGTCTCCGTACTGGGTCAGGCCACAGGACTTCATCCACATCACAGGCCACATTTTGTCTGGCCAGGCAACGGGGAAAAAAAACCCTGGCATGCCGTATCCAGGCTTGGCATGCCTCCACACCTATGTCACCACAGGCAAGTCCATGGCTTGCAGGAGATTTACCCTGGTGTAAGGTTGGCATTCATATACCTTCCACCGCCATGAGGAGAAGAATTCCTCAATGGGGTTTAGGAAAGGAGTGCGGTGGAAGGCAAAGATTGATAAAATCTTGGTTCATATTGAACCACTCTCTAACCTGGAGGGCTCTGTGAAAACTCACATTATCCCAAACAACCACATAGATGGGATGCTCATCCTGCTGCCCCAACAGAGCATCTCGCATGTTATTGAGGAAAATGAGGAGCTGGTGAGTGTTGTAGGGCCCCAGGTTGGCATGATGGTGGACAACCCCATGATTGCTGATGGCAGCACATAATGTGACATTGCCACCACGCTGCCCAGGAACACCAACAATGGCCCGATGGCCAATCACATTACGGCCTCTCCTTCTCCTTTTGGTGAGATTAAACCCAGCTTCATCCATATAGATGTATTCATGGGGTCTTTCCATTGCATCCAGTTCAAAAACCCTCTGTAGAAATAGATATAGTTCTGTAAGTGATACGGAAAGTGATTTAGGCCACTACAGTAAATCACTACAGTAATCAACATTGAATGTGTCTGGATGTATGCCAACCTGTACATACTCACAATGAGTTTGATAGCTTTTCTAAACCACGGGTAGAGCATGGCATAGATCAGAGGGTTTAGACAGGAGTTTATAAGCGCTACAAAAAGCATTACTATTTCAATCGGAGTACCAAGTATCAGGATGTTGGTCCCAGAGTAGGCCACACAATAATATGGACAGTAACACAAAAGATACACAAGCACAACTACACCCAGGTTCCTGGCAGCTTTAATCTCAGATTTCTTGGACGTCCTCAATAAGATTGAGTGTGTGAGTGAGTGAGTGAGTAAGAGTGAGTGAGAGCGTGAGCAAGTAAGATTGAGTGTGTGAGTGAGTGAGAGTGAGTGAGTAAGTAAGTAAGAGTGAGTAAGTAAGATTGAGTGTGTGAGAGAGTGAGTAAGTAAGATTGAGTGAGTGAGTGAGAGTGAGTTAGAGTGAGTGAGAGTGACTGAGTGAGAGAGTGAGTAAGTAAGATTGAGTGTGTGAGTGAGTGAGAGTGAGTGAGTAAGAGAGAGAGAGAGAGTGTGAGTGAGTAAGTAGAAGTGTGTGAGTGAGAGTTATTGAGAGTGAGTGAGTAAGAGTGAGTGTGTGAGTGAGTAAGAGTAAGAGTGAGTCAGAGTGTGAGTGAGTGAGTGAGAGTGAGAGAGCGTGTGAGAGAGTGTGAAAGAGTAATAGTGAGTAAGAGTGAATGAATGAGTGAGTGAGTGAGAGAGTGAGTAAGTAAGATTGAGTGTGTAAGTGAGTGAGAGTGAGTGAGTAAGAGTGAGTGAGTGTTAGAGTGAGTGAGAGTAAGAGAATGAGCAAGATTGAGTGTGTGTGTGAGTGAGTGAGTGAGAGTGAGTGAGTGAGTGAGTGAGTGAGTGAGTGAGTGTGAGAGTGAGTAAGTAAGATTGAGTGTGTGAGTGGGTGAGTGAGAGTGAGTAAGATTGACTGAGTGTGTGAGTGAGAGAGAGTGAGTGTGAGTGAGTGAGTGAGAGTGAGAGAGTGTGAGTGAGTAAGTAAGAGTGAGTGTGTGAGTGAGTGAGAGTGAGTGGGTAAGAGTGAGTAAGAGTGAGTGAGAGTGAGAAAGAGAGTGAGAGAGTGTGAGTGAGTAAGTAAGAGTAAGTGTGTGAGTGAGAGTTATTGAGAGTGAGTGAGTAAGAGTGAGTAAGAGTGAGTCAGAGTGTGTGTGAGTGAGTGAGTGAGTGAGAGTGTAAATTACACAACATGTCTCCAAACAAACAGCAGCTCAGCTGAGTGAGTAAGTGAGAGAGTGAGTGAGAGTGTAAGAGAGTGTGAGGTGGTGAGTGAGTGAGTGAGTGATTGAGAGTGAGAGAGTGTGAGAGTGTAAGTGAGTGAGTCAGTGGGTAAGAGTGAGAATGTGAGTGAGTGAGTGAGAAAGTGTGTGAGTGAGTGAGTGAGTGAGTGAGTGAGTGAGTGAGTGAGTGTGAGAGTGATTGAGTGAGAGTGTAAGTGAGTGAGTGAGTGAGTGAGTGAGTGAGTGGGTGAGAGTGAGAATGTGACTGAGTAAGAAAGTGTGAGTGAGTGAGTGAGTGAGAGTGTAAGTGAGTAAGTGAGAGTGAGTGAAAGCGTGTGTGTGAGTGAGTGAGTGAGTGAGTGAGGGAGAATGAGTGAGTTTGAGTGAGTGTGAGAGTAAGAGTGAGTGAGAGTGAGAAAGTGTGAGTGAGTGAGTGAGTGAGTGAGTGAGTGAGTGAGTGAGTGAGTGAGAGTGAGAGTGTGAGTGAGAGTGAGTGAGTGAGAGTGAGTGAGTGAGAGAGTGAGTGAGTGAGAGTGAGTGAGTGAGAGTGACTGAGTGAGAGTGAGTGAGTGTAAGTGAGTGACTGAGTGAGAGTGAGTGAGAGAGAGAGTGTGAGTGAGTGAGAGTGAGTGATTGACTGTGAGAGTGAGTGATAGTTAGTGAGTGAGAGTGAGAGAGTGTGAGTGAGTAAGTAAGAGTGAGTGTGTGAGAGTAAGAAACCAACTCTGTGTTTTGTAGCATATGAGGGTATGTTTGTATAAACATATACCAGATTAATTTTAATAATTTTAATAATTCATTTTGATATTAATATTAATTTATTAAAATTTATTTTTGATTAAAAAGGGGCGCCACTCTAGTTTTTAACAGGTCCAGAGAAACTGTTTAATCTAGTCTCATTAATCTAAAAGGAGGAGAATTCTCCTAGTTTTCAAACATTTCTTAATAAAAACAGAAAAACATTAATGTTTTTTAGGGTATTTTATTAAAAATTACAGAAAGGAAAAGGATTAACAATACATGGGATAACAGGAATAAACACATGGGATAAACATTTGCTTGTGAACCAAAGGAATGTTTAGACATGTTAATCTAAATGATGGAAACTTAACAAAGTGGCTTTTAACGGAGGAGATGGCAGTTTCGGCTAGAGTTTGGGCAGAGGACATGTAACGACACCAAGGCTGTTGTGTGTCACGTGCGGACTTACTCTGTAGTCAGCGGGGCTGGCCCGGTTCGGTGGGCCTCCGGAGTCCGAGGCGAGAGTTCTGGATGTTTTCCAGAGGTTTCGTTGAGTACTGAGAGTTCCACACATCGGGGTTTGCAGCCCTGGGAAGAGAGATAGGGCGTCCTGTTGCTGTCCAAGTTAGCGCTGCCTGGGCCTCCGTGTACCGTGTAAAAGTTTGAGTTTGTGTAAGTTATTGCAATGTCCATGAAAGAGTTCTCAGCTGTTGCTTTGCTGGTTAAAAACTTGCTTCTGCGCGTGCTCTTTTGGGGAGAGCACGCATTAGCAGGCACGGTTCTTAAAACAAAGAAAATTTAACTCGTACTAACACGAGGCTCGAAGCTTTGGCGATGGTTTGGGAAAACTTCCCAGGCAATGGGGAGTGGGCCACAAGCAGGAAGAGGAAGATTTTTGGCTAGCAGCCAGTTTTTATCAACTTTGAGCCGGGGGCGTGTCCTATGCGATCTTCCGGCGGAAGGTGAAGTCACTTTGGAACATTTTAAATGGAGTTAAACTAAAGTTTTTAAAACATTCCTTTTGTTTCACCATATTTTCCTTGGTTTTCATAAAACACACCAAAAACATTTGTACTTGTAGGATTATACAAAGAAAAGGTAGAGTATTATGAATATGTAGAATATTGTTGAAACATTCATTACGTTTCATTAAAACAAAACGGAAACTGCACACAAAATGGGATGAGAAGTTATTTGGTGACAACTCCACATCCTGGAAAAGAACAGTATAAACAGCACAATATCAAAAATACATTTTCCTTTATGCAATAATTACGAAATTGTCTTTAGATGATTGGATAGAGTCACTTGTCCATTTAACCACCAGGGGGTGGTGTTTTGACCATTGTAGAAAGTCTGTTTTCAAAGACACTTTGGCCGTCCTTTTATCTGAAAGAAAACAGTGTTAACCCAGTCCTCTTCCAGACTTTAGATACAAGCTTGTCTCTGAAGGCCTCTGGCAATGATAGAAAAGACAGGACAGTTAATCCGTGGGGATTCCGAGGGCTGATCTGCTACAGTTTTCTGTAGCACTCTTGGTTGCACACTTGCCCCACTTCTTTACACAGAGTTCAGACGTTTGGTCCCTTTCCCTTTACGCACAGACCACTTTCGGTGTCCCTTCAGAGTGGACCTGCCGATCTATGGCTGTCCCGTAGTCACACAAAGTGGACATCAAACAATCAAATGACCCGTGTTAAAATAATTTTTAGTTCAGATCAATGATTGAGACGATGGAGACAGCAGGTATAATTTAGAATGAATGGTCAGGTTTAATTCTTGCAAGAATGAAACAAATCAGACAGCATGTAACGTAAAGGTAAACGATACATAAACAATACAGATTTTATATTATGCTGTTTGTGCGGTGGTACAAGGCTCTGAGGAATTAGATATTCTTTCAAAAACGAGTCTGACTAAGTCCAGCTGCTGTTTGTGGCCTGTCATTGTCTCAGAAACATTAATGTGGTTTGGTCATGAGTGTGTTTTATGTCTTTGCTGAAGCCACTAACAGTAAAGACCAAGTGTGGCTTCACATAAATATTTGGTGTTGGTAAATGTTGGTCCTTTTTAATAATTAAGTAATGGGTAAAAAAAAAGCTACAATTGTTCTTAGACTGGTATTTCTATGTGTTTGAATTTTACTAATAAAATCCTGTCTAATATCTCTCAAATGGGATACCATGTATTTTAAACTGTATATTTACCATGGATTTACACAAGTCTGTTTTGTTAGCTCTAGGAAGCCAAGATAGTTGTCATGTGTAAATTGATCCATAGTGCTGGAGACAGAAATGAGAATGAGACCCTTTCCTTTTTTAACTTAGTATGTCCATGAGATCAAAATATGAGAGGCATAAACATAATCAGTCTTCTTGTCCAATGCAACATACAGTATTTCTGACTGCTTTATTTGTGATTCCAAAGAAAAAGATATTGACGGTACTGCAATTCCAGTAGTAGTCATCAGATGGTATTTTCTAATAGTACTGTGTAAATGCAGGGTTGTTTATTAATGATAGACGGACAACTTACTACCATTTTGGTTCAGTATTGTATCAGTATACGTAGATCAAGTCAATGAACCTGATTTGCAAAATGAATAAGTCCTCCACATATCACCAAAAGAGAACATGATTTACTGGCAGGATCTGGGGCGGCAGTAGCTCAGTGGTAAAGCGGTCTTCCTTCAACCGGAAGATAGGCGGTTCGATTCCCGCTCTCCCCACAGTTCATACTGTTGTTGTGTCCTTGGGCAAGACACTTAACCCACCTTGCCTCCAGTGGCTGTAACACTGGTAACTACACTAGAACAATGTAAGTCGCTTTGGATAAAAGCGTCAGCTAAATGAATAAATGTAAATGTAATCTGAAGAAAGTTGCAAATACAAGTAACAGTAAAAAACATTTTTGATATTGCAGTTTTGATATTTATTTTTACAACATATATTTTTACAAGTATATACTTGGTATAACTACATTAACATATGCATTTGATACAAAAACTTGAACAACTTGGTGAAAAGGGGGCACAGTGGCTCAGTGGTAGAGCGGTCGTCCTTCAACCGGAAGGCAGGCGGTTCCATTCTCGCTCTCCCCACAGTTCATACTGTCGTTGTGTCCTTGGGCAAGACACTTAACCCCCCTTGCCTCCAGTGGTGTTCCAGCTGTAACACTGGTGAATGGAAACTTAATGTAAGTTGCATTGAATAAAAAGCATCTGCTAAATGTAAAAACGTAACACTGGTGAAAGGAAACTTCATGTAAGTCACTTTGGATAAAAGCATCTGCTAAATGTAAAATCTTTTTCTGTTTGGCTATAGTGTCACACAGTGTATTTTTGTGCCAGAAAATGGTCATTAATAAATAGATGTTTTCAATGCAAGAATTGATATGAATTTGCACAGAACAAAAACATTGGGAAGTCCTAGAGGATCATTAAATCACTTGATCCATGTCTTAGTATCTGCAGCGTCACAATGAGTTTAATAGCTTTTCTAAACCAGGGATAGAGCAAGGCATATAAAAGAGGATTTATACAGGAGTTTAGAAACACAAGGTAAAACATTACAAGTTGTAGAGGAGCACCAAGTATTATGATTTTGGTCTCAGAGTATGCAACACAAAAGTACGGACTATAACACATAAGATACACAAGCACAACAACACCTAAATTCCTGGCGGCTTTAATCTCAGATTTCTTGGAAGCCCTGGAGGTTATGGCTGTAACATGAGAACGCATGGCTCGGGCCTGAGAGACAGCTACCACAAAGACTCTCAAATACAGAACTATGATGATGGTAATCGGGATGACAAAAGCCACAATAATGTTGGCTTCTCTGGCAAGATAAACCAAACACTCCCCGTGGCAAGATTTATGATTGTACTGATTTTTTAAGTTGTCAATTGAAATGGAAATTGCATAAAAAAAAGCATATATCCAACAAACAGAGATACTGATGCTGACCACTTTGTCATTCATTCTGGTTTGATAATGTAACGGGTCAGTAATGGCTAAGTAACGATCCACTGAAATGAGAACCACAGTTCCCACTGAGGCCATGATTATTGTAGAAGGTAGGAGATAGAACAAAGCACACAAAACATCTCCAAAATACCAGCAGCTTCTCCACATGTATCCCATGACTGGTATTACCATAAGACCAACAAGGAAGTCCGACACGGCCAGAGAGAGAAGGATGAGGTTAGTGGAGGAGTGCAGCTGTCTGCAAAGAAAAAAAGGATTTTTTTTTTATATATACACAATAGACAGCTGGAAAATTAGAAAGCTGTCAAAGCAAGGTTTTACCCTGCTATAACTCAAAATAACCTTTTAAAAAACATTTGTGAAACTTATCTAAAAGATTGAATATTTACAACCGCAGGGACTACACTGACACTGAGTAATTCTATAGTGTCTTTATTGCCTAATTGATTCTCCTTTTTTTCAAAATGTACATTCCCCTCTAGTGCTCAATTAGATTTGTCAAATTATTGCAGTTATTGGTGACCTTTTCCATTTCAGTTTGTAGTATGACACCACTTTCTTCCCAGGTCTTGTCATGAGTATATGTATAGCCCAATGTCCCAAACAAACAGCCAACAAGCATTATATTAGGTCTTTCTTTAAACCACAAGTCATCAGTATCAAACATTCTTTCTTGTCCTTTATTATATGTAGTTCTAACATTTTACTAGCATGGAACCTCTCTTGCTTAGAGTCCTCTAATTACCTGAAGTGTGAGATGGAGATGACGACCAGCAGGTTAAGTATGGCAGTAGGCAGAGAGATGAGGGACAGCAGGGCATAAACAAGATGAGCCTCAGAAGTGTTGGCCTTAGGCTTTCTGCACGAGCTGTTCAGGAGATGTGGGAAGCAAAGTTCTGTCTCCAGAGTCTCCATCGTCTGAACCACAAGCTCATTGAGCTGTAATATATCTCCTGACTGGTCATATCCGTGATGGACCGCCCTCTTTGTCAAATCCCACTGTACTTAAGATAAACACTGGGGATGTATTTGTTTGTGTTTACTTACTTTTGTAGTTTTAGTAGTGTGTCATTTGGGCTTTAAACCAAGGGCAAATGCTACAGGCCTATACTGCAGTGCAAAAGTACAAAACTGAGTGTTGAAGGAAATGTCTTGGGATGGGGAAGTTTCAGAATGTCTGCTTAGACTGCGCAACCCAGCCACGGATAAATAAAACCTGGAGGAATGGGCTGTACATATTTATCTGGATCTTTGTCTGTTAAGTATGGAGTGTTTTTTTATAGCTTTTGTCTACATGTAGCTTTGTTTTACTACTTAAAGAACAACTTTCCTTACTTCTTAGCATGTGGCTTGACAGACCACATTAGGTTACAGGGGCTTTTCTGTGAGTGTAGAGATTCAGAATTCTGGCCAGACTAACCTGGTTCATTGGGAACCTAAACAGTATGTTAGATTGTTCCATTTTTCCAGAATCATCTCAGAATAGTTTGGTAGCTGCACTGAATGGGATTAATTTGTTTTATTAGCTTGACTGTGCTAACACAAGCTAAACGAATGAGCTAAATCCTTCACAGTGAATGTAATTATTGTGCTAATATGTTCACATCATCAGCTCATTGCGAAGACTACACTCTAAATGTCCTCACAACAGGGACTTCCAAAACCCCCTACAAAGTTATAATAGGTCCAAAGAAATTAGTTTGTCTTAGAGAAATTAAAAAGTAACAATAATATAATTAATATACAAATAGTTTGTTGTAGCTGTTGTTGTTTTGGGGTCTTGAGTAAAAAAGTATTTGGTGACGAGAGGTAGCACTAGACTTTCACATTCATTATTTTGACGGACAGAGTCGTAAAATATCCATCCTAGTCTATTATTAACTGTCTTTTTTTTTAAAAGGAGATTTTTGACAAGCGTTAGCTTTTCTACAGATGTCGCAGAACATTTTTCCTCCTTCCCACCTCAGAGGCTGTCGGTGACTGCTCACTGTTCTCCATTTTTCTTCCTTCATCCTCCACTGCGGCTGGAGAAGTGCTTGGAGCAGCGCTGAAAAAATAGTCAGGAATGTGTGGAGAGGCCTCCAGACCATCTCAGGTCATGGACAGAGGGGAGGGACAGTGGATGGTGACCAGCGCTGGGCCAATGAGTTAAATCTGTTTTGACTCCAACACCTCTCCCAGTCTTCCTTCCCCCTCTTCACACCTCTCCAGACCTGTGGGAACCAACACCTTTTCCTAGCCACCTTTACCTTCACTTCAACTCCCCCTTTTCCCCAGGACTTTCACACCTCTATTTTGACTTCTCCAGTGCTTTCACCATCCAGCCGGCAATTCTGCGAGGGAAGCTGGAGGGGGCGGGTGTGGACGAATACCTGGCAGCATGGACAAATGACTGCCTCAGCAACAGGCCACAGTACAAAAGGCTTTGAGTCTGAGGTGGTAATCTGCACCACTGGGGCCCCTCAGGGAACAGTACTCTCTATTATCATTTAATTTCTTTTTAATTATTATTTGTTACATATACAATTCATTTTTAGACTTCAGTATATTTGTTTAAGATACTAATTGTACCAAAGTTGCCCCACCCTTCATGCTGTCATCCAATTTGTTCCACAGAATCATTCCACTTCTAGTAATATACTGTCTCTAGAATGTAATACAAACACACTGTACCTTTAAATTGTATTCTCCCCTTAAATTAAACCCCCCTTCTCGATTAGTAAACATTTTTTAAATATTACTGAAGAGTTTGTTGATAATATACAAAGCTAAAAACAACCAAGTTTAGGTCTTCAAGTTTTAGGGTATTTAATTTTATGAACAGTATGTTGGTGAGATCCCTAAAGCCCACATTGTGTGACTTTAGTACAGTAGTTAATACACGTAGGATGAATGAACAATATAAGATGGAGCGAGCTTTCTGATTTAGTACATGTCTAGACCTACCCATTATGGAGATTTACTTTGTCAATTAGTATCTCTATTTGTTCATCTTATCTACGCTTTCCAAATATCATCATTTTTGTTTTTGTTATATGACAACTTATTACCATTAAACTATTTCTTAATTTTATTTAATTCTGTTGTAATCTCAACACAATATAATAGTACTGTCTGCAAATAGGATACATTTTAATTTAACACCTTATTTCTAAGGGAGTCCGCTTGGCCTGCCGGTACCTATCAGCTGCCTCAGGAGTCCCACGGGCCAAACAGGCTCGGTAGGTCTCTTTCTTCAGCTTGACGGCATCCCTTACTTCCGGTGTCCACCACCGGGTTCGGGGGTTGCCGCCACGACAGGTACCGGAGACTTTACGGCCACAGCCTCGAGTGGCTGCATCGACAATGGAGGTGGAGAACATGGTCCACTCGGACTCAATGTCTCCAACCTCCCTCGGGATCTGGTTGAAGCTCTGCCGGAGGTGGGAGTTAAAGGTCTTTCTGACAGGGGGCTCTGCCAAACGTTCCCAACAGACCCTCACAGTACGTTTGTGCCTGCCGAGTCTGTTCAGCTTTCTCACCCGCCATTGGATCCAACTCACCACCAGGTGAGTTGGATCTAATGGCAGTTGACAGCTCCGCCCCTCTCTTCACCCGAGTGTCCAAGACATACGGCCGGAGGTCAGATGAAACAACTACAAAGTCGATCATCAATCTCCGACCTACAGTGTCCAGGTGCCACGTGCACTGATGGACACCCTTATGCTTGAACATGGTGTTCGTTATGGACAAACTGTTGCTAGCACAGAAGTCCAATAACAGAACACCGCTCGAGTTCAGATCCGGGAGGCCGTCCCAATCACGCCCCTCCAGGTGTCACTGTTGCTGTCCACGTAAGCGTTGAAGTCCCCCAGCAGAACAACGGAGTCCCCGGTCGGAGCACTTTCCAGCACCCCTCCCAGAGACTCCAAGAAGGCCGGGTACTCTGCACTGCCATTTGGCCCGTAAACACAAACAACAATGAGAGACCTATCCACGACCCGAAGGCGCAGGGAAGCGACCCTCTCGTTTACCGGGGTGAACTTCAACACATGGCGGGTCTCCAACACATGCTATGAGCAAGCCCACACCAGCCCGCCGCCTCTCACCACAGACAACTCCAGAGTAGTGGAGAGTCCAGCCTCTCTCGAAGATTTGGGTTCCAGAGCCCAAGCTGTGCGTGGATGTGAGCCCGACTATCTCTAGTCGGTATCTCTCAACCTCCCGCACAAGCTCAGACTCCTTCCCCGGCAGCGAGGTGACATTCCATGTCCCTAGCGCCAGATTCCGTGTCCGGAATTGGGTCGCCGAGGCCTCCGCCTTCGACTGCCACCCAATCCACTTTGCACCGGCCCCTTACAGTTCCTCCCGCAGGTGGTGAGCCCACGAGAGGACGGCCCCACGTCGCTCCTTCAGGCTGAGCCCGGCCCGGGCCCTGTGGGGAAAGACCCGGCCACCAGACGCTCGCATGCGAGCCCCAACCTTGGCTCCAGGGTGGGGCCCCGGTTGCGCCATAATGGGCGACGTCACGGTCCTTGATTTTGTGCTATTCATAAGGGGGTTTTACAGTACACCGACAACAACAAAAAGTACATACGTATATGTACAACATACAACAACATACATACAACACACATACAGCAACAGTACTGTAACCATCTGTGCAAATACCGCATATATCAAATAAATAATTGCACTGGCTCTAAGCAAAAGACATTACAAAAATAAGACCTGGGATCAGCTAAAACATACATATAAAAAATAAATAAATAAGTAAGTAACAATAAAAGGCCGACCCTGAGATCAGATCAGAATGTGCCAGAATATAAAATCAAGTAAATCAGCGAGCCTCCTTACTAAGCAGAGTAATGGATGTAGGAATAAAGGAGAGCTTCAGTCGGTTAGTTTTCCATCTGTAGGCTCTGTACCTTCTGCCTGAGGGAAGAAGCTCATACTCTGTAAATAAAATGTGAGAGGGATCGTTAAGAATCTTGTGAGCCAGTCTGGACACAGTGATTTCGTAGATGGACTGCAAAGAAGGCACGTCTTTTTATCACTTTCATCGCTGATGATGTTTTGAAGTTTGGATTTTTGTTGGACTGAGATAACATCAAACCATGCAGCCATTCCTTATCTGATGATGCTTTCTAGAACTGCAGAGTAAAAGACCCACATGACTGCCGTGCTCACACCAAACAGCCTGAGCCGGCGGAGGAAGTGCAGTCTTTGGGCCAGTCGCCGCACAAAAAATCCAGATGTTCATTCATTTTCAGGTTACAATCCAGCAAAAAAAAAAAAAGAGATATGTAAGTGCTGACCTGCTCAATCACACTGTCTCCGATTATAACAGGAGCATGATGCTGTTGTCTGCCTGTCAAAAAGGAATAAAACTCCTTGATGATAAAAGAGTTCACATTCAAATATGACAGTTTCTGGACCAGTAGCAAAGGTAAGACTGTGTTAAAAGTTGACAAAAAGTCAACAAATAGGACTCTAGCATAAGCATTAGTCTTTATGTTAAGCTCTTAGAAACCTGTTTCTAAGATCTGCTGTACAAGTGAATTTCCCCTCTGTGAGATCAATAAAGTCCTATCTTATCTTATTTTATCTAATGAAATCTCATTGAATTCAACCCCACAAGGCCAGCTTACTATTACTAAATTCCTTTTTAGCATGAACTCCTTTACACCTGGTTTATCCCAGGTGGTGTAGTTGCACCTGCTGTAGAGTGTAGCTTAGTCCTACTTATTTTATTTTGTTTATGCATTTATGAGTATTATTTCCAGCTATGCTTGAGTAGGCCATACAATTTAATTACCATTTTATTCCAAGTTTAAAGAAATGGCGGAAAATCTAGGGTTTACTGCCGAAATAAGAACCTGGACTTTGTGTTATACTGTATGTACTATACATATATACACATGTATAATAATAATAATGTGGCTCAGAGAGGCATTCAAGGGTTTCAAAACTGACAACTTAATAAACAACGTGCACCTTTTAAGCAGCAGTTAATAACAAAAATAGCCATTTTTACTCAATATTTATATTCACGTTTTATTTATTAGGCCAGAGTGTCAAGACAGGGCCTGCTTGAATACATGACTAGAGAATTTGTAAGTCACATGACCCATGTCGTAGTATCTGCAGCGTCACCATAAGTTTAATAGCTTTTCTAAACCAGGGATAGAGTAGAGCATATATAAGAGGATTTATACAGGAGTTTAGAAACACAAGAAAAATCATTACAATTTCTATAGGAGCACCAAGTATGACAATGTTGGTCCCAGAGTAGGCGACACAATAGTATGGACAGTAACACATAAGATACACAAGCACAACTACACCAAGATTCCTGGCGGCTTTAATCTCAGATTTCCTGGACGTCCTGGATGTTATGGCTGTAACATGAGAATGCATGGCCTGGGCCTGAGAGACAGCTACCACAAAGACCCTTATATATAAGACTATAATGACAGTAACTGGGATGACAAAAGCTAAAATGATGTCGGCTTCTTTTGAGAAATAAACCATACATTCTCCCTGGCAAGATTTATATTTGCTTGGATTTTTTAAGTTGTCAAATGAAATAAAAATTGCATAAATTAATGCATATATCCAACAAACAGATATACTGATACTGACTACTTTGTTATTCATTCTGGTTTGATAATGTAACGGGTCAGTGATGGCTAAGTAGCGATCCACTGAAATGAGAACTACAGTTCCCACTGAGGCCATGATTAAAGTACCAGGCAAGAGCACACAAAACATCTCCAAAATACCAGCAGCTTCTCCACATGTATCCCATCACTGGTATTACCACAAGACCAACGAGGAAGTCTGAGACAGCCAGAGAGAGGAGGATGAGGTTAGTGGAGGAGTGCAGCTGTCTGCAGAGAAAGGAAGCAGAGGAGTTAGTATTTTGGTTTGGGCACTTTGACTTTAAACAGACATAATAAAAGACAGGAGATGAGAAAGAACTCAACTTGGGCCACTCTGTATAGAATAGGGTTTGGGTTGTAAGTGGACAAAGTGAACTATCTTTGTCATTTGTTTAATTCACATTAAAGTAAAAAAAAAAAAAAACTATGGCATATATTGCACTACAGCATTATGTCTGTCAGAAAATCATTGTTTCCAACTTATGTAACTACAACAACAGGTAATCACCAAGAAATCATCTTCACTATCCATTCAAAAACAAGCAATACATTAAGTCCACATTAAGACAACATATGTCACCAGCATGAAACATTTGTCATGTTAAGAGTCCTGTAATTACCTGAAGTGTGAAATGGAGATGATGACCAGAAGGTTGAGAGTGGCAGTGGGCAGAGAGATGAGGGACAGCAGGGCATAAACAAGATGAGCCTCAGAAGTGCCGGTCTGAGGTTTTCTGCACGAGATATTAAGGAGATGTGGGATACAAAGTTCTGCCTCCACAGTCTCCATAAGATAAGATAAGCCTTAATTGTCTCAAATCTTGGACAATCATGGACCAGCATAAATCAATCAATATATTAATCAATTCCTAAACACTGTTCACAGTTCATTCTTTAAACGAACAAAAAGTAATTCATTACCAACTACTAAAAATTTATCTACATTAAACATAAAAAAAATTAACCAACCCAATCGTTCACATCACTGAAACATTAACAGCTCAATAAAAGTACTGTTCTCTTCCCTATTCAATGAACATATTGCACACAACCCATGAAATAAACATATATTGGATATGTTCAGAGAGGCAGACTCACCGAACACTAATATATCTCCTGAGACTTCAAAGGATCATCCCCTTCAAAGCCCACAGCCCTCAAGTTTAACGTTTCTTTTTGTCATTCAATTCCACATTAAAATGTAGCAGCAAATGTTATTTAAGATGTCCAAGCAGACTGTTAGAACTAGTGACCATCTGGCCAAGAGTCCAAATGAATCATCGAGTGAAATAAGCCTCTTTAACACAGTACGCAAGGCAAGGTCATTTTATTTAATTAGCACAAATCATAACTCAAAGGGCTTTACAGGAAAAAAGACAATTTACAAATTTTATTTAAGCTTTAGTTTAAGAAGCATAACAAAAATTTTAACATTTAAAAAATAGATTGCAGATAAAACACTTTAAGTTGAAATGTAGGAGGAGCTAAAGAGAAAGTTTTTAACCTCTCCTTGAACATTGATAAAGTTGAGGCTTGTTTTACTTTATCTGCGAGGTTCTTCCAGATTTTTGCAGCATAAAACTTAAACGCTGCTTCACCTGTTTAGTTCTAACTCTGGGCACGAGCAGAAGGCCTGTCCCAGATGTTCTCAGAGTCTGAGGAGGTTCATAAGAAACTAGCATGTTAAACCAGCAGTGCTGTTTTAAAGTCTATTCTCTGAGCAACAGGAAGCCAGTGCAGAGATTTTAAAACTGGCGTGATGTGGTTGTACTTACCGGTTTTAGTTAAAATGCGAGCAGCAGCGTTCTGACTAAATTGCAGCTGTCTTAACCCTCGTTTTGAGAGACCAGTGAGCAGGCCATTACAGTAATCTAACCTGCTGGAGATAAAAAGCATGGAGAAGTTTCTCTAAGTCTGGTTGAGACACCATCCCTTTGACTTTGGAAATGTTTTTAAGGTGATAAAATGCTGATAATGTAACTTAATGTGACTGTGGGAATTCAAGTCTGAGTCCACGATGACCCCTAGAGTTCTAACCTGATTTTTAGATTTTAGAGAAAGACACTCGAGGTGACTGCTGTCACTTTATCTTTGTTTCTGTGGCCCAAAGATGTTTAGTTCAGTCTTGTCTCTGTTTAGTTGGAAAAAATATAAAATATCAAAAACTTATTTTGCATCCACACGTCGATCTGTTCGATGCAGTGACACATTAAATAAATTGGTCCATTTTCACCTGGTGTGAGTAAAATATATATCTGAGTGTCGTCTGCAATAATTATGGTAGGATACGTCACAGCTGTGTATTAACTGGCCTAAAGAAAGCATTAAAAGATTGAACAATAGGGGTCCCAAGATAGACCCCTGTGAAACCCCACATGTCAGGGCCATTTGGTCTGATAGACAGTTACCAACGGAAACAAAGTACATCCTATCTTCAAGATAGGACTGAAACAATTTAAGGGTCGTTCCAGTGATACCTATGCATTCCTCTAATCTTTGTGACAGGATTCCATGGTCCACTGTGTCAAATGCAGCACTCAAGTCCAACAGAACTAAGACAGAGAATTTGCCCGCATCAGTATTCAGACGGATGTCATTTGTAAGGGCAATCTCAGTGCTGTGTTGGGGCCTGAATCCTGACTGAAGAGGATCAAAGCAGTTGGCAATAGAAAGTAATTAATTTGTTGTTTTTACTTTTTCAATGATTTTAATTTTTCAATGACTTTCCCTAAAAATGGCAGATTTGATATGGGCCGATAGTTGTTGAGCACTGTAGCATCAAGACTGCTCTTCTTTAGGAGGCCTTTGGAAATGTTTTAGACTGTAAGGAATTATTGACTATATCAGTGAGTTGTGGTAACAAACTGCTTAGTACTGATTTTAGAAATCTGGTGGGTAAAACATCAAGGCAGCTGGTGGATGATCTCAGGCTGAAGACAGTTTTTTCAATTTTTCTGTCATTAATGGGTATAAAATGTGTTAACCCAACCAAGTGCCTCCTACATGGCTGCAGTGGTGTTTTTTGCCCTTTTGGCTGTATCGCATGTTTAATGCCTTGAACCTTGTTGTTGAAAATCCATGCAATGTCACGTCAGCCCAGGACTCTACCCAGCCCTCTCTGGATACTCCGGGAGATTCCTCCTCCTGCTTCCCTCCCCTGCCAGCTTGCTGAGTGGGAACAGGTGTGCGGGAGCATCGGAGGACTCAGTCCAGCTGTACCCAGTTGATTACCAACTGGGTACAAAGACCGCCTCGTTCAGCTCCTTGGTGCCAGATCGTAAAACTAGCTCATGCCAGTGATACGCTTAGCTATACTGTGCCTTATTCTCACCGTGGATACTTACCTGTTTATTTTTTGTTCCAATTCAGATCCGTCGGGTCCTGCGCCAGTCCAGCTCCGGTCCAGCCTCCGCCTACTCCAAGTATTCCCTCGCCGTCCACCAGCCCAAAACCAAGCTAACTTTGTTCAAATATATCTACCTTTTATATACTATCCCTGTGTCTGCATTTGGGTTCTCTGCCTGATCATCACAGTACGATCTGGCCATAAAATGAACCCAGCAGATCCAAGTGCTCTTCAACAGACTGTTGCTGCCCAGACCACTCTTCTGGAGCAGCACGATTCCATGCTCAAAGTCATCATGGAGATTGACAAGTCAATGAGACTCTGTATTGATTTTTGGGGCCTTAATAAGATCACTATTAAGAACAAGTATCCACTTTCACTAATCAGCTCTGTCTACACTCCTCTTGGCGGTTCCGTGGTTTTCACCAAGTTAGATCTCTGCAATGCCTATCACACGGTGCGCATTAGAGAAGGGAATAAATGGAAAGCGGCCTTTAACACACCCCTAGGACATTTTGAATACCTGGTGATGCGTTTTGGATTAACAAACACCCCCTCGGTCTTCCAGAACCTTGTGAATGACGTTCTTCGTGACATGATTGGCAGATTTGTGTTTGTGTATCTGGATGACATCCTTATTTTTTCAAAGGATGTGGAGAACCACCACATACATGTTCGGAGAGTTCTCCAAAGGCTTCTTGAGAATAGATTGTTTGTGAAGGCTGAAAAGTGTGTGTTCCAGGCATCTTCTGTCTCCTTCCTAGGATACATCATTGCCCAGGGACAGATCCAGATGAACCCAGAGAAGCTCACGGCAGTACGGAAGTGGCCGTCCCCATCCAGCCAGAAGGAAGTACAGCGCTTCTTTGGTTTTGCTAAATCTTATAGGAGATTCATTCGTCACTTCAGCCGTGTTGCCGCCCCGCTGATGGCTCTCACCTCCACCGCTTATCCTTTTGTCTGGACTCAGGAGGCAGAAGCAGCCCTTCAGGGACTCAAACAGTGGTTCACGTCTGCCCCGGTGCTCACACAGCCGAATCCGGAGTTGCAGTTCATGGTGGAGGTTGACACGTCAGACACAGGGGTAGGGGCGGTGCTTTCGCAGTGCTCCCCCGCAGACCAGAAGTTACATCCATGCGCCTACTTCTCCCGCAAGCTCTCCACCGCCGAGAGTAATTATGATGTGGGTAACCGAGAGCTCCTTGCGGTGAAGTTAGCCTTGGAGGAGTGGCGTCACTGGCTAGAGGGTGCATTCCACCCATTTGTCGTCTGGTCCGACCACAAAAACCTGACATATATATAGACAGCGAGATGGCTAAACTCCGGGCAGGCCAGGTGGGCATTGTACTTTGACCGGTTAAATTTCACCCTGACTTATCGGCCAGGCTCGAAGAACCTGAAGATGCCTTGTCCCGAGTCTTTGCCACAGGCTCATCAGCTCCGGAAGAGGAAGAGCCAATCCTGCCCCTTTCTCCCTCCCTGTCTACCCCCGCCTCCTCCCAGGTTTATTGATAACCATCCAGCTTACACGGTGCGACGGATTATGGATGTGCAGCACCGGGGTCGGGGACGACAGTTTCTGATTGATTGGGAGGGAATCAATCAGGGAGGGGTCCTGGTGGCGACAGGTGGCGTCCGTAGTGGGGGAGGTACTGTCACATCAGCTCAGGACTCTGCCCAGCCCTCTCAGGATACTCCGGGAGATTCCTCCTCCTGTTCCCCCTCCCCTGCCAGCTCGCTGAGTGGGAACAGGTATGCGGGAGCATCGGAGGACTCAGCCCAGCTGTACCCAGTTGATTACCAACTGGGTACAAAGAGCGATTCGTCCAGCTCCTCGGTGCCAGATTGTAAATCTAGCTCATGTCAGTGATACGCCTAGCTATACTCTGCCTTATTCTCACCGTGGATACTTACCTGTTTATTTCTTGTTCCGATTCAGTCCAGCTCTGGTCAAGCCTCTGCCTACTCCTGGTATTCCCTCGCCGTCCATGAAGACCAGCCCGAAACCAAGCTAACTTTGTTCAAATAAATCTACCTTTATATACTATCCCTGTGTCTGACTTTGGGTTCTCTGTCTGATCATTACATGCAAACTCATTGCATTTAGTGGTGGAAACTAATTCTGGAGGAAATGAGCTGGGGGGTTTGTTAATCTTTTCATTGTAGCAAACAGGACACGCAAGTTGTTACTGCTGTTGTTGATGATCTCCGAAAAAAATATTTCTCTTGCTTTTTGCAAAGTTTGATTGAAAATATGCAAATATGTTATTTGTAAGCCTCATAATGAATAAAGAGCTTCAATTTACGCCATTTTCTTTCGGCTTTTTGGCATTCCCTTTTCTGTGCCCTGACAGAATGAGCTTTGCTAATCACTTTAACCTTAACAGGAGCAATGGAGGCATTTTCAAACCTGACTGCCTCAATGTTATCATTAATGTGCCCCTTCTGAATAACTGTAGGTCCAGCAGCAAAATTTGGAATTATGGACATATGGAAAAAGACACAGGAATGATCAGATCAACAGCAACTTCACAGTGACATCTGAAATATGAACCTCCTTAGTAATGACCATTTCCAGGGTGTGACCTCTGTTATGGGTCGGCTCATTAACATGCTGACAAAGACCAAAAATATCAAGAGTAGTAGAAAGTTCTTTGGCATTCCTATCACAAACATTATCCACATGCACATTAAAATCACCTGATATGACTACTTGTTCAAATTCTGTGCAGATAACCGAAAGCATTTCAGTAAACTCAGCAATAAAATCATGACATTGTTGGCATGGTTTGTAAAGAACTACATATAAAATTGATGGAGAAATCATCAACTCCATTTTGAATGACATACTCAAATGATGAAAACTCCCCAAGTGATAGCTTCTGGATACGAATATTATCCCTAAGAAAAGAACATTTTCCCGCATTTTGGATAAAAATGTGTAATTTGATGGGGTGGATTTAATAAGGACTGCATTTCCAGTCTTGCTATCTAAACATGTTTTTGTTAAAAACATAAAATCAAGCTTATATGAAGTTATAAAATCATTACTTAAAAATGATTTTTTACCCAAAGACCTCAATATTTCAAGTTTTAAGTCCGTTTGAGCAGGACCTGACTTAATCTGTTTGCAGGGGATTTGAATCAGATTAACAGATCTAACTGTTATTCTCTTCTCTAATCTACGACTTCTGACTGTACTGTAGCTATGGAGCTTGGGGGGAGTGTTCTTTCTCAGGGCCTCAGATTGATAAGTGTTTTATTATGACAAAATGTCCTGGAACAGCAGAGGCCCTCAGTCTCATCACTGAGGGCCATCACTGATAGTAGTGATGGCTAATAGTCATCACTACTGATAGTAGCCTTGATGCTAGTCAAGGCTACTATCAGTAGGATGAGCTGGTCTGGGAGGGGCTGGTCTGGGAGGAGCTGGTCTGGGAGGAGGTGGAGGGGGTCTGACAGGGGTGCATTGGACTCTAGGTATTGGCCAAGGGGGAGAAGTGGTGCTCCTGTGTGGTATTGGGGGTGATGTTTGTAGGGATGATGATAGTTCACTAACCTGGCCAAGTTATCTGTGATCAGTATATAATCTAAAGTTTGAAATGAGATCTTTAAAAGTACAAACTTGAGTTAAATATCATTAACGTCAGGCCATTGCATGTAAAACTTCAGCATAATCAATCAATACAACAATGACTGTTTAAAAAAAAAAAAAAAAATATATATATATATATATATATATATATATATTTTTTAAGAAAATAAAAGGGGAACAATGCATATTAATGAACATTAAAACAAATGTAAATATGCCAGATTATAGCCTTAGGCAAATTTTCATCTGCAGACCGGGCAGGTAGATGTTAAAAAAAGAAAGAAAAAGAGAAATACATAACACAATAAGAAGACCTTAAATGTGTGTTATGTTAAATTATCTTGTTATCAATTATGAGCTACAGTATGTAAAGTCAGATAATGATTATACGTATTCTGAAAGTTTATGTGATAAGCGTGGTCTAATGTTAGAGCTAAATATTTGAATTCTGTTACATTCGTAATAGTTTCTCCATTTACAGTTATATTTAAATATTTGATATTTCTGTGCTAGATGGTAAAAAACATAGCTGCTGTTTTGTCAATAAGCTCACTGTGTTAGCCATAACAGTCCATAACAGTAAAGTGGTCAGCTGGAGAGTAGATAGTCCTGGTGTATCTCAGGTGGTGGAGTGTGTAGCTCAATCCTACTTATTTCATTTTGTTTATGCATTAATAAGTATTATTTTAAACTATGCTTAGTAGGCCTTACAACTGGAAACTGCTGAAATAAGAATATGGACTGGCTATGTAATGATCAACAAGCACCTTTTCAGTAGCAGTTAATCAAAAAATAGACATTTTATACTTAATTTTTACATTTTTTTTTAATAGTGTCAAGACAGGGCCTGCTTAAATACATGACTAGAGAATTTGTAAGTCACATGACCCATGGTTTAGTATCTGCAGCGTCACAATGAGTTTGATAGCTTTTCTAAACCAGGGATAGAGTAGAGCATAGATAAAAGGATTTATACAGGAGTTTAGAAACACAAGAAAAATCATAACAGTTTCTAAAGGAGTACCAAGTATCAGGATGTGGGTCCCAGAGTAGGCGACACAATAGTATGGACAGTAACAAATAAGATACACAAGCACAACAATACCCAAGTTTCTGGCGGCTTTAATCTCAGATTTCCTGGACGTCCTGGATGTTATGGCTGTAACATGAGAATGCATGGCTTGGGCCTGAGATACAGCTACCACAAAGACTCTTATATATAAGACTATAATGACAGTAACTGGGATGACAAAAGCTAAAATGATATCGGCTTCCTTTGAAAAGTAAGCTATACACTCTCCATGGCAAGATTTATATTTGCTTGGATTTTTTAAGTTGTCGAATAAAATAAAAAATGCAAAAATAAATGCATATGTCCAACAAACTGAAATACTGATGCTGACTACTTTTTCATTCATTCTGGTTTGATAATGTAAAGGATCAGTGATGGCTAAGTAGCGATCCACTGAGATGAGAACAACAGTTCCCACTGAGGATGTGATAAATGTAGCGGGCAAGAGGTAATAAAGAGCACACAAAACATCTCCAAAATACCAGCAGCTTCTCCACATGTATCCCAAGACTGGTATCACCACAAGACCAACGAGGAAGTCTGAGACAGCCAGAGAGAGGAGGATGAGGTTAGTGGAGGAGTGCAGCTGTCTGCAGAGAAAGGCAACAGTTAATATTTTGGTTTGGGCACTTTGACTTTAAACAGACATAATAGACAGGAGATGAAAAAGAACTGTTCAAAGTTAAACTATTGCAGATATGCACTACAGCATTTTATCTCTCAGTAAAAAGACATTTCATTACATTATATTTCCAAATTCAGTAACTACAGCAACAGGTAATCACCAAGAAATCATCTTCACTATTCGTTCAGAAACAAGCAATACATTAAATACATATTAGGACCACATATGTCACCAGTATGAAATGTTTGTTATGTTAAGAGTCCTGTATTTACCTGAAGTGTGAGATGGAGATGATGACCAGCAGGTTGAGTGTGGTAGTGAGCAGAGAGATCAGTGCCAGCAGGGCATAAACAAGATGAGCCTCAGAAGTGTTGCTCCGAGGCTTTCTGCACGAGTTATTCAGGAGAGTTGGGAAGCAAAGTTCTGTCTCCACAGCCTCCATCATCAGAGAGGCAGACTCACCAAGCAGTAATATATCTTCTGAGTCTTCAAAGGATCATCCCCTTCATCAAATCCCACAGCCCTCAAGCTTTACGTTTTTTTTTTGTTTTTTTTTGTTATTCAGTTCCACATTAAAATGTAGTGGCAAATGGCAATTAAGATGTCCAAGCAGCAGAGCTCCAGACAAATGTTTTTCATCATCGCCCCAGTATTGTCCCGAAAGCCATTTCCAAACATTCCTAATTAAATGCCAACCGTCCCAAAATGTATTCAAAATAGGCTAATGTTTGTCCAATTGTAAATTTATGAATAAACATAAATAAAACCAAATTCTACACGGATTTACAAAAAAAATTATTTACCTAAAAGGTACTTTGACAAAGTTGAATTTAACAAAGTTTACTTAAAGTTTACTTACTAACAAATTTACAAACCCAAGATACTTGAACTCTTCCACTTGAGGCAGGAGCTCTCCACCAACCTCAAAGGGGCAAGCTACCTTTTTCTGACTGAGAACCATGGTCTCAGACTTGGAGATGCTGATCATCATCCCAGCCGCTTCACACTCGGCTGCAAAGGCTGCAAACCATCCCAGTGCGCACTGAAGGTAAACCAGACTCCCTCGGGCCCCTGGCTGCGCCTAGAAATCCTGTCTATAAAGATAATGAACAGGATCAATGACAAAGGGCAGCCCTGCCGGAGTCTAACATAAAGCAGGAATGCCAACCAAGCTCCTGCTCTGGTCATACAGGGACCGGACAGCCCTTAGTAAAGGGCGCTGGACCCCGTACTCCTAGAGCCCCCCACAGGTCGCCACGATGGACACAGTCAAATGCCTTCTCCAGATCCACAAAGCACATGTGGACTGGTTGGGCAAACTCCCATGCACCCTCCAACACCCTGGAGAGAGTATAGCGCTGATCCAGTGTTCCACGACCGGAACAAAAACCGCATTGTTCCTCCTGAATCCGAGGTTTGATGATCGGCCGCATTCTCCTCTCCAGTATCCTTGCATAGACCTTCCCGGGGAGGCTGAGGAGTGTGATCCCTCTGTAGTTGGAACACCCTCCTCTCCCCCTTCTTGAAAAGAGGTCCGCTTGGCCTGACGGTACCTACCAGCTGCCTCAGGAGTCGCAAAGGAGACCCGATAGGTCTCCCTTTTTACCTTGACGGAGTCCCTTACTTCTGGTGTCCACTGCCGGGTTTGGGGGTTGCCGCTGAGTGGCCAATTGAGATACAATCAGGTCTATAAATATTATTTTTGGCTCTATACACCACCACAATGGATTTTAAATTAAACGAACAAGATGTGCTTTAACTGCAGACTTTTAGCTTTAATTTGAGGGTATTTACATCCAAATCAGGTGAACGATGTAGGAATTACAACAGTTTGTATATGTGCCTCCCACTTTTTAAGGGACCAAAAGTAATGGGACAATTGGCTGCTCGGCTGTTCCATGGCCAGGTGTGTGTTATTCCCTCAATATCCCATTTACAAGGATGATATAAAAGGTTCAGAGTTAATTTCAAGTGTGCTATTGGCATTTGAAAACTGTTTCTGTCCACTCTCAATATGAGATCCAAAGAGCTGTCACTATCAGTGAAGCAAGCCATCATTAGGCTGAAAAAACAAAACAAACCCATCAGAGAGATAGCAAACACTTTAGGTGTGGCCAAATCAACTGTTTGAAACATCCTTAAAAAGAAAGAACACACCGGTGAGCTCAGCAACACCAAAAGACCCGGAAGACCACGGAAAACAACTGTGGTGGATGACCGAAGAATTCTTTCCCTGGTGAAGAAAACACCCTTCACAACAGTTGACCAGATCAAGAACACTGTCCAGAAAGTAGGTGTATGTTTGTCAAAGTCAACAATCAAGAGAAGACTTCACCGGAGTGAATGCAGAGGTTTTACCACAAGATGTAAACCATTGGTGGGCCTCAAAAACAGGAAGGCCAGATTAGAGTTTGCCAAACAACATCTAAAAAAGCCTTCACAGTTCTGGAACAACATCCTATGGACCGATGAGACCAAGATCAACTTGTACCAGAGTGATGGGAAGAGAAGAGTCTGGAGAAGGAAAGGAACTGCTCATGATCCAAAGCATAGCACCTCATTAGTGAAGCATGTGGTGGTAGTGTCATGGCGTGGGCATGTATGCCAATGGAATTGGTTCGCTTGTATTTATTGATTGTGACTGCTGACAAAAGCAGCAGGATGAATTCTGAAGTGTTTTGGGCAATATTATCTGCTCATATTCAGCCAAATGCTTCAGAACTCATTGGACGGCGCTTCACAGTGCAGATGGACAATGACCCGAAGCATACTGTGAAAGCAACCAAAGAGTTTTGAAGGGAAAGAAGTGGAATGTTATGCAACGGTCAAGTCAATCGCCTGACCTGAATCCGAATGAGCATGCAGTTCACTTTTTGAAGACAAGACTGAGGGGAAAATGCCCCAAGAACAGGCAGGAACTGAAGACAGCGTCTGGTGATGTCTTTGCATTCCAGACTTCAGGCTGTAATTGACTGCAAAGGATTTGCAACCAAGTATTAAAAAGTGAAAGTTTGATTTATGATTGTTAATCTGTCCCATTACTTTTGGTTCATTAAAAAGTGGGAGGCACATATACAAACTGCTGTAATTCTTAAACCGTTCACGTGATTTGGATGTAAATACCCTCAAATTAAAGCTAAAAGTCTGCAGTTAAAGCACGTCTTGTTTGTTTCATTTCAAATCCATTGTGGTTGTGTATAGAGCCAAAAAGATTAGAATTGTGTTGATGTCCCAATATTAATGGACCTGACTGTAGAGAACTTGGTCCACTCGAACTCAATGTCTCCAGTTTCCCTTGGAATCTGGTCAAAGCTCTGCCGGAGGTGCAAGTTGAAGATATCTCTGACAGGAGACCTGGCCAAACGTTCCCAACAGACACTTACAGTACGTTTGGGTCTACTGAGTCTGTCCAGCTTTCTCCCCAGCCATCGGATCCAACTCATCGCCAGGTGGTGATCAGTTGACAGATCCGCCCCTTTCTTCATCCGAGTGTACAAGACATAAGGCCGGACGTCAGATGAAACAACTACAAAGTCGATTATCGATCTCAGGCCTAGTTATGTAATAACAAACACTGCTCTTGTTAAGATCGGGGGGGTTCCTCCCAATCACGCCCCTCCAGATGTCACTGTTGCTGCTCACGTGAGCGTTGAAGTCCCCCAGTAGAACAATGGAGTTCCCGGTCGGAGCACTTTCCAGCACCCCTCCCAGAGACTCCAAGAACGCGGGGTACTCTGCGCTGCCTTTTTGACCTATCCCGAACACGAAGGGAAGCGACCCTCTTGTTCACCGCGGTGAACTCCAACACATGGAGCTGGAGGAGAGTCGAGCCTCTCTCGAGGAGTTGGGTTCCAGATCCCAAGCTAGTCGGTATCTCTTAACCTCCCGCACAAGCTCAGGCTCCTTACCCGCCAGCAAGGTGACATTCCATTCCATTCCTAGCACAAGATTAGGATCCTAACACAAATAAATGTAAAAATTCACAGCAACATGCATGTTAGCTTGTAAGTCCAGCAGTTAGCCTAAAGCCTAGACAGGTAGTACCATGAATTTAGTTTATTATTGGAAAAGTTTTGGTGCTTAAATCCCAGGATTGGACGACTTTGAAAAGGACAAAGTGCAGAGGAGAGATAGAATAGAGAAATTAAACAAGAGAGCCGGGAAATAAGGCCAGGGATGACGTGTAGCCTAACAGTGGGGCAAAGTGGCCACACTGCTCAGCTAGAGGTGCTAGTGTCTGTTTTACCATTATGTTAAAAACTGCTGACTCTGACTCTTTTCCTCCATTCTCTCTCTCTCTGTCTGTGCATGCACTCTCAGCACCGCCCGCTGTTGTTCAGAAGGTGCCTGTTATAATGTTCTGATTGTGGCTCTGGACTCTGAGTACCTTGTTTTTCTAAAACAAGATAAATCTTTAATGCACTTGCATTGGCAGTTTTGGTATTATATTTAATTTGATAACATTAATGTTTAAGTTGAGATTTACAAGAAATATTTGGAATGCTACAGTGTAAAGGGAATATTGCTGTTAAAACCAAATGTTATTGTACTTTTGTTCATATAGCAGTACTATTAAAATTAAATTGCATAACACTACTTTTGAATTCATCATTGCATAACAAATGCAATTTATAAAAATAAAAAAAAACATGCAATAATTCTTAGCCCAGCTTTAAAAATAATATAAACGATTGAACCTCACTAGTGTCCTGAGAACCATAGAATCTATTTTGTTACAACATTGTCAAATGACCCCGAAATTTGCAGATGCATTTACTTAAGATGTTGAAGGGCACCTTCACTCAACATTAGAAGACACACAGTTGGATAATGAATGAAACTATTTTAGGATAAATCACATTTCACAAGTATTTCCGTCATAATAAATATAAAACTCTTAGGTAACACTTTATTTCATTTTTATTTGTACAGTGTTTTTCTCTGTTTGGTTACAGAAATGCACAACATGATTTTTTAAAACATTTCAAGGCAGGGTAAGTGTGAATGTGTATTCATTTGCAAAGCTTTGTGTAAGCCGGTAAGTTAGGCAATCATTAAGTCACTTGATCCAGACCTCAGTATCTTCAGAGTTACAATGAGTTCAACAGCTTTTCTAAACCACGGGTAGAGCATGGCATAGATCAGCGGGTTTAGACAGGAGTTTATAAGCACTAGAAAAAGCATTACCATTTCAATCGGAGTACCTAGTATAAGGATGTTTGTCCCAGAGTAGGCCACACAATAATACGGACAGTAACACATAAGATACACAAGCACAACTACACCCAGGTTCCTAGCAGCTTTAATCTCAGATTTCCTGGAGGTCATGGCTGTAACATGAAAGCGCATGGCTTGGGCCTGAGACACAGCCTTTACAAAGACTCTAATATACAGAATAACAATTACAATAACTGGTATGACAAAAACCAAAATGATGTCAGCTTCTTTTGAAAAGTAAGCTATACACTCTCCATGGCAAGATTTATATTTGCCTGGATTTTTCAAGTTGTCAAATGAAATAAAACTTCCATAAATAAGTGCATAAATCCAACACACAGAGATGCTGATGCTAACTGCTCTTTCAGTCATTCTGGTTTGGTAATGTAATGGGTCAGTGATGGCTAAGTAGCGATCCACTGAAATGAGAACTACAGTTCCCACTGAGGCAGTGGTTAAAGTAGAAGGCAAAATATAATATAGGGCACAAAGAATGTCCCCAAAAATCCAGCAGGTCCTCCACATATATCCCATGGCTGGTATCACCACAAGACCAATGAGAAAGTCTGAGACAGCCAGAGAGAGGAGAATGAGGTTAGTGGAGGAGTGCAGCTGTCTGCAAAAAAAAAAAAAGATCCACAGTACTTGGTATTTTAGACTGCCTTCATGTTGTAAACTGTCAAAAAGAACACTCAGTACTGCTGATGTCAGTTTAAAAGGCACACATTTATGCAAAGTTAATTTCAGTTCAAATACGGTACAATAAAAGTTGGAATTTATTTTTTTTACCTGCAAGTTTTCATTCATATTATGTCTATAATGTTTAATTTAACAAGATTTTTTTTTTAAGCACTGTATTATCACATTTTTTTCATGCTCCAGTTCATTGCAGGAGCAATAAATCGTTTTGGCAATAATCAATCCAGTCAGAAAATAAAATAACACAAACATTTGGTTGATGGTTAATGTGAACACAGCTCTAGTGTCAGACACATAGATCAGTCACTTCATGGCAATGATGGTCATGTGTCCAATACAGCGTTTTTATTTAAAAAGTAATTATATAATTTAACAGTTATTATATACTTTTAAAGTTATTTTATTAAATTATTATATTTACCTGAAGTGTGTGATGGAGATGATGACCAGCAGGTTGAGTGTGGTAGTGAGCAGAGAGATGAGGGACAGCAGGGCATAAACAAGATGAGCCTCAGAAGTGTCGCTCTGAGGCTTTCTACACGAGCTGTTCAGGAGATGTGGGAAGCAAAGTTCTGCCTCCACGGACTCCATGATCAGAGACGCAAACTTATCAAGCTCTTATATATCCCCAAACTGCTCGTGTCTACAGTGGATCGTCCCCACCTTTAACTCCCACTGCCACAACTCAATCTTTAATAATTATTACAGTATAGTTTAGCTATTATTTTTAAAATTACTCACTGAAACTGTTTTACCTATTAAGATGGTCACAAACATGGTTGTATGTTTTTATTAGATACAGTTCCAAGCTGAAAATGTGCCAGTGATGATAAAAATTAAAATATTTTTGTTTCAGACCTCTGTTTTTAAAAATATATTATAATGACATCAGAAAAGGAAGACCAATATACAACCTCAAAATATCAGTCAGGACTTATATGATTGTACAGAGAAGTGACCACAGGGGCTGGAGCCCTCCTGAAAACCTAACAAAGAATCTCCAGGTTTTACAAAACATTAGCCTCTTCCAGCTGGAACTAACTGTCCTCTGCCGAAGGAGCTTGCTGATTTTTTTCACTCAAAACAAGTAGATCATTTATATGGCGTCATTTAGCTCTCTTTATTATGAGAGCGCACTCACAATATAAACGAGCACAGGGTAAGAGCTAGAGAGCGCAAAAACATAAACTGAGAGCTCAGAAATTATCTTTTGGCGAGAAAAGCTGTTATCACGAGCGTATAAAATTAAAATTTAGCACACATTTTGAAGTCACATTATTATTTACAACTGCTAGCTCTCAACTTTGCTGAGCGCTCACTTCTGCTTCTGAGCGCACTCTCTTTGAACATCCTCCTCGCCCTCGATGTATTTTTTTCAACTGGATATACGTCATGGATGTAAGTCTTGACTAGACGATTGCCGATACAACTCACTGACAGTACGGATGCAATATATTTTTGGCCACCAGTGATAAAATGGGGGCTTTCTTTTCAGAAAGTCTAACCTAAAGACGACGCTGCTGTTGTTGGTCTTGTGAGTTACAGACTAAAAAAATGTTAACCTCAACTGACGTAAGTCTTTTCTTGATTTATGAATGAGTTGTTGCTCAATAGAAACTTTCAGTTAGTTTTAATGCTGTGGCTTCTTTGTAATTTAATTTACAGATTACAGTTCACACGTGGCCATGTTTATGTTGTGCTCTGGCTAGAGGTAGCTAGAGTTATTTGCTGTCTGCTTTTAATAGTGTAGATTTAATACATGTGTTATAGTCTTATGGCGCTTTTCCACTACCAGTATCAGCTCGCCTCGACTCGCCTCGACTCGGCTCGGCTCGCTGCCGTTTTCCATTGCAGATAGTACCTCCACAATAGTACCTAGTCGTCATAGCGACGCCGCAAGAACCTGTCGTGACGTAATCTTCTACGCGACACACACCCGCTTCTCACACACATAGAACAATGGAGGAAATCGAGTCTATGTTTTTTTTTATCCTCGGGATGTGGCTGTTTCTCACAGCAAGACAGCAAACGTTGTTTCAGGAGAGGCTGAGGGCAGCAAAAAGAAACAATGCTGATAACAGGAGAGTTTGGGAATTACTACAGAGTTCAGACTACGAGACGAATCTGGTTTTTCAAAGCCGACGCAAGAGGGTAAGTTATGCTAACGTTTACATATGTGTAAATACTATAAGTTACTACTTACAAAGTATTTGAACAACTTTATAGCTACCAGTATTACGTACTAAAATGTGTATGATTTATGTGTTTCAGATCTGCAGAACTGGCTCATAAGCCGTTCACTGACACTGGACGGCTGACTGCAGAACAGCAGATCTACAACAAGAAAATATGTCGAGCACGGGTTGTGGTTGAAAACGCTTTTGGTAGACTGAAGGGAAGGTGGCGTTGTCTCATGAAAAGAAATGACTGTGATGTTACAATTGTGAAATCTATGATTCTTACTTGCTGTGCTTTGCATAACCTTTGTGAGAGTCATGGAGAGGACTATGACAATGACTGGGATGCACCTGCAGCAGCAGAGCCTGTGGTGGCAGTACCACAGGGTGTAGAGGAGGAAGGCAGTGATGTACGAGAGGGTCTGATGCGTTACTTTAATTGCTAAAAAAAAAATACATTATTGTTAAAAATGTTGTCTCTGCTGTTTTAAGGTTATCACAGTATAAAATCTGAAAATACATGGTCAAACCCTTGTACAAAAGCAAACCATCAAAAAAGACACTTATTTGTAATAAGTTTCAAAAAAGTTTTATTTAACCACACACACATACAAATAGAACAAACTCTAATATAAATTCACAAACAACTATATACACGTTACATGTAGTGCAAACAATTTTAAAAAATGCTGTATTTAATTAATGGTTCTGGTGCTGTTGTTGATGCCGACGCTGCAGCCGATGCCAACGTGGCATCAGTGGGAGCCACTGAACCATCGTCGCTCGTCGAAAAGGAATCTTGAATAGAAAGATCATACAAAAGTCAACACACTACGAAATAGCAATGGCAGGCAGCTAGCAACTAGTTAGAGCTAAGTTAGCAGCAATTGCTATCTGTGACACAAGTTTACAGTCTTCATTGTTATTAGTGAGCTTCAGCTTTCCAAAAGCCAGCCTAAAGAAAACAAAACTCTCAAGCAGAGTGCACCTACAGGGTTAATGTAATGTAAACTTAAAACACTTACCGTCCTCCATCAGCGACTCCAAAAAACCCTCCCGTTGCTCGCCGGTCTATGGCCTTAGATACTGATACCAAACAAAGAAAAGTCTGCACCTCCTCGTTTGACCACGGAGCATTTTTCCGAGTTGCCATAATACTAAAGTCTGGGACTGGGTAAATTATCACGCAATCTCTGGCCAAACTATTTAAAAATGGCGGGGTTATTCAGGATACTCCGTCTGGCGCGTGCAATGATGACGCAGTGAACAGTGATGATTCTCTCTGGCCAATCAGCAGTCTGTCGTGTGTTCACGTCACAATTTAGTATCGCCTCAGCCCGCTTAGAACCTCGCCGGAGGTGATACGAAAAAAAGTACCAGGAAGCAGGTACAGGTACAACTTTTACGCAGTGGAAAACCAAACAAAGGCGAGCCGAGTCGAGGCGAGTCGAGCTGGTACTGTGTAGTGGAAAAGCGCCATTACTGTTTCTGTAATTGCTCTTTATTTGGTCTAGACTTGACAAATAATTTGTTAATACTAGCTAAGCTACTTTTAGTAGTTTTTAATCTATTTTCTATGCTGAAGTACAACACTTTATGTTACTAGCAACAATTACATAATGACTACTAATTATTATCATATTAATAATAAATAAATGCCATCAAACACCTGTCCTGCTCAGATCCAGGGGTGTAAGGGCCCAAGCAACAGTCCTTCATCGAGGAGGGGATAAGTCAGACCGACAGGAGGTCATGGAGGAAAATAAGACAGAGATTAAGTTCTCGAGTCCCTGACTTAGACTCAAATTGCGTCATCAGGCTAATTTTCATGACTCAAGGGTCAGCAGGACCTGCTTTTTTATTACTCGGGCTTGGACTTGTGGCTTAAACTTTTTTATTCTCAGACAAAATAACTTGTAACTTGACTCGGACTTGAGAACTGAGGACTTAAAAGTGACTTGGACTCAAAAACTGGTGACTTGATTACAACACTGGTATAAGATATAAACTTAGTTGTCACAGAGGGGGATTTTGTCTAGATCCTCAGACCCACACAGAGCTGCATCACATACATAGAGTACTGTGCCTTCATCCATTTAAAATTGTACAGTACAGTTCATTAGTGCTGCTCAACCTCAACACGTCTGTTATTTGCAGAAATAAATAAGTATTTTGCAAATACAGCAAGTGATGTTTAATGAATGAATAAAGAAGCTAAAACAGTAATAAATATTGAACTGTGAAATACGGTTTTGATGTTTAGTTAGTAGCCCACATAATTTTTTGACACAATAACATGCAAATTCTTAATTTAAACAGCCCAATACAAAATTATCAGTCAGAAATATATCTACATAATAATAAATATGTTAACTCCCACAGTAAACTTTAATCACATGACTGTCGTTGTGTCCTTGGGTGTCCAGTGACAGCACTGGTGTATGGATTTTGGGACAACAGGTGGAAATTAGCCTAAGGCTACAATCTGGCAAGTTTATGCCATAAAGCACATTTATGTTTCTGTGTCTTATGTACGTTCATCAACATACACTGTCCCAATCAAATAAAAAAAATAATAAAATAAATGAGTTACACAAATAAGTTAATTATGTCCTCAAAGATATCTAAGATGTGGCCAGTCGCTCATTATCCAGGTAAAGCCCAGAGAAATAAGTGAGTAGTAAGCACTCTGTTGTATCGGCAATCATCTAGTCAAGCCTTACATCCATGACGTATATCCAGTTGAAAAAAATACATCGAGGGCGAGGAGGATGTTCAAAGAGAGAGCGCTCAGAAGCAGAAGTGAGCGCTCAGCAAAGTTGACATCAAGAGCTAGCAGTTGTAAACAATAATGTGACTTCAAAATGTGTGCTAAATTTTAATTTTATACGCTCGTGAAACCAGCTTTTCTCACCACAAGATAATTTCTGAGCTCTCAGTTTATGTTTTTGCGCTTTCTAGCTCTTCCCCTGTGCTCGTTTATATTGTGAGTGCGCTCTCATTATAAAGAGAGCTAAATGACGCCATACATTTAGCTCTGGACTAGAAGGTCACTAAGTTACAAATAGTGACTGTTGCATAAATCTTGCCCGAAAAAAACTACTGGGCAGGCATGAGCATCATATTAATCCACCCTCTCTGTAATCAATAAAGTTGAAAAGTAAAACATTGTTTTTGAGTTTCATAGTTTCTGGACTGCTTTTTGTGTGTGCTTAAGCTTCTGGCCTGCAAAAGCTTAAGCACACACAAATCCAAACCAGACAAAGGTAATTTTCACTATATTTGCTCTTAGTAGCTTCCTGTATTCTAAAAATGTTTTATAGGCATATCTGTACAGTGCAGTGGCAGTATGCCACTTTCCATGCCAAATGTGATCTATAGAAGTCCAACTAGATAAGCAACTATGCGTAGCCCCGTGTATGTGGGACGTTCTAGTCGGTAGGTCAACCCCTAGAAAATTTTAAATATAAACATATGAACAACATATAAAATTCCCTGAATTCTGGTGCATTTTAGATGACATTTAGCTGGCTCTTGTGTCAAAAAATTACAAGTAACATCTTTTGATTTAACTGGCCCCACAATCAGAAAGATTTAAAGCCAAACATTGTTTAAAAAACTTTACTCTTTAACTTGAGCACTTTCAACAAACTACTTTGTCAGTAACATGTTTGCAGGATGTGGGTCTACAGTATGTCACAGAAGTGAGTAAACCTCACATTTTGTAAATATTTTATATCTTTTCATATGACGACACTGAAGAAACGACACTTTGCTACAATGTAAAGTAGTGAGTGTACAGCTTGTATAACAGCATAAAACTGTTGTCCCCTCAAAATAACAGAACACACACCCAATATGCCATAAAGCACATTTTGGCTCTGGTCCAGCAGAGTCCTGCCTGTTCATCGGACCCGCTTCTTCTAGTGGACTCCAGCCAGATCTCCAGCTCGATACCAGTCCCAGCTTGGTCCAACGCTCCAGCTCCGGCATTCCAGCTTCAGTCCTGATTCTCTGCTGTCTGCTATTCACTAGTATTCAAAAAAGTTTGTTCTGAACCCTCTTTGTGTTGATTGTTTCAGTCCTGTGCTACTCGTATTAGTCGATATTATTTTATCAAAATAAGATGAAATCAAATTTCCAACCCTGGAAACAAAATATATCAACGTGTTTTCGCTTATTTTCTCCTGCTCTCTGCTCATAACTTTGTTTGTTTTTTTCATTGTTGGTGGTTAGTTTAATGAAAGTTTATTTATTAATTAGTGTTTATTTTACATTTTTCTTATTGTGCATCTTGAAACAGCCACACCACTCTTTTTTTTTTAGAGAGTCCAGCTTTTTAGCTGAAGTTATTTGTGGGGTTTTTTGCATCACAAACAAATTTTTTGCCAGTTGTGGTTGAATTTTGGTTTGTCTACGTGACCTTGGTTTGGTTTCAACAGCATTCCACTTCTTAATTTGAAGTTTGAACACTGCTCATTATTTGAATCTCAAGGAGCCCAGAAACTCACTGACCTTTTATACACACTGATTACAAGCAAACCAATTACCGATTTTAGTAGGCAACGTGTTTGTGTCAACTTTTTTTGGGGGGGGGGATGAAAGGAATGAATCATTATCTATTATTGTTGTGCAAGTATTGTGGTCTGCATCCTTAGAGTGGTGAGATATATTCTATGCAATACCCTATATATTGAACGAGTTGTGTTGGAATTTCTTAACATGGTGAATACATATGGTTTCCCAGTTGATATCCGAATCATTTATGTTTAAGTCGCTTATATATTTTTCCGTAAAACTGTAGAGCTATTGTGTGAAAGATTTTTGTAAATTGGATAAAGCATAAGTTTGAGTAAGCATATATTTTTTTAAATAATGGTAAGATAGGATTGTGGAAATTGCAGATGTTAATTTTGTTTTTGATGTCTTCTTTTAACATAATGACTGTGCGAAATCAAGTCCTTAAACGTTTACTTTAAATTCTCTCTCTGTCTCCTCTGTGGGCGTGACTTAAACACAGGGACAAGCAAAGGAAACAAAGTCTGTACATAGCATGTTAATGCTTACACCTCTGTTAGACAATCATGGGCTTGTTTAAAAAAAACACTCTTGGAAGTGTGGTGGATGAAAATATTAACTAAATATTCTTGTTTTGACACATAGTCCCTGGAGGAAATTGAGATTGTTATTAAAGGTGACCCTTTTCATAATTTTGCCATCACACAAAAAAACAAAAAAAAAGATTAAAATCATATCTTATAGGTCTGCCATTATTATATTCAGTTTGAAAACATACTTTTTGCTGTATATTGAATCTTAGAAATCTTAGATAGCTCTAGATTAAAGTACACGTTTGATGAAGTGTTTATTTTGTAAGAGAGGTACACAGTGTACAGTTTTATACCCAGTTTAAGTTCCACTGATGAAAATAGCAAGAAATCGAAAACCTGTGGAGATAAGTGTCATGGCTTTAGCATATGCTTGAACAATCAAAACATTCAAAAATCCTGGTGCCCTGACTAGAGGATCATTAAATCCCGTGACCCTTGTTTCAGAATCTGCAGAGTCACAATGAGTTTGATAGCTTTTCTAAACCACGGGTAGAGCATGGCATAGATCAGAGGGTTTAGACAGGAGTTTATGAGCACTAGAAAAAGCATTACCATTTCAATCGGAGTACCTAGTATCAGAATGTTGATCCCAGAGTAGGCAAAAAAATAATATGGACAGTAACACATAAGATACACAAGCACAACTACACCCAGGTTCCTGGCAGCTTTAATCTCAGATTTCTTGGACGTCATAGCTGTTACATGAGAACGCATGGCTCGGGCCTGAGATACAGCCATTACAAAGACTCTGATATACAGGACTATGATGATGGATATTGGGATCACAAAAGCCCAAATCAGGTCTACTTCTTTGAAGAAGTAAACCATGCACTCTCCATGGCAAGATTTGTATTTGCCTAGATTCAACCAGTTGTCAAATGGAATGAAAATGGCATAAAGAACTGCATTTATCCAACATACAGAGATACTGATGTTAACTACTTTGTAAGTCATTCTAGCTGCATAATGTAACGGGTCACTAATGGCTAAAAAGCGGTCCACTGAAACCAGAACCATAGTTCCCACTGAAGCCATGATTAAAATAGAAGGCAGGAAATAAAACAAGGCACACAAAAGGTCTCCAAAAAACCAGCAGCTTCTCCAGATATATCCTACGACTGGTATCACCACAAGACCGATAACGAAGTCTGAGACAGCCAGAGAGAGCAGGATGAGGTTAGTGGAGGAGTGCAACTTTCTGTAGAGAGAAGAAACAGATAGGTTAATATTTTGGTTTTAGGCATTTTGGCAATAATAAACAGACATCATGAATATCGCTAACAGTTTAGCTGGATGGTGATGTGCCCATTTCAGCTCCTGAGGGCTTTATAAATGTCATTCCATACTAAGACCCTTTATGAGAATAAGAGAAACAACACAATGGTCATATAAATCCTTAAGTTATTACAAAAACAAGCACCATTATGACCATATTTTTGTATTTATAAATACTATTTTATCAGTTTCAAACATTTTCCCTGTCTACAGTGTTATATTTACCTAAAGTATGAGATGGAGATGACCACGAGCAGGTTGAGTGTGGTAGTGAGCAGAGAGATTAGTGTCAGGAGGGCATAAACAAGACGAGCCTCAAAGGTACTGGTCTGGGGTTTTCTGCATGAGCTGTTGAAGAGATGTGGGAAGCAAAGTTCTACCTCCACAGACTCCATCATCAGAAACCTTTTACTCATTCAGTTTTAATATATCTCCTGACTCCTTATTTTCTCAGTGGACCGTACTCTTTATCCAATCCCACTGCTCTAAACATTACCATTAGGGATTATTGCAGTGTAGTTTGAGTGGTTACTATTGAAACTATCTTCCTTAGATTTGGTCAGTAAAAATGGAAATCAAAAGCTTTGTTTTAAACTTTTGTCTATGAAAAATATTGAACAGACTCAGTTACACAAGACAGACCTGGCAGAGTCAACCATTCACCAACAAGTCAAGCAAAAAATGTTAAATAAAAAAAATTGTTTTCTCGTAACATCAGTAGCTTCTTGGTCGAGGGGCGCCTGTCTAATACTTATAGACTAATACTTTTAAAAACTTTGACTTCTTTAAATAAACCTCAGGAAGTGCTAATAACTGTTTGTAGCTGAAAGACATCAGATCACAAAAGCCAAAACACAATTTACAAAAAGAAACTGCCAACAACATTTAACTGCGCCTGAAATATCCAAAAGAAAATACAACAATAAGCACACAACATTACATCAACATTAACCACACAGCATTAATTCCTGGCTGTTTCTTGGCTGTTGGCTGTTGACTGTACTCTGATACAATCTGTTGGAGATCACTGCACTTGCTCCGTGAGCCCAGCCAGTGCTCTGACGCTGGGAAGAGGAGAGCCAAGCTACCGCTGAGAGATAACAGCTACTACAGCCAACTGTGTACAGTCACAATCAGGGCAGAAGTGGTTTCTTTCGAACATGGCATGTTTGCGAAGCATGTAGCCTTCCAGCAAATAAAACCTAAATGCACATAAATTAAAAACACAATGGCCCTCATTTCTCAAAGTTGCGTAAAAACGTGTGCAGATCTTTGCGTAATTAATTCAGCGGACTGAAAATGGCCTGATTTAAATTAAACGCGCCAAATTATTCATTGTTCAGCTGGACTCGCCCATGTAGTATATGGAAAGGAGGCACAAAACATGTCAAAAAGAGACCCATTCTTGAGCAGGAAATGACAAATAAATACTCCAAGATGAAAGATTGTATTGTTTTTTGTATGAAACGTGATAAAAAAAAATTTGTTGACAACCAAACCACAATTGAGGCTTAAATATTTAAAGAAAGTACAAATTTGATGTGTAACTTATAACTAGCATAAATGTTGTCATAACTCTTATTTTAAGTAAAAAATTATAATGATATTATGTCAAACAAAAGAAAATTTACACTCATCAGCAGCACACTGACAGATTTTAATGACGTGAAACACAAAGCGCTTGAAGGATGGAACACTCATTTTCAGGGCGTGAGCTGGCGCTTTGTTTAATGAAAGGCTGGACATGGCAAAATGGGCAGTTTTTTGTTTGTTGAGTAAGCACAACTGATATTTGGCCATTTAAGGTGTTTTAATGGCTAATCTGTGAACTCAATGACAAATAATATTTCCCTAATAACAGCAGGTATCAATAAACGTTTTTTTACATGAGTCTGATGTGCGTCATGTCTGAACATGAACAAAGTAAATTCAACTTAAATAGAATATAAATGGAGGAGATAGGTAATCAGTTAGCACCACCATCAATAAGACATCTCACAAGAGACAAAGGACTTGTCACGCTTGTGTTTGACTGAAATAAATTTGGAGCAATAGTGGTGTATAAGTGTAAAACTGGAACACACAAAGCCGCACGTGGATGGATGAATAGATACATTTTAGGACAATTAGACAAAACCTTGCAGAGTTCGATCGTGGATCTACTGCAAGAAGTGTTCTGGGCATGGAGCAGGTGCGCAAGCGCGTCCTTGTTTTTTGGAAGGATTAACTTTCTGAAAAACTAGTGACTGCATAAAGACCTGTGTAAAGAGGAGCTCATAAGAAGTAAATGAGGTCTCAGAACATAGGCTACACACAATAATCTACTCAGTGAGATGCTATATGCTATCCTCCTCCTGCTTCTAAAGGGTGCCAACGTGTCACTGTCACGTTGTGTACATGCTTCCACTACTTTCTCAAGCGAGTATTTTCTTTTTTTTGTACGTTTAGCCATAGTTTTTACGTCTGTGAACACACAAGACACACGCATGCGTAATTTATGTACAAACTCTCTCGAGCAACAGACAGCCGGTGATGCTGAGCCTTCTACCTTTCTGTGTACATAAAAGCCTGGAAAGTTGTATATCTGCGTATTCAGCTTCTTATTGGCTATATGTCTCTTAACTCGCTCACAGTGTGTAATCTAACCGGTTTGTTCTTCAGAGGAAGTTCTGCGTAAACGTTCAGCTGTCTGTAGCACTCATTGACTATATGGGGCTCCAGCATGCCCTAAACCCCTCCTAATTGATTTGGTGTCAGCGCCACACCAGTACTGTGGCACTGGAGGCAAAGTGGGCTAAGCGTCTGAGACTTAAATAAAAGAAGTAAATATCAGCTAATGTGACTATAACTATTCAGCTCCACAAATATTTCTGTCCTTTTTCATGAGCCATAACCTATAAATTTGATAAATGTTATTAAGGCAAGGCAAGGCCTGATAACACGCGTGCATTTGAAGGCATGGAAGAAGCGCGCTATTTGAGATTTATAAATGAAACAATTATAATATGGATAATAATGTATCTAAAATGTATTGATAATTCATTTTACAAATCTAAATAATAAAAAAAAGAAAGACATAAATACAGTATGTAGTGGATATGGATATCTATTTATATAAATTCTCAATTAATATGATGTTATCAAAATTTTTGTCTCGTTAATGGCACCAACCAGGATTTACAGTCCTAGGAAACTGATTATGCTTAATAAGTCTGATCTGAAGGAATAGAATTCTCTGTTTTGAATATGTCTTATATAAACAGGAAAACACCAAATGAAAATCTTTAACGTTTTATGGGGTTTTATTAAAGATTACACAAATCTTGAATTCCCCCATCATTTATGATAATGATGGGGGAAATGACACAATGGATGAAGTTATTGACAAACAATGAGAATAATGATTAACACAGAATAATAAACAATTCTTTACAAAGTATTTGGGAAACCAAAGGGAAAGTTTGTAGTGTTTAATCTAGATTATCATTGCACTACGGACGGGGGTTTTACATAGAAGGTGATGTCACGGTCTGATGTTACTAAGCTTATAACAGTTAACACGCCAAGCTCTTTCACACGTGTCACATGGCTGCTTACTTTGTAAGTGGCTTGTTCTGGCCCAGTTCGGCGGTCGTCAGATAGCATGAAGGTTTACTTCCCGCTCTGGCGTTGTCCGTCCTGGTTTTGGAAGTCCACCACGGTAAAGATGTCTGCACGTGCACGCCACTCCATGGGGTGTCGCTGGGCGGCTTTAGTAGAGCGGGCGAAAGAAGTACCGTTGCTGGCATCAGCTGATGAGGCCGTGAGCATCAGGCTTATGGATAAAAACAAGTCTTTGGTCTTTTCCGGAGTCACTGGGAAAGTCTGAGAAGTTGTCTTGCTTTGGCTTAAAACTTCGTACTTCCTTACGAGAGTTTGTTCGGTCAAAATTTCTCTCAGCAGGCGCACATCTTGGTACAAAACTACAAGAATGTCTTCCTCGCGCGTAAGTGACGTCAAAACAAAGTTTATCAAAAATAATCAATAGGCGTAGACTTTAGAGAGAAAAATCACGTTTTGGCACAGAGTGTATGCCACATGGCTAGAAAAATGAAAAGCAAACTAATGCTAAGTTACAGGAGAGGCAGGAGCTTGAGTAGCATGACAAAAGAACGTAGAATAGGACAAGAAGAGAACTATTTACTGGCACGCAATCGCTTTGTACTCGGCTCAAAGGGGCGTGTTTCAACACGGCTTGTTCAAAAGGGGTGTTTACTTTAAGGGAATGCGAAGGTTCTAACTAAGTTTGATAAAACATCCCTTTTGTCTCCACAAATGTCAAATGTCCTTTAGTTTTCAAAACTCATAAGCATACAAATACATTGGTACTGCAGATTTATACGGATAAAAATGCATATTTACGCATGTTGAAAAATCCATTCAACGTTTTTATTAAACTGCAAGCTGTAAAATGAAAGAAAACTGTCTTTTGATTCCAGTCAGGGAGCAACATATTGAAATGACATTAACACATTAACACAATGTCCCTTGTAAAACCTTTCTTTTCATTAAGTAACCGAAATCCCTTTAATGAAGGACTTTAATGAAGGACTAGATTTATTTGTCCATTTGGTCACTAGGTGGCAGTATGTGACCATCACAGAAGTCTCAAGGCTGGCAGATGAAACGCAATTCTTTCGGTGATAAAGTAAGCTTTGAATTTATGGCTGCTGGACCAGGCGCCATGACTCTCGGTGTATTTTCACCCATTTCTGCGTTTTTATGGCTTTTTGGGGCCATGTAAAAACAAAATGTCAACAACAACAACACTGGCCATCTGTTTTTGGGTCAGGAGGCAGGATGTTAATCAGATCTTCTTTAGCTTCTTTGAGTAAAACAAACATTTTCTGAGGGTCTGTAAAGGGGCTTAAAGCGTAAATCGTTAATCCGTGACATTCCGTGAGAGTAACTCACGGTGGCGTGACTAACATCACTACAAGTATATTTAACAACTCAATTATACATTACATTTTATATTGTATTATACATGGATAAAACTATGAATTAATAAATAACTTGTATAGAATAAGTTAGGGCATTTTACAAAAATAGTAACTGAACCTGCATTTCTGGAGCTGAAGACTTCTGTGAGTCTAGACCCACTCCTTCTCACGCAGGCCCACACGCACACATCCACTTGATCACAGCAGGACACTAAAGGCTACTTTGGCCACAAAAAGCAGCGCAGACATTTTAAACAATAACGGAAGAAGTAAGTCATATTTGGACTGTACTAAGCTGAGCTGAGCTGGACAACGTGACCCGATGGCACATGTAGTTACCAGGGCTTATACTGCTTGAGTGTATTTATGAGCTAATGAGACTCATGAGAGCAGTCCTGGATAATTGTGGAAACTGAGGGACAAATAGGAAAGTAAGTAGCTGCTACTATGTTGTCCTTGTATTTGGTCTACTATTATTGTGAACTGATTTATCAAAGGATGGAGCAAATGAACACTGTTTAACCACGTGAAGAACATAATAATGTTTGCAGTGGGAAATTAGTACATTTGCGGTTGTAACAGACACAAACACTCAACTCATTTGTAGAAGTGAAAGTATTCACACAACACACACACCTCACACACACACACACACACACACACACACACACACACTCACACACACACACATCTCACACACATCTCACACACACACACACCTCACACACACACAGTCATATGCAGTGCAAAGAATTACACTAATTGATTGATATTAATTGATTAATAACATCACCACCAATTTGACCTTTGGCCCTTTAAGATGCAGATATGATACTTAAGTACTGTGTGCAAGGCTACTCCCTGAAATTTAGCACCCCGAAGTCAAGACATACATAAAAATAATTAAAGCCGCAAGCGGCGATAAAGTCCCTCGCCTCCCTTAAGACCACGGGGACACATGTACTTGGAGGATTGCATTTTTCAAATACATAAATTTGGTAGGAACTTGGTCAAATTGAGGATCATTTTGCCGAAAAATTATAATTAAAAAAAATATAACTCGAGCAAAAACAACAAGAAAAAGTGCTGTCTATTGAACACACATGTGCTTAGCTCATTTTGCCCAAGTTTTGTGCCTGTGGAATGAAGCAGCTATTTTCGGAGAATACACCTATTAAAAGAGAGGTGTATACTAAGGTGGTTCACATATTCAATTAAAAATGGCCACCTTCCCGTGTGTGATAGGGTGTGGTCCCCATTGGCTTTTTTGTTCATAAGCCCATGCTGGATGTGTGTACCAAGTTTCATTTGCCTACGACAAACTAAAGTTTTCACTTCCCATTGACTTTTTCCACATATTTGGCCCATTGCTATGGCAACACATTTATAGATAGGGGGTGGTTGTCGTTGGCTTTTATGTTCGTCATGACATAAGATATGTGTGTACCAAATTTCATGTGTCTATGAAAAAACTAAATTCTTGAAACCCATTATACGTTTGTAGGGGGCGCTGGAGGGCCATTTCTAAAGATAAACCTTTTATTTAACCCTTTAAAGACGGACGGAGCGCCCGCGATCCCATTTGCATACCTATTTTTAGATGCCTGTAGATTTGCAACGAAATAAGATAGAGCAATGATTTTTTTTTTGCATATGAAAGTGGAGAAGTTATACTTTGATTTCACGCTTTCTACATGTCTCAGACCGCTGTTTCGTTCCTCTGAGGAGTTTGCAAATGTCTAGCAAAAAACGCTCACAGTAAAATCATTATAACATACGGAGCGCGGCTTCTCCAGGTGTTCTACAGCTCTGATATGCACTCACAGCACTTACTAGGTAGGAATATACGTCTACAAGTTGTGAGCATAAACTATTATATGATTGGTCGTGGAACCGGAACCGGAAATCAATGAATTTCCCGCGGGAAACTTTCTTTTTAGCTCACAGTACTTACTACGCGGCAGACTTCTGCAGCTTTTCATTCTATATTTCATTCTTTTACAAAAACAAAGATCACACATACTCCAGACACTCACCACACACGTTGCACTAACTCCCCACACCATCACGGATAATTATGGATCCGCGAAAACCCGGCGCAAATGGCACTACCCCTCGGCCGAATCTGGTAACTGCGTCGGATGATGAAGACGGGTTTTTTACTCCTCGTCTGACCCAGATAACACCGACAGTTATGAATAAGTCCACTTCACGGAAGAAATAGATCACTTCTATGACATGTAAGTATATATTTCATGACATGTTTTGAGTTTGAGTTGGAGAAAAGTAGTGCCAAATGCGCATCATTGTTTTATTGTTGTTGTGCGTAATACGTCTAATAATACGTGTAACTTCAGGTGTGTTGTGTTGAAAGTATATATAATGCCACTGACAAACTTGTCATCATTTATATTTTCAATTCAACTGCACTTGTTTATATATAAATCACAGTTAGAGCAGGTCCAGACCAAACTCTTGAGATTTAGTTTTACTGATCGTTTTAGGTTTAGATGTAGTTATGCATTAGTGTATATAATCAGTACTGTTGTGTTTCATATTTATGTCTTATTCTGTCTGCAGTGTTATTGAGGAGGAGAGAGGGTCTTGTGCAAAAAATATTGCTGTGGCAGGTAAAAAATTTAAATTGGGCAGAGCACAGAGAAGATGAGCTGCTCCAGTACACTGGGCTCATGCTGTATCTGGGCATTTTGGGAGAGGTTGAGGGAAAGTAGACACCAGTGGAGGGGCCGGTGCCATCAGCTGTGAAGGACTACAACCAGTTCATGGGGGAGTTGACTTCTCCGATCCGCTGAAACAATTTATCTTTTTGGTTGTTTATGTACTTTATGAATGAACATGGTCTTATACAAAGTTAAGTGTACTCCTATGTTTCTGTTACACTTGATTGTAGTATTGTAAATGGTATTTTGTTGTACATGCTGGTTTTTTTGCAAAGTGTGGAAAAATATCAATTATATTTTTGTTTTTTCACAGTTTATAAAAATATGTCTATCTCAAAAACTGAATTAGGTAGACACTTCAAATAAAATTTGTGGAGTTTGAAATGATCTTCTGCACATTTTTCATACTCAGAATTTTGAGGGATATAGCTAGGAAATTTCACTTTTTTGGGAAAATATGTGAAAATAAAAAAACGATTTTAAATTTTTTTGTGGTTAATTGCATTTTTTTTTTATCAATTTCTTTAGTTACTATAAACTTAATGCTCAGATATTCTTAAAATATTGGATTTAGGGATTGTATTGATGTATAGATTGTTAGAATACTCCAAAAAATGGCCCAACAGCATGTAAAAATGTAAGATATGCTCTGGTGGACTTGTTTATATGGCAGTTAATAAGGGATATCTTTGTGTTCAGGTCATGAATGTGCACAAACGCCTTTTTGGGTCCAACTTGATCTGAGAAAGCGTTTGAGAGTCAAGGGATATTTTCACAAAAATGGCCACCTCGTTACAGGCTTACCACACCCATACCCGATAAGATATCAAAAACAAAGTCACAACTTTGGTTGGCACACGTGTCTAGATGACACTCACCAAATTTGGGGCCATTTAGATTAAAACACAATGAGTTGCATCTTTTTGCGCAAGGGGTGCGATTTTGGTGGTCGTGCGTTTCACGCCACATGGCGGACTTCCTGTTGAGTTTAGGGTGTGGCTGTCATAGACTTTTCTGTTTGCCCTGAGGTGTCCTATGGATGTACCAAGTTTTGTATTTCTAAACTGGAAAATTTACTTTCACTTTCCATAGGCCCAATGTATTTTGACATTTCTAGGGGTTGCCACTGAGTCATTTTTTGTATTTTTTTTTCCGGGGACTTCAAATACATAAATTTTTCTCGGCCTTGAATTCTGGGACCAATAAAAATGACTTTTTGTGCATGTTTACTGGGTCAAATTGAGGATCATTTTGCAGAAGAAAACAAAAAAATAAATAACTCGAGCAAAAACAATAGGCCCTCTCTGTCATCACCGGATGTAGCGCGTCCTCTATCTCAAACAGTCTTTGACGTACTGCGCTTGAGTCGGCTAAGTCCATTTCTGGCTGGATTGTACTGTAACGGCGAACTCAGGACCCAAATGCACAACACCAGACTCAGACTGATAAGATGTGTAATCTTTAATGATACAAGAAGTAGTAGACACAGGAAGTGTGGAATACTGGACGTGTTCGGTCGGACCCGAAGGATTGCCGGCAACACATGGTGACGAGCTGGTACAGGAGGTGAGGACCTAAGACTCAGGACCCCTTAACAGGTTAGCCAAAACAGGTAGTAGAATCCAGGGAGCAGGAGCAGGTACTTGGATCGGTTTAGCAGTAACAGATAGCAGGATCAAAATTTGAAGAAACAGATTATTTGGAACAATTAACACTGGTTTTGTTCGTCAGGAAGCAGTAGAAAAATCTGGCACCAGTAAGTGTGTTTGCTGCATATATCAGCCTTACTGTAATGGTTGGCGGGTGTGCATCAGGGGAGTGGCAGGTGATCTAACGAGCAGCCATGACAGATTTGTTGCCGGGAAAAAAGTACAACATTAAGCCTGTTTTCTTTTTGAATATCATGTTTATCAGAAGAACAATAATATGTTTGAAAAATATTTCCATTTTTTTCCCTTGGCTTCATGTTTTTTCCCCGAGTGAAGACTATCTATCGTCTATTCAGCTACACACATGACCCAGAAACTGCTAAAGCTGCAAACAGTAGTAATTTTCAACCTTTAAGTCATGTAATGGAAACAGTACTTTATACCTTAAGCTATATATACTGTACACTCACCTAAAGGATTATTAGAAACACCTGTTCAATTTCTCATTAATGCAAGAATCTAATCAACCAATCACATGGCAGTTGCTTCAGTGCATTTAGGGGTGTGATCCTGGTCAAGACAATCTCCTGAACTCCAAACTGAATGTCAGAATGGGAAAGAAAGATAATTTCAGCAATTTTGAGCGTGGCATGGTTGTTGGTGCCAGACAGGCCGGTCTGAGTATTTCACAATCTGTTACTGGGATTTTCACACACAACCATTTCTAGGGTTTACAAAGAATGGTGTGAAAAGGGAAAAACATCCAGTATGCGGCAGTCCTGTGGGCGAAAATGCCTTGTTGATGCTAGAGGTCAGAAGAGAATGGGCCGACTAATTCAAGCTGATAGAAGAGCAACTTTGACTGAAATAACCACTCGTTACAACCGAGGTATGCAGCAAAGCATCTGGGAAGCCACAACACGCACAACCTTGTGGCGGATGGACTACAACAGCAGAAGACCCCACCACTCATCTCCACTACAAATAGGAAAAAGAGGCTACAATTTGCACGAGCTCACCAAAATTGGACAGTTGAAGACTGGAAAAATGTTGCCTGGTCTGATGAGTCTCGATTTCTGTTGAGACATTCAGATGGTAGAGTCAGAATTTGGCGTAAACAGAATGAGAACATGGATCCGTCATGCCTTGTTACCACTGTGCAGGCTGGTGGTGGTGTAATGGTGTGGGGGATGTTTTCTTTGCACACTTTAGGCCCCTTAGTGCCAATTGGGCATCGTTTAAATGCCACGGCCTACCTGAGCATTGTTTCTGACCATGTCCATCCTTTTATGACCACCATGTACCCATCCTCTGATGGCTACTTCCAGCAGGATAATGCACCATGTCACAAAGCTCAAATCATTTCAAATTGATTTCTTGAACATAACAATGAGTTTACTGTAATAAAATGGCCCCCACAGTCACCAGATCTCAACCCAATAGAGCATCTTTGGTATGTGGTGGAACGTGAGCTTCGTGTCCTGGATGTGCATCTCACAAATCTCCATCAACTGCAAGATGCTATCCTCTCAATATGGGCCAACATTTCTAAAGAATGCTTTCAGCACCTTGTTGAATCAATGGCACGTAGAATTAGAATTAGGCAGTTCTGAAGGCAAAAGTGGGTCAAACACAGTATTAGTATGGTGTTCCTAATAATCCTTTAGGTGAGTTGCATATGCATGCAAAGGGTTGTGTTTTTTTCTAGTAAATGGAGAAAAAACATTGACTACAATAAGATATGCTAACTAAAATAAGGACTTTACAGACTGCTCAATGTACTTACTTTGTGCTTTTTTTGTTCATCCAGGAGAAGAAGCACTAAAATACTACACAATCCAAACAAAGTACACATTGTAGCTACTCTATAGTTCAGACACCAAAGGTTAAAATGTTTTAAGTTAAAAGATGAGCCATATTTTTCTACAAACTGCAACAGTGTCAAGTATTTTTTTTTTCTTTTTCAGAGTTATATTGAGTGTGGTAGTGAGCAGGCAGATGAATAAACATGCACATCCTCTGTGTTTAGTCGTGTAGGAAGAAGTATTTTTTACCATCTTTCTTTTCCAAATATCACATTCCATCTCTTTGTTCCTGCACTATATGAGAAAGTGAAGAAAAATGTAAAAGAGGCTCCTAAAACATCTGAAAGAGAGGCACTAACAACAGACGGCTGGACTCTGCGAGTTACTCAAAGCCACCACACCATCAGAGCTCGCTTGATAAGCAGTCAGTAAAAAAATTTAGAGTTTTTTTCTTCAAGCTCGCACATTGTTTTAGTTACACACTGGACAAAATATTGCCAAAGTGCTCAAATTTGCACACACAGAATGGTAATAATGTGTCGTAGAAGGTCAGTTAATTGCTGTTGTTACCAACAACAGAAATATGGATGTAGTGGTGAGGGAAGCCGGGCTACGACCACACATCATATGCTTATCCCATACTTTAAATCTGTGCACTCAAGAGTTAGCCGTGTGAGAAGAGTGGCAAGTTCTTTCCTCAGAAGTAGCACCATCACAGCAAACAAAAACTGCTGGGACTGCCAACACCTAAATTTGTAATGTACCCTCTGGAACAGTACGCTGGATAGCCGGCAGTGTCCTTAATTATACCATTGACTCACATGAAAAAATACAGTATTGTTCCTAGGCAAGGCAAGGCAATATTATTTATACAGCACAATTCATACACCGGGCAACTCAAAGTTCTTTACAGGAATAAAAGACAATTTACCTGCACTATATCGTAACACATTGGCAAGTATGAAGAGAGTAATTCTGGAGAAGCTGGAGGGCAGGTACAGTGTGGATCTTTATGAATATCTTCTGGAGAGTACATTAATTATTTTTTATAAATAAACCTTTGCTCCAAAACCGCAGTCTGTCTCTAAACACTGCTCTTAATGATTTTTTATGTGTCTCCAGTGTGTCTGTGTGAGTGTGTTCGGACGCTGTATTGACGTAGTTTTGTTCTGACAAAGAACTGGTGGGCTGTACCAAAGTTGCTGCGGGCTGCTGTAGAGGTGGGCTTACCTAATACAAAAGGTGTGGCGGGGAGTGCTTTAGGAACAAAATGACACTATCCAGAAACTGCATTCAGCAGTTTTCAAACTGACAAGGGCAGTGCTTATGTATTTTTAAACCATAAATGTGAAATTAAATGAGTGTTTAGTATTTTGTCAAAAGTAGGACTATAAACTATGAACTGTATTAATAAAGCCCCTTTTATACAGATCATCAGTTAAAAAAAATTGGTTTGGGGTTGAGTTACCCTTTAACTTCAACTGTTGGTGATCAGTATGTTATGCCAATGTTAAAAAAACCCTATTCTGAGCATTTTCCTCTTCATTTTTACAATTACAAAGTTTTAAACCAAATACAGTGAAGCAGTAGGTGATAGAGCTTTTTCAACATAACTTTCCAGTCAATATCAGTGGCTTATCAGTCTAGCCTGACTAGCCTCTGTAGTGTGTGGCACAGGACTCACAACACAGAGTTTATATTCGCAACAGACTGAGGAAAAGAGCACACAGCCCTCCTCTACCGAGCATTTTGCTCGCCAATGTCCAATCTCTGGAGAATAAGATGGATGATCTTAGAGCCAGGATAAACTTCCAACGGGACATTAGGGACTGTAACATCCTTTGTTTGTCTGAAACGTGGCTCACGCCCTGGGTCCCGGACGCTGCTGTAACGCCGTCTGAAAACTTCTCTGTTTTACGGATGGACAGGACAGCCGAGGCCGGCAAATCCAAGGGTGGGGGAGTTTGTTTCATGATTAACAAGAAATGGTGTGACCCCAGGAATATCTCCACTCTGTCGCGCTCCTGCTCGCCTCATCTGGAACACCTATCCATTATTTGCCGCCCATCCTATCTGCCTCGGGAGTTTTCATCGATCATCATAACTGCTGTTTACATCCCTCCACAAGCAGACACTGGCTTGGCTTTGTCTGAGCTTCACGATGCGCTCAGCGGCAACATCAACAAACATCCCGACGCTGCTACTATCATCGCTGGGGACTTTAACAAAGCCAAACTCAGGAAAGTCATGCCTAATTTTTATCAACACGTATCCTGTCCAACCAGAGGACCGAATACACTGGATCATTGCTACACTCAGTTTAAGAATGCCTACAAAGCTCGCTCACTACCGGCTTCGCAAATCGGACCATGCCGCCATTTTCCTTACACCGGAATATAAACAACGGCTCGTTCAAGAACCTCCGGTGCAGAGGGTGGTGACGCGTTGGTCCGCCCAATCAGAAGCAACGTTACAGGCGGCTCGATGACGTAGACTGGGTCATGTTTCGCGCAAGCTCATTGGACGTCAGCGAGTTCACGGATGTAGCGCTAAGCTTTGTAAACACGCTAGCAGAACAAGCTACGGACAAAATAACTATAAGGTCTTTCCCCAATCAGAAACCGTGGGTGGACAGATCAATCCGTGCAGCAATAAACAAACGCACTGCTGCTTACAACGCCGGCCTTCTGTCGGGAAACATGAGCGAGTACAAAGCATCGTGCTATGCTCTCCGACACGCAGTAAGTGCCGCAAAACACAGACACAGGGAACGCATTGAGTCACATTTCCAGCTAAATGACTCCCGACGCATGTGGCAAGGACTAAGGACCATCTGTGACTTTGGAAATAAATCCTCTACAGTGGTGAGAGCAGATCCGTCGCTGGCTGACGAACTTAACACTTTCTACGGCCGCTTCGAAAGCAATCTAAGCAGTGTGAGTCTGCCGATCAGCGCGTCAGGAAGCAGCAGTCAGAGCAGCGATCATCATGCGATCACCGTGACGGAGGACGAGGTTCGAAGGGCACTAAAGCGAGTGAATGTAAGGAAAGCAGCTGGACCTGACGGGATTTCTGGCCGTGTTCTGCGGTCCTGCGCTGATCAGCTCGCTGGTTTGTTTACATCCATCTTTAATGAGTCTCTTGCCACATCGGTGGTTCCCACCTCATTCAAAAAAATCGACCATCATCCCTGTGCCAAAAAACAATAAACCCTCTTGTTTAAATGACTATTGTCCAGTTGCCCTCACATCAATAGTCATGAAGGTCTTTGAGGGACTGGTTAAAAACGTCATTTGCTCCTCCATCCCGGATACTTTGGACCCCCTTCAGTTTGCTTATCGCCCAAACAGATCCACAGATGATGCCATCTCTCACATCCTGTACTCTTCTCTTACACACATTGACAGCAATAACAGGAACTATGTAAGACTGCTATTTATTGACTATAGCTCAGCTTTTAATACTATAGTCCCCATTAAGCTAGCTTCCAAACTCATAGACCTCGGACTGAATCCTTCACTCTGCAACTGGATCCTTGATTTCCTCACCGGCAGACCTCAAGTGGTGAAACTAGGCCAGTACACCTCCAGCTCCATCACACTGAACGTAGGAGCCCCACAGGGCTGTGTCCTGAGTCCCCTGCTCTACTCTCTCTACACACACGACTGCGTGTCCTCGCACAGCTCCACATCCATTATCAAATTCGCTGATGATACTGTGGTTCTGGGCCTCATTCACAACAACAATGAGACCGCATACTTGGATGAAGTAGAGAAATTAACATCATGGTGCCAGGACAACTGCCTCTCTCTGAATGTGAGCAAAACAAAAGAACTGATTGTAGACTTCAGGAAGACGCAGCAGCAGCCCTACACTCCTCTTACAATAAGCGGGACCCCTGTGGAGAGGGTGAGTAGCTTCAAGTACCTTGGTGTAAACATCACTGAGGACCTGACTTGGACTACTCACACTCAAACTCAGGTAAATAAAGCCAGGCAAAGACTGTACTATCTGCGACAGCTGAGGAAATTCAGGGTCTCACCAGCAATCCTGAAAACTTTCTATTCTGGAGCTATAGAAAGTATATTGACTCAATGTATCTCTGTGTGGTATGGGAACAGCTCCAGTCAAGACTGCAAAGCCCTGCAGAGAGTTGTGCGCTTAGCTGAGCGCATTTCAGGGTCTGCTCTCCCCTCTCTGCAGGACACCTACCACAAACGCTGCAGAAGCAGAGCTGCAAAAATCATCAAAGACTACACCCACCCCAGTAATCATATTTTCACTCTGCTGCCATCTGGTAAGCGCTACCGTAGCCTGATGGCAAAAACTGAGAGACTCAGGAGGAGTTTTTTCCCACAGGCCATCAGGCTCTTGAACTCTAAACCACCTACCTCACACTGACACACTGACAGTGTCACTCTGTTTTGTCTGTTTTGCACATTTGCTTCCCTGTTTTGCACATTTGCTTCCTGCACCTTTATGTGATTCTTAATATTTAAGACCACAGCTAAATGCATATATGCACACTGTACATCCCTGTACATTTTTTAATATTTTAAGTCTACAGTTTACATTCATGTACATTATTTTGCGATCTAGATTTATTCCCACATTACACACTTTTTATATTTTTTAGATTTTATTCTTATATTTTTTATTGTTTACTTTTATCTCATTCTTACATAGCTACATTTATGTATATTTTCATCTGTGTGTTTTCCTTAATAATTGCACTGTCCATGGAGCGGACCTGACTCACATTTCACTGCTGGTTATATATGCTGTATATAATTTTGTATGTGACGAATAAAAATCTTGAATCTTGAATCTTGAAGAATAAGCTTTATTGGTAAGAGAACCGCGACCCGGCCCCGGATAAGCGGTAGAAGATGGATGGATGGATGGTAAGTAGAGAACCGAAGATAAATGGGGGTGAGGACCGGGGCTGTTGGTGTGACTGTGACAGCCACACCAACTAACTTTCTTGGCAAAGTGGTCTGGAACCACACCCATTGAGCCTGTCTTCTACCCGAGCAACAACATCAACCACATTGACTAATTACTTTTTGTTTTTACAACTGTTAATCTAAAATGTTGTAGACCTTATGCGATGACTTATAAAGAAGTGAAACCGATCTTATTGTTGCATTGCTTATGTCAGGTCATTCTAATAAGTTTAATCTAAACCATCTTTCCACCTTCTGGAAATCAAACTCAGATCGAGAGGGACCTGACTATTTCTTTGTTTGGAATTGAAAAAGAATTAGGATGGCTGGCCAGACCAATTTCAGACTGGAGGGATGGTCATAACAGCAGAGGCAGTTCAGTGTTTTGGAAAATAAATCGAAAAAGCAGGAAAGTAGTCACAAGAAAGTAGCTCAGAAAATGTGTGAACTGCAGGTACATCAACATCCAGAATATAAAGTTGACCTGCAAATTAAATATACAGAATTATTAAATACACAGAAGGATGAGGCTGATGAGGGAACAGTAACAGTGAAATCTATAGACCTTTACAATCAATATTATTCTCCTTCAATCATCACAGAATGTCAGACCAGGATTAATGTCACGGTTCATGTCCTACCCCCATTTTCTCTCTAGCCCCCCCACCTGTGTAGTCTTTACAAAACTTTACAACTTGTTTATCATGATTTAAAACATTCTTGTAAAAATGGAGAATGTTTTATTAATTCAGCCGTGGATTACATGTTTGAGCCAGAGTCTTACCACAAGCCCAAAGAGGTGCTACGGTGCAGCTGCTTGGTGCTCTCCAATGTAAAAAATGCTGGGACAAGTGGTGCATAAGTCTTTTAAAAAATTGGCACCTCATCAGCAAATATATTCATAAAGACATTCACCTGTCCCGAATTAGCGATAATCCACCGCAGTGCTCCTCACGGCCAAAGGCCACTCCAGTCCTCTGTGCAGCATCAAGTCACAATATTAAAAATCCAAACAGCCTTTATTTTGATATTGTAGTTTATTTACTGATAGTTATTTCATGTTTTGTGAAATGCATTAGTAAGACACTGGAGCGGCATGCCTCTCAACTACATGTCAGGTTATTGCCTCAAACTTACCATGGCGCCCCCCGAGGCAGACGTGTTTGCCCGCTCCGCTCTAAAATTTCGAACTTTTTCTCTTTTTTGTGTGTTTTTCGTGTTTTTCGTTCTTTCTGCAGTGCACAAATGCCATGCACTGCTAACATACAACCGACAGGCATTATTGGACATCGCCAACTCACGAAACTTTGTTTTTAGTGGTTCTATTCCGCTGGAGCTGCAGCTCATTGTTCGCCCATACCACCAAAACTTTTACCCCGGGGGCCACGAAGCACCGGTCTCGAGTGAGTTCGCTGACCCCAGGAGAGTGCTTCGGAGACGGCGACGCAAGCGAGGCAAGAGGGGAGGGCTTCATGCTAGGCTAAAAGCTCGCGCTAGCCGACCACCGCTACCCAGCCTCCTGTTAGCGAATGTACGTTCCCTGGAAAACAAATTGGACGAGCTACGAGCCAGGATTTCAACCCATCGGGAAATCAGAGAGTGCTGCGCCCTGATTTTCACCGAGACCTGGTTCTCAGACAAGGTCCCGGACAACGCCATTCAGCTACAGACTCACTCCCTTCACCGAGGCGACCGAACGGCTGCATCCGGTAAGTCTAAAGGTGGCGGTGTGTGTGTGTTTGTAAACAACTCGTGGTGCGAAGATATACAGACTGTTGACGAGCACTGTTCACCAGATGTGGAGTTATTACTGCTGAAGTGCCGTCCGTATTATCTACCGAGGAATTTACTGCTGTGTTTTTGGCCGCTGCTTACATCCCCGCGGGCTGACTCCGCAGCAGCACTCAGCAAACTCCATGACGTCCATCAGCGCGTAGAAACGGCTCATCCTGACGCTGTTTTTATTGTTGCCGGTGACTTCAACCACTGTAGTTTGCGGACTGTATTCCCAAATACCACCAGCATGTTGACATTCCCACCCGTGATAAAAACACTCTTGACCACGTCTACAGCAACATACGTGGTGCATACAGGGCTGCACCCCGCCCCACTTCGGACACTCGGACCACATCTCTTTGTTCCTGTACCCTGCTTACAGACAAAGACTGAAACAAGCACACCCTGTCACCAAACAGATCAAACTCTGGACCCCGGAGAGCGAGATCACCCTGCAGGATTGTTTTGCACTGACAGACTGGGATGTGTTTAAAGCTGCAGCCACTGTGGAGGACTCTTCCATTAGCGTACAGGATTATGCTGAGTATGTGTCTGGGTACATCAGCACTTGTGTTGATAACATCGTGCCCACCATACAAATCAGGAAGTTTCCCAACCAGAAGCCCTGGATAAACAGTCAGGTACGTCACATGCTGCGTGCTCGCTCTCTTGCATTTAGATCAGGCAATGAGAACGAGTACAAAGCTGCAGTATGGACTGAGAAAAGCCATCACAGCGCCAAGAGGCAGTACAGAGAGAAGCTGGACAGCTTCTACTCTACTGGATTCAGGGCGGATGTGGCAAGGCCTGCAGCACATCACAGACTACAGGACCACCACCAACAACATCGCCACAACAGACAGCCTGCCGGATGACCTCAACAATTTCTACGCCCGCTTTGAGGCTCCCAGCAACACTGCAGAGAGGGAGCTCACACACACCTGGTTCACCCAACCCCCCTCCCCTCCACCAACCATCTCAACAACACAGGTACACAGAGCTCTGAGGAAGATCAACCCCCGCAAAGCAGCAGGACCAGACAACATTCCTGGGCGGGCCCTCAGAGCATGTGCCAACGAGCTGGTTGATGTTTTCACCTCAATCTTCAACCTCTCCTCAGCCAGCGCATTGTACCATCATGCTTCAAGACCACGACCATCGTCCCCCTGCCCAAGAAGAACCCACCCACCTGCCTGAATGACTACAGGCCAGTGGCACTCACTCCAATCATTATGAAGTGTTTCGAGAGAGTGGTGCTGGCCCACATTCAGAGCAGCATACCGACACCATTGACCCCTGCAGTATGCCTACCGGCCCAACAGATCTACCTCGGATGCTATCGCTACTGCCGTCCACTACTCCCTGTCACACCTGGAGAACAAGGACTCATACCTACGGATACTTTTTATAGATTACAGCTCCGCCTTCAACACGGTCATCCCACACAAACTCACCCACAAACTGTCCACACTTGGTTTGCACCCCACCCTCTGTGACTGGCTCCTAGATTTCCTGACTGGCAGGCCTCAGTCTGTCAGGATTGGTAATAGGACTTCAGCCAGCACCATCACAAACATTGGTACTCCACAGGGCTGTGTACTCAGCCCCATCCTCTACACCCTGTACACCTACGACTGTGTCGCCTCTCACAAGGACAACATCATCCTGAAGTTTGCTGACGACACCGCAGTGATAGGACGCATCGCTGGCGGTGACGAGGCAGCTTACAGGAGGGAGGTGGCCAGTCTGGTGTCATGGTGTGAAGACAACAACCTCACCCTCAACACGGACAAGACAAAGGAGATGATAGTGGACATGAGGAGGGAGAGGAGAATGCCTCAGCCACTGTTCATCCGGGAACTTGAAGTGGAGAGGGTGAGCAACTTCAAATACTTGGGTGTCCACATCAATGAGGACCTCACTTGGACACCTCACATCACACAGCTGGTCAAGAAGGCTCAACAGCGGTTGTATTTTCTGAGGAGGCTGAGGAAGTTTGGCATGTCGCCCAAGATCCTCAGCAACTTCTACAGCTGCACCATTGAGAGTGTCCTGACCAGCTGCATCACTGTGTGGTACGGCAGCACTTCTGTCATGGACCGCAAACGCCTGCAGAGAGTGGTGAAGACTGCGCAGAAGATCACCAGGACTCCACTGCCCTCTCTGCAGAGCATCTACCATCGCAGAGTCCACAGAAGAGCTGCTTCCATCCTCAAAGACCCCTCCCACCCCCAACATGGTCTGTTCACACTTCTACCCTCAGGACGGAGGTTCAGAAGTGTGAAATGCAGGACTTCCAGAATGAAGAACTCATTCTTTCCCTCTGCCATAAGACTCCTAAACAGCAGATAGGAGTCTACAATCACAATCACAACATTACATGAACAATTGTTTACCTACTGCACTACCTCACTTTACTACACTTTACACTTTTTGTATATTTGTATTTTTTTTGGTATACTTCCATTATTATTACTTGTATATTTGTCTTATTTTTTTTATTTTTACTTAATTGTGTGACATTTTACTGTGGACGGCAAAGTAAGAATTTCATTGTATAGGGAAACATGCTTTCTGTCTGTACACATGACAATAAACACTTTGAATCTTTGAATCTTGAATCTTGAATATTACCGTCATTACTGGCTCAGTCTACAGCCTAACCATTAGTAGCACTTTTTTATGTTGAAATAAGCTTTAGGCGAGATCATCATGAAAAACTGAATGACTAAAATGCTGCAGGTGTCAGAGGTAAAAAAAAAAAAAAAGGACTGCATCAAGGAACCAAACTCTGCTCAAAGTGCTTAACTAAAATTATCAACTAAGCAAAAGACAAAGTTCAAATCTCCCCAATCTTTCTCTACACGATCCTCAAGTGACATGATCCAGGCCTCAGTATCTGCAGAGTAAAAATTAGTTTAATAGCTTTTCTAAACCAAGGATAGAGAATAGCATAGATAAGAGGGTTTAGAGAGGAATTCAGATAAACCAGTGAATAGAGAACAACTTCTAATGGATCACCGGGTATCAAGATATTGGTTTTGGAGTTGGAAAAAAAGTAGTACAGACAGAAACACATAACATACACAAGCACAACAACACCCAGGTTTCTGGCAGCTTTAATCTCAGATTTCATGTTTGTCTTGGATAAGTCTGAGACGTGAGAACGCATGGCTCGGGCCTGAGACACAGCCACCACAAACACTTTTATGTACAGCACAATAATAATTGTAACTGGGAAGACAAAACCCAAAACAAAGTCGACTTCTTTTGAAAAATAAACTATACACTCTCCTTGGCAAGATTTATATTTTCCTGGATTTATTAATTCTTCTAACAAACCCAGAATGGAATATATCGAAGCATATAACCAACATACAGAATACTGATGCTCGCTTTGTGTTCAGTCATTCTGGTTGCATAATGCAGCGAGTCAATGATGGCTATGTAGCGATCCACTGAAATGAGAACTATGTTTCCCACTGAAGAGGTAAAAAAAATGCAATTTAGGATAAAATACAGAGCACAAAAGAGGTCCCCTCATGTCCAGCAAATTCTCCATTTCACCCCCTCGACTGGTATCATCACAAGGCCAACAAAGAAGTCTGACACGGCCAGAGAGAGGAGGATGAGGTTAGTGGAGGTGTGGAGCTGTCTTCAGAGAGAACAAGCAGACAAGTTAATGTTTCAGTTTTGGTAGTTTAGCTTTGATGAACAGACCCAGTAAACAAACAGAATGCATCGATACAGTGGAAACGATGCACACACACTGTGCAGTAGTGTTGGCAGCTTACACTACTGCCAACACATAAATTTGTCATGGATGTAAGTACCCACTGTAACAGTTTGCTGGATAAGCTAAACCGCTACCTCGAACATCAAGCAGCTTAATCAGCATCTCTGGTCATCCCAGAACTACGGCGCAATATACGGGACTGTGATGCCCCTGTGATTCCCTGACTGGGTACACCTGTGGGGCTTGGGTTGTTAGGTCAGGTGACTATTTACGGCCTGGTGTGTTTGGCCTCCGGTGTGGTTTTCCTACTTGCAGGTCGGAAACCGGCTGCCACCTGGTTTGTTTGCTTTGACTTAGTCTTGGTTTGAAGGTTGACTTTGGTTTAGTTTTAGTTTGGTTTGGTTCATAGCTTTCCTCTGTTGTTAGTTAAGTTTACGTCATGGGTGCTGAGCACAACACACACACCTACACATTGCTTTGTTTCACTCACCTTCAACACTAGCATTACACCACTGATTATACAGACGCATACATTTCATGCCATGTTATAATTTATGTCGTTTATATTGATTTTGGTTTCAATAAAGATAATTTTTCCTTAATTGTTATGTTTGCTCGTGTCCTCTCTTTGTTCCGACCCCTTGAGCCAGGGTTGTAACATGGGGACTCGTCCGGGAAATGAACCCGGGACCTCTGTCGTCCCCAGCGCCTGTCATGCTATGTGGTTCTGGTGAACCTGGGAGTGTTGGTGCTAATAGTTCTGGGTTTGAGCCGTTTATAACAAAGGCTTTTGTGTCTTTAATTGGCAGTTGGTACCAGTATCACGCAACATTAAAGTGTTGCGTGATACTGGTACCAAGCATTCATTTATCATTCAGTCAGTTCTTCCCTTTTAGGCTGAGTCAGAAACTGGTGACTTCATTGTGATGAAGGGTATGGAGTTGGGTTATGTTCCTGTGCCACGCCATAACCTGAATCTAGAGTGTGACCTGGTTAAAGGAATCTTTGCTGTTGGAGTGCGTCCAGCTCTTCCGTTAGAGGGAGTTTCAATGATCTTGGGGAATGATATTTGTGGTAGTGTTGTGTGGGCTAATGGTCCTCCACCACCTCCTGTTGTGGTGTCCGAGCCTGTTGAGGTTGATCTGTCAGTTAAAATGACTTTGGGTCCTTCTGGGGTTTTCCCTGCCTGTGCAGTGACTAGAGCACAGACTAGGGATTGGTCTACTTCAGCTCGACAAGGCACTGAAGTTAAAGACTCGGTGTCAGAGTCTATTATACTGCCTGGTCTCCCTTTGTCAGCATCACGGTGTGAATGGATACAAAGTCAAAAGTCTGACTCCTCTCTCTCTGTGGGATCTGGTTTTGCCATCGGATCAAATAAGGGATGTAGCCCTGTAATGATGACCTTGTGGGTAAACCAGTGTTTCAGGTTGTAGTACCTTGTGACCTTCGCAGAAAAGTGTTGGAAACTGCACATGATGGTGGTGGCCATTTGGGTGTAAAGAAAACCTATGAGCGTGTACTGCACTATTTATTTTGGCCAAAATTGAAAAAAGATGTGGCAAATTATGTTAAGTCCTGTCATACCTGCCAGATGACAAGTAAGCCAAATCAGGTTATCAAACCTGCCCCTCTTGCTCCCATTCCTATGGTTAGCCGACCGTTTGAGTACTTGATAATTGATTGTGTTGGACCAGTTCCTCCATCTAAGTCTGGTTGTGCTTATTTGTTAACGGTAATGTGTGAGACTACCAGATATCCTGCTGCCTTGCCATTAAGATCAATTTCTGTGAAGTCAGTGGTCAAAGCCTTAACCCAGTTTATTTCAACTTTTGGGATTCCGCGGGTTATTCAGAGCGACCAGGGTACTAATTTTACATCCCATATGTTTAAACAGATTTTACAACAGTTGGGGGTAAAGCATAACAAAGCTTCAGCATATCATGCACAAAGTCAGGGGGCGCTGGAGCGCTTTCACCAAACTGTAAAGTCGATGTTGCGCGCATATGTCATGGAATTGGGTAAGGACTGGGAGTACGGCTTGCTGTGGCTCATGTTGGCTGCAAGAGAAGTGGTGCAGGACAGTACCGGTTTTAGTCCTAATGAATTGTTTTTGGGCATGCAGTAAGGGGCCCTTTGGCTGTTTTACAGGATGGGTTGGTCATAAATGATACACCAGAAAATTTGTTTAACTATGTAAATGGTTTTCGCCGCCATTTGTATTTAGCTGTGAAGGTGGCACAAAAAACCTTGAAAAAGCTCAAGTCAAAATAAAACGGTTGTTTGATCGCCAAAGTGAGAAACGTCAGTTTAGTCTGGGGGATCAAGTATTGGCCGTTATGCCACTTGAAAGATCACCTTTTCAGGCCAAGTTTGCAGGGCCTTAAACGGTTCTTGAACAAGTCTCAGATGAAAATTATTTAATTGGTACGCCTAACCGTCGGAAGTCATCCCAATTGTGTCATGTTAACCTTTTAAAAGCATATTATGCACGTCCTGATGATGGAACAAGTAAAGAGATTTGTCCCGTACTAAATGTTTGTTCTACTCTTTTGGATTCACAGGGTTTGGTTGATTGTGCAGATGGAGATGTGAAGGAACCTGGTGACCCAATTATTTGTGGTCGGCTAAAGAATTCAGGGTCTTTGCGCCATTTGAATGAACTTTCACACCATTTATCAGAAGGTCAGAAGGAAGAGTTGAAGTGCTTGATCAGGAGGTTTCCAGAGTTGTTTGGTGATATTCCGACTTGTACCACTCTTATTAAGCATGACGTTGATGTTGGTGATTCCCCTCCAATCAGGCAACGTTTTTATCATTGTGCTTCTGAAAGACGCAGCGTATTGGAGTCTGAGGTTAATTACATGCTGGCAAATCATATTGCAGTACCTTCATCCTCCAGCTGGGCATCACCATGCCTGTTGGTGGGTAAATCTGATGGATCTCCAAGGTTTTGCACTGATTATTGCAAGGTAAACCAGGTCACAAAAGCTGACTTATATTCGCTGCCGCGGATGGAAGATTGTGTGGATGAGGTGGGGTCAGCCCAGTTTGTAAGTAAGTTTGACTTACTTACAAACTTACTTGAATCTACGGGGAAATCGCACGGCGGCGGGACATGCTTTTACATCAATGAACGGTGGTGTACAGATGTAACTGTGTTAAAGAAGATGTCCTGTCCTGATCTAGAAATGCAGTTTGTCAACTGCAAGCCGTTCTATTCGCCGCTAGAGTTTCACTCGTTCATTCTGGTCAGTGTTTACATCCATCCGCAAGCGCATGTGAGCTCAGCTTTACAGAAACTCGCTGATCAGATCACAGAGACAGAACAACAACACCCGGACTCTGTTTTAATCATTCTTGGGGACTTTAATAAAGCCAATCTTTCCCGTGAACTTCCAAAATACAGACAGCATGTTACATGTCCCACCAGAGACAGTAACATATTGGATCACTGTTACACCACAATAAAGGATGCATACCACTCTGTTCCACGAGCAGCTTTGGGACGTTCTGATCACTGTCTGGTTCATCTTATACCGTCCTACAAGCAGAAACTTAAATCTGCTAAACCCGTAGTAAAGACTGTGAAGAGATGGACCAGCAAAACAGAGCAGGATTTACAATCTTGTTTTGACATCACTGATTGGAGTGTTTTTGAAGCTGCTGCCACCAATCTGGACGAACTCACAGAGACCGTAACATCCTACATTAGTTTCTGTGAGGATGTATGCATTCCTACCAGGACTTACTTAACATTCAACAATGATAAGCCATGGTTTACAGTAAAACTCAGACATCTTCGTCAGGCCAAAGAGGATGCCTACAGAAATGGGGACAGGGTCTTGTACAATCAGGCCAGGAACACACTGAACAAAGAGATCAGAGCGGCTAAAAAGACCTATGCTAAAAAGTTGGATGACCAGTTTACTTCCAATGACTCAACTTCAGTGTGGAGAGGTCTAAGAGCCATCACGAACTACAAGACACCATCCCCCTGCACTGAGGCTAATCAACAACTTGCTAACGACCTGAATGAGTTTTATTGTAGATTTGAAACCCCTAACACCCACTCTGACCATCTCCCTACACAACCATTAACACCTCCTGCAATCCCCCTCTCCACACCTCCTGCTTTTCAAATCTGTGAAGCTGATGTGTGCCAGGTCTTCAAGAAGAACAAAAGAAGAAAAGCACCAGGCCCAGATGGCGTTACACCAGCCTGTCTGAAAATCTGTGCTGACCAGCTGGCCCCCATCTTTTCACAGATCTTCAATAGATCCCTGGAGTTGTGTGAAGTGCCTTCCTGCTTCAAATGCTCATCCCAAAGAAACCCAAGATAACAGGACTTAACGACTACAGACCTGTGGCTCTAACGTCTGTCGTCATGAAGTCGTTTGAAAAACTGGTTCTGGGTTATCTGAAGGACATCACTGGACCCTTACTGGACCCCCTGCAGTTTGCTTACCGAGCAAACAGGTCCGTGGATGATGCAATCAACATGGGATTGCACTTCATCCTGCAACATCTGGACAAAACAGGGACTTATGTGAGGATCCTGTTTGTGGACTTTAGTTCGGCTTTCAACACCATCATCCCAACAGCCCTTCAGACCAAACTGACCCAGCTCTCTGTTCCTAGCTCTATCTGTCAGTGGATCACCAGCTTTCTGACAGATAGGCAACAGTTAGTGAGACTGGGGAAATTCATGTCAAACAGCTGAACCACCAACACTGGTGCCCCTCAGGGATGTGTTCTCTCCCCTCTGCTCTTCTCCCTGTACACCAACGACTGCACCTCTAAAGACCCCTCTGTCAAGCTCCTAAAGTTTGCAGATGACACTACAGTCATTGGCCTCATCCAGGACGGTGATGAGTCTGCTTACAGACAAGAGGTTGAGCAGCTGGCTGTCTGGTGCAGTCAACAACCTGGAGCTGAACACGCTCAAAACAGTGGAGATGACCGTGGACTTTAGGAGAAACCCCCCTGCACTTTCCCCACTCACCATCATAAACAGCACTGTGACCGCAGTGGAGTCATTCAGATTCCTGGGTACTACCATCTCACTGGACCTGAAGTGGGACATTCACATTGACTCCATTGTGAAAAAGGCACAGCAGAGGTTGTACTTCCTTCGCCAGCTGAGGAAGTTTAACCTGCCACAGGAGCTGCTGAAACAGTTCTACTCAGCCGTCATTGAGTCTGTACTGTGTACTTCTATAACTGTCTGGTTTGGCTCAGCAACAAAATCAGACATCAGAAGACTACAGAGAACTGTTCGGACTGCTGAAAGGATTATTGGTGCTCCCCTGCCCACCCTTCAAGAACTGTATATAACCAGAGTGAGGAAAAGGGCTCATAAAATCACCCAAGTCACCCCATTTTTGAACTTTTGCCATCCGGCCGGCGCCTCAGAGCCGCAAATACCAGAACAGCAAGGCACAAAAACAGTTTCTTCCCCCAGGCAATCTACCTCACGAACAGTTAAATGTTCCCCACTTATGCTTATGCAAAAAAAAAGTGCAATATCCTTATATTCATTTGTTACCCCTCCATCCTAGTACATCCCTGCATCTTATTCAATCCTATTCAATTATCATTTATAGCACAATTGTTTATATTGTTTATACACTTATTTGTTGTCTGTGTGTTGGTGTCTCTGTGTACTGGTAGCTTATGTCACTAAAACAAATTCCTTGTATGCGCAAGCAATAAAACTCTTTCTGATTCTTCTGATTCTGTTATGAGTTTTGGCCTTAGGAATGCACCAGCTACATTTCAGCGTCTCATTAACCTGGTGGTCGCTGATCTTGTGGGGTGTACAGTTTACCTTGATGACCTAGTGGTCTATAGTGACACTTGGAAAGATCATGTCACCCAAATTGTAGCTTTGTTTGACCGTCTGACTATGGCCAACTTGACAGTTAACCTGGCAAAGTGTGAGTTTGCTAAGGCGACAGTGACCTAAATGGGCCGTGTTGTGGGCCAGGGCCAGGTTTGTCCCATTGATGCAAAGGTTCAAGCAATAGATCAGTATCCTGCCCCATTAACACAAAAAGAGCTGATGCGTTTCTTGGGCCTGGTAGGTTATTATCGGGCTTTCTGCAAAAGCTTTTCAACTGTAGTTGCTCCCCTAACGGCCTTACTGAAGGGCAATGTTAAGTTTTTGTGGTCTATTGAGTGCCAGATGGCATTTGAGAATGTTAAAGTTTTGTTATGTTCTGCTCTGGTCCTTACAGCTCCATGCTTGGATAAACCTTTTAAGTTGGAAGTTGATGCAAGTCTTACATTTACATTTACATTTAGTCATTTAGCAGACGCTTTTATCCAAAGCGACTTACATTCACCAGTGTTACATTTACAGATGACACTTTCATTTAAAGCGACTTACATTAAGGTTCCATTCACCAGTGTCACAGCTGGAACACCACTGGAGGCAAGGTGGGTTAAGTGTCTTGCCCAAGGACACAACGACAGTATGAACTGTGGGGAGAGCGGGATTTGAACCGCCTACCTTCCGGTTGAAGGACGACCGCTCTACCACTGAGCCACTGCCGCCCCCAGTGGCTGCCCCAAGTCTTGTTGGGGCAGGTGCCGTGTTGCTCCAAGAAAAGGAAGGAGTAGATAGACCAGTCTGCTATTTTTCTAGGAAGTTTAATTCCTATCAACTTAACTATTCTACAATAGAAAAGGAGGCGCTGGCCCTAATTTGGGCACTTCAGCATTTTGATGTTTATGTCTGTTCAGGTCAGGTCTCACTAGTTGTCTATACAGACCACAACCCTTTGACCTTTTTGAGTTCACTAAGTTGTCCGAACCGTAGACTGATGAGGTGGGCGTTATTCCTGCAATTGTATTCTCTTGACATAAAACACATTAAAGGTACAGAGAATCTGGTGGCGGATGCTTTATCCCGAGCTCCCATAGGGTGAGTTTTGGTGTCAGCTATTGTGTTTAGGGTAAGTGCATGGTGGGTCGCTGTGGTGAGCAATTTTTTTTTGTTGGGGGAGGGTGTGATGTCCCTGTGATTCCCTGACTGGGTACACCTGTGGGGCTTGGGTTGTTAGGTCAGGTGACTATTTATGGCCTGGTGTGTTTGGCCTCCGGTGTGGTTTGCCTACTTGCAGGTCGGAGACCGGCTGCCACCTGGTTTGTTTGCTTTGACTTAGTCTTGGTTTGAAGGTTGACTTCGGTTTAGTTTTAGTTTGGTTTGGTTCATAGCTTTCCTTTGTTGTTAGTTAAGTTTACGTCATGGGTGCTGAGCACAACACACACACACACCTACACATTGCTTTGTTTCACTCACCTTCAACACTAGCATTACACCACTGATTATACAGACGCATACATTTCATGCCATGTTATAATTTATGTCGTTTATATTGATTTTGGTTTCAATAAAGATAATTTTTTCCTTAATTGTTATGTTTGCTCGTGTCCTCTCTTTGTTCCGACCCCTTGAGCCAGGGTCGTAACAGGGACATAGACACATTTGATGATCATAACATTACTGAGACGGAGGACCTGCTCACTCCTCTAAAAACAGCCACTACAGTACTGTGTGATGAAAAAACCCTGACAGTGTACTTAATTATACTATTGACTCACATGGTAGAACACAGTATGGCACCCAGTGAATCAGTGGCAAGTATGAAGAGAGCAAGTCTGAAGATGCTGGAGGGCAGTTACAGGGTACAGGATGAAGTTTGCCTGAAAAAGTAAACAAAAACATGAGATTTTATATCATGCAGTATGTTAAGTTATCAGCTGCAGGATTTAGTCCGTGGCTAGTTATGTCTACGTCTAGTTATGTCTTTGTTCATATTTGGATTAGCAACATGATCAGATTTGACATGACCTGAAGAGGACTAGGAGCAACCAGTAATTATTAACCATAGGAAATAAAAAATTATTATAACACTTTCCTCTGTGCTTAGATACATCCCTATGGAATAGAGAACACAAAAGTTTTCTATAGTTAATAATTACTACTTGCTCCTAGTTCTCCCTTCTCACCAGTAAGCAGCTGCAGACATACAGCAGCAACACAGATACGGTAAGATAAAATAATTAAGATAAACTAATTAAGACCAACTTTTATTTAGACATTTTATTGAGATAAAACAAAAATATATAAGTGTTTGCTAATTAGTTTAAAAAAATTGTATTAAGCCTGAAATTAATATCAATATAATGTATTTCTCTGAGGGAAAATGCACAATTGCCATGGTAACTTGAGCAAGGTGGAGGTGGGCGTGAAAGAGGTGATGAGAGGAGCATGACCACTTATGACTGACCGGTCATATACGCACACACGCAAATGCACGCACACACACACACACACACACACACACACACACACACACACACACACACACACACACATACACACACACACGTGCGCAAACCGCACACATACACACGCACACATACACATACACACACAAACGCACACACACGCACACTACACACACAGACGCACACATACACACACACATACACACGCGCAAATGCACACACACACACACGCACACTACACGCACATGCACACACACTACACGCACACACACTACACACACACGCACACATACACACACATGCACACACACACACTACACGCACACATACACACACACATACACACGCGCAAATGCACACATACACACACAAACACACACACACACAAACACACGCGCAAATGCACACACACATGTGCAAACGCGTACACATACACACACACGCAAACGCGCACACACACACGCACACACACAAACGCACACATACACGCAAACGTTAATTTAATTTTACACTTCTTGATGTTTTAATATATATTACGGTTAAGAATAATATGGGAAAAATGCCAAAACACAATGGTTTCTTGTATTTATTGAGCACTTGAGTTCTTTATTAACAGTATGGAACAAATCTATACAGAAAAAAATCCTAAAGATATTTTTATTTGTGGGTGATTTTAAAATTAAATAAAGCAAAACTCACAGAGAGCTTTGTTGATTTTATGTATACTCTTGCCTTTTAATGATGGTGTTTTGGGGGAAAGCAATGTGAACAGAGCAGATGCTTTGTGGGTGTGTTTAAGCAGCTGAGTGATGCTGCCCGGTTACTGAGTTATAACCAGAGGGAGGGGTCTGGCCCAAGGGTGATTAGGAAAATTAAAGTAAGAAAAAATGTAAAAGATTATTATAGAAATTTATTTTAAGTAAATAGAACAATATTCTGAGAATATTCTAAATAGACAATTTATAAAGATAATATGGAAGCTCAAAAAGCTTGTGACAATAGATCATACAAAACTAGTTCTGATCTATATAAATTAGTTTTGTTTGTGTCAACTGCATAGTTATCATATTTGTGGATGATACCACTTACAGTAACAGATAATACCAGATAATGGTAACTGAGATTACAACTGAGCTGAACTAAATGAAAATGAAACATTATTGAAACAAAATTTATGCTATTTGGAAAATATATATTTAATTTTAATTTTTTTCTCAATAAAGATTGAGCCATGGTTATCCCTAGTCTCAAAAGGGGCGTAGAACAAAACTGAAGAAACCAAACTGTATTAAAGTGATGATGTGATGCCTGGTTAACCTAATGGTTAGCATAATGCTATAACAACAGTTTTAATACAGTTAAAAGATGAGTTTAAATTAAATAATGAAATAAATAATAGTGACATAAACTTTCTGGAGAAGTACAATTTAGTCTGATTTAACCAAACCTTTTAGATTAAAGTAGATTTCCAGCAGACCATCTCTGTGGAAACAGGTCATGCGAGAGTATGTTTATGTTTTGATCATTTTAATAGATTTATTGGATTTGTAATGACAAGAACCTAGGAGGCACTTTCCTGAGTTTATAATGTTTCATATGATGTTGATTTTATTTGTTTGTTCTTTATATAGATGGAAGCCAACTACAACGGTGTACCAGTTGAGAACAGAAATGGCAATGGCTGGCAATTAAGATAGTTACTTGTAAGAGCTAATAATAACATAGTTCTTTGAACTTATAGTCATCTTGGTTTACACTCATAAAGGGAAATACATCTGTGAGCAGAGCTCACTTCATGACTTCCTGTGACATCACTCTGAACTTGACAAACAGAGAGATGAGGGACATTTGCAGCGCAAGGCGGACGTCTGATGGTTTTGCAGCGGTAAGACCATTAGACCAGCATTGCCTGCTGACTGGACACATGCGCCCTTAATTGATCCTCCTGACACAGACAACAACGGACAACAGCTCCATGACGTGACCACACTAAAGTCCTAAGGACGGTATGGTTCTCTGAATTTATTATGCTTAAGAGAATTTATTTTAATCACTATGAATGTGCATATGTCTAACTCCATGTTTTGTATATTTTTGTTACAGGGAGAGAAAATGGACAGGCAGGGTCAAGCCGGAGATCGTAAGTCCGATGGGTCGACCAACACAAACTGTGGCATTACTTATTAGGCCCGAGCCGGTGATGACCGGGAGGGCCTATTATTTTTGCTCGGATTTTTTTTATTTTATTTTTTTTTATTCCGACCAAATTATCCTAAATTTGACCCAGTGAACATGCACAAAAAGTCATTTTTATTGGTCCCAGACTTCAAGCTCGGCGAAAAATTTATGTATTTGAAGTCGCCGAAAAAAAAAATATGAAAAATGACTCAGTGGCGACCCCTAGAAAAGTCAAAATACATTGGGCCTATGGAAAGTGAAAGTAACTTTTTTCCAATGTAGAAAAATGAAACTTGGTACATCCATAGGACATCTCAGGGCAAACAGAAAAGTCAATGACAGCAACACCCTAAACTCAACAGGAAGTCCGCCATGTGGGGTGAAACGCGCGGCCACTAAAATCGCGACCCTTGCGCAAAAAGATGCAAATCATTGTGTTTTAATCTAAATGGCCCCAAATTTGGTGAGTATCATCTAGACACATGTGCCAACCAAAGTTGTGACTTTGTTTATGATATCTTATCGGGTATGGGGGTGGCAAGCCTGTAACGAGGTGGCCATTTTTGTGAAAATTAAATGTCTCTTCACTCTCAAACGCCTTCTCGGATCGAGTTGGACCCAAAAAGGCGTTTGTGCACATTCATGACCTAAACACAAAGATATGTAAATAAAAGGGTTATCTTTAGAAATGGCTCTCCAGCGCCCCCTACAAACTTATAATGGGACCCAAGAATTTAGTTTGTCATAGAGACATGAAATTTGGTACACACATCTCTTATGTCATGACGAGCATAAAAGCCAATGACAACCACCCCTATCTATAAATGTGTTGCCATAGAACGTCCCAAATATTTGGAAAAAGTCAATAGGAAGTGAAAATTTTAGTTTGTCGTAGGCAAATGAAATTTGGTACACACATCCAGCATGGGCTTATGAACAAAAAAGCCAATGGGGACCACACCCTATCACACACAGGAAGGCGGCCATTTTTAATTGAAAATGTGAACCGACTTAAAATACACCTCTTTTTTAAAAGAACACAGAAAATAGCTGCTTCATTCCACAGACACCAAACTTGGGCAAAATGAGCTAAACACATGTATGTAAAAGAGACAAGCGTTTTTCTAGACTTTTTTGCTCGAGTTATATTTTTTTTTATTATAATTTGGTATATATTTTTTTATTATAATTTTTCTGCAAAATGATCCTCAATTTGACCCAGTAAACGTACAACTAAAAGTCATTTTTATTGGTCCCAGACTTCAAGCCTGGCGAAAAATTTATGTATTTGAAGTCGCCGAAAAAAAAATATGAAAAATGACTCAGTGGCGACCCCTAGAAAAGTCAAAATACATTGGGCCTATGGAAAGTGAAAGTAACTTTTTTCCAATGTAGAAAAATGAAACTTGGTACATCCATAGGACATCTCAGGGCAGACAGAAAAGTCAATGACAGCAACACCCTAAACTCAACAGGAAGTCCGCCATGTGGGGTGAAACGCGCGGCCACTAAAATCGCGACCCTTGCGCAAAAAGATGCAAATCCTTGTGTTTTAATCTAAATGGCCCCAAATTTGGAAATTTTGAACCGACTTAAAATACACCTCTTTTTTAAAAGAACACAGAAAATAGCTGCTTCATTCCACAGACACCAAACTTGGGCAAAATGAGCTAAACACATGTGTGTAAAATAGACAGGCGTTTTTCTTGTCGTTTTTGCTCGAGTTATATTTTTTTTATTATAATTTGTTTTGGTTTTTTTATTATAATTTTTCTGAAAAATGATTTTCAATTTGACCCAGTAAACGTGCAACTAAAAGTCATTTTTATTGGTCCCAGACTTCAAGGACTTCAAAAATTTATGTATTTGAAGTCCCCGAAAAAAAAATATGAAAAAATGACTCAGTGGCGACCCCTAGAAAAGTCAAAATAATTGGTTCTATGGAAAATGAAAGTTAATTTTTCCAATGTAGAAATACAAAACTTGGTACATCCATAGGACACCTTAGGGCAAACAGAAAAGTTTATTACAGCCATACCGTAAACTCAACAGAAAATCTACTATGTTGGGTGGAATACATGACCACCTAAATCGTACACTTTGTGCTATAGGGTTTTCATCTAAACATCTCCAAATTTGCTTTAAAGTACGAAATGCAATCCTCCGAGTGCATGTGTCCCCGCGGTCTCAAGGGAGGCGAGGGCCTTTATCGCCGCTATGCTTTAATTAGGCCCGAGCCGGTGATGACCGGGAGGGCCTATTGTTTTTGCTCGGATTTTTTTTTTTTTTTATTTTTTTATTATTTTTTATTTTTCTTTTCCACCTATGATCCTAAATTTGACCCAGTGAACATGCACGAAAAGTCATTTTATTGGTCCCAGACTTCAAGCTCGGCGAAAAATTTATGTATTTGAAGTCAAAAAAATACGAAAAATGACTCAGTGGCGACCCTACAAAATCAAAATACATTGGGCCTATGGAAAGTGAAAGTAACTTTTTTCCAACATAGAAAAATGAAACTTGGTATATCCATAGGACACCTCAGGGCAAACTGAAAAGTCAATAACAGTTACACCCTAAACTTAACAGGAAGTCCGCCATGTGGGGTGAAACGCGCGGCCACTAAAATCGCACTTGCGCAGAAAGATGCAAATCATTGTGTTTTAATCTAAATGGCCCCAAATTTGGTGAGTATCATCTAGACACGTGTGCCAACCAAAGTTGTGACTTTGTTGTTGATATCTTATCGGGTATGGGTGTGGCAAGCCTGTAACGAGGTGGCCATTTTTGTTAAAATAAAACGTCTCTTAACTCTCAAACGCCTTCTCGGATCGAGTTGGACCCAAAAAGGCGTTTGTGCACATTCATGACCTGAACAAAAAATATGTAAATAAAAGGGTTATCTTTAGAAATGGCTCTCCAGCGCCCCTACAAACTTATAATGGACCCAAGAATTTAGTTTGTCATAGAGACATAAAATTTTGTACACACATCTCTTATGTCATGACGAGCATAAAAGCCAATGACAACCACCCCCTATCTATAAATGAGTTGCCATAGCAACGTCCCAAAAATGTGAAAAAGTCAATGGGAAGTGAAATTTTTAGTTTGTTGTAGGCAAATAAAACTTGGTACACACATCCACCATGGGCTTATGAACAAAAAGCCAATGGGGACCACACCCTATCACACACAGGAAGGCGGCCATTTTGAATTGAAAATGTGAACCGACTTAAAATACACCTCTTTTTAAAAGTACACAGAAAAAGCTGCTTCATTCCACAGACACCAAACTTGGGCAAAATGAGCTAAACACATGTATGTAAAAGAGACAAGTGTTTTTCTAGACTTTTTGCTCGAGTTATATATTTTTATTATAATTCGGTATATATATTTTTATTATAATTTTTCTGCAAAATGATCCTCAATTTAACCCAGTAAACGAACAACTAAAAGTCATTTTTATTGGTCCCAGACTTCAAGCCCGGCAAAAATTTATGTATTTGAAGTCCCGAAAAAAATACGAAAAATGACTCAGTGGCGGCCCCTAGAAAAGTCAAAATACATTGGGCCTATGGAAAGTGAAAGTAACTTTTTTCCAACGTAGAAAAATGAAACTTGGTATATCCATAGGACACCTCAGGGCAAACAGAAAAGTCAATGACAGTCACACCCTAAACTTAACAGGATGTCCGCCATGTGGGGTGAAAGGCGCCACTAAATTTGCTAAATTTGCTGCGCAGAAAGATGCAAATCATTGTGTTTTAATCTAAATGGCCCCAAATTTGGTGAGTATCATCTAGACACATGTGCCAACCAAAGTTGTGACTTTGTTGTTGATATCTTATTGGGTATGGGTGTGGCAAGCCTGTAACGAGGTGGCCATTTTTGTGAAAATAAAACGTCTCTTAACTCTCAAACGGCTTCTCGGATCGAGTTGGACCCAAAAAGGCGTTTGTGCACATTCATGACCTGAACACAAAAATATGTAAATAAAAGGGTTATCTTTAGAAATGGCTCTCCAGCGCCCCTACAAACTTATAATGGGACCCAAGAATTTAGTTTGTCATAGAGACATAAAATTTGGTACACACATCTCTTATGTCATGACGAGCATAAAAGCCAATGACAACCACCCCTATCTATAAATGTGTTGCCATAGCAACGTCCCAAATATTTGGAAAAAGTCAATGGGAAGTGAAAATTTTAGTTTGTCGTAGGCAAATGAAACTTGGTACACACATCCAGCATGGGCTTATGAACAAAAAGCCAATGGGGACCACATCCTATCACACACGGGAAGGCGGCCATTTTGAATTGAAAATGTGAACCGACTTAAAATACACTCTTTTTTAAAAGAACTCAGAAAATAGCTGCTTCATTCCACAGACACCAAACTTGGGCAAAATGAGCTAAACACATGTATGTAAAATAGACAAGCGTTTTTCTAGACTTTTTGCTCGAGTTATATTTTATTTTATTATAATTTGGTATATTTTTTTATTATAATTTTTCTGCAAAATGATCCTCAATTTGACCCAATAAACGTGCAACTAAAAGTCATTTTTATTGGTCCCAGACTTCAAGCTCGCGAAAAATGTATGTATTTGAAGTCGCCGAAAAAAAAATATGAAAAATGACTCAGTGGCGACCCCTACAAAAGTCAAAATACATTGGGCCTATGGAAAGTGAAAGTAACTTTTTCCAACGTAGAAAAATGAAACTTGGTACATCCATAGGACACCTCAGGGCGAACAGAAAAATGTATTACAGCCATATCGTAAACTCAACAGGAAATCTACTATGTTGGGTGTATGCGTGACCACCTAAATTGCACCCCTTGTGTCTAAAGGCTTTTCATCTAAACAGCTCCAAATTTGGTGAGTATCATCTAGACACGTGTGCCAAAAAAAATTATCAATTTGTTTTTGATAGATTTGTGGCTGTGGTCGTAATGAGTCTGTGAAGAGGCAGCCATTTCTTTGGGAAATAAATGCCATTTCCCAATTGCCAGGATCCTTCCTTTAGAGGAGGCCCCTCCAGAGCCAAGGCTAGAGTCTTAGAAAACTCCTCAGAATCATTTGGAACTTGTAACCTTGTACTTTTAGACAAGTTATATTTACATTTTGTCTTTTTAAACAGGGGGGTGCAGCGATTCCTGAGTCATCTCAAATCTCCAGCCAGTACTTTGTTTTTCTCGCCTTAGCCCAAGCATAATCTATTATTTCCAAAGGTTCAGACAGCTCCCAGGAAAACCAGGGATTGTGGAGACCTTTAACTCTAAAGTTAGGTTACAAGGTGGTGTAGCAGGCCCAAGCAGTAGCACAGGCCCGGTTATTTGACATTACCGTGAAGTTTACGCTTTAAAGCACGAAATGAAATCCTCCGAGTGCATGTGTCCCCGCGGTCTCAAGGGAGGCGAGGGCCTTTATCGCCGCTTGCGGCTTTAATTTATTATTCTACTTTGTTTTAGAATGATTTTGATTTATTAAATTAAAAAAAATCAGTGTATTACTCTGTGGGAAATTAATATTATTATTTTTTTTAAACATATGACAAAATTATTATTTGTTGTATTTGATTTGACATGTGTTACAATTTAATCATTTAAACTGATTACATAAACTTGATTCCTTGTATGTAGATTGCACCACCTAGGGAAGAGAGGTGGGCAGGAGAGTTTTCCCCAGCGATCGGTCATTTACCTCATGGTGAAATGTACTTAGGCTAGTTCAGCTGCCCTGCTGCTTCCATAGTATACAATTTACACCAAAGCTAATATTTGGTTTTATGCTAATGTTTTATCTATGGTTAATAATTACTGGTTGTTCTTAGTCCTCTTCAGATCATGTCAGTCCCATAGATTGTAAATAAAAATGAATGTTATCCGCCCATTGGTCCCCTATTCACCAATGTTGTCATTATGAAAGGGCAATAAAATGGGCTTTTCGGCTTTTACTCCATAGTAAAACAATAGTTTTCAGATGGCATAAACTGGCATATTCATTCATTCATTTTCTACCGCTTAGTCCCGTTAGGGGTCGCGGGTGACTGGAGCCTATCCCAGCAGCTAGGCGCCCAGGACAATGGCCAGTTAGTCGCAGGGATGACATTTAGAGACAGACTCCTGCACTCCTGCCTCACAGCAAGAAGGTTGTGAGTTCAAAACCCGGCCTTCTCAAACATTCTCGGCCGACTCTGGTCTTTCTGTGAGGAGTCTGCATGTCCTCCACGTGTTACTGTAGGTTCTCGCCAGGTACTCCGGCTTTCTCCCATCGTCCAAAGACATGCATGTATAGGTTAAACGGACATATTAATCAAACCCCCCCCTCACGTAGAGACCAGAGCCATCTTTTGTACCAGGCTGTAAACATGATGATTTTTACACTTAATAAAGTCGCCATTGGGGTTCTCCTTATATTTACGCTTTTGGAGCCTGCCCTCTGGTGGACGGCGGTATATTGTTATATTTTGCTGTATTTTGCCGTATGATGGCGCCCTTAGGAGGTTCCATGAGAGACACTTGGTCAGTCCTAACCATGTCATGTCTTTCATGCTAATCCAAACATAAACATAGACATAACTAGACATAGACATAACTTGCCATGTACTAAAACCTGCACCTGGTAACTTGTCATGGGGAGTGTGTGAACCTTTACTGCATAATATAAAATCTCATGTATTGTCTGTGAAGGTTCTCAGTCATTCAGGACATCTTGAAAAAAAGGGTTGAAATGAAAGCATCTGGACAAGATGAAGATGTTTCGTCTCTAATTCCAAGAGACTTTATCAATTCTGAGATCAACTGGTAGGAGAGCTGAGCTTATCTCTCTAGAGGGAGGAGTTTCCCCTGAAACCAAACCTGATGGACCAGGCTGTTCTGGGCTAATGGTCGTTGGCTCTGAAAGGGAAGTGTGACTCCTGATGTAAGAGTCGTTAAGGCTCAGGAGAGTCGTTGGGGACACTGCTCCATTCAGGTGCAGAGTCGTTAGTGACACTGCTCCATTTAGGTGCTGTGTTTGTTCTTCTAGGGTGCAACTGTTTTTTTGTAGGTTTCAAAACACAGATATAAATACTAGCCAACATGAATCTGAGGCCACTTCCTCTGTTCAAAGAGGGCTTTTCCATTTTCACAAAAATGGCTTCCTTCACCCCTCTCTCAAACCATCTGGCCTCTCTGGCCAAAATTCGGACATTTCTGTCCTCAAAGGAATGACCTTTCTCTTTGAGGTGGAGGTGGACTGCAGACTCAGGTCCTCCATAATTAGCTCTTCTGTGAACCTCTTGTGAGGCTGTTGTATAGTTTCCCCAACATAACTGTCACTGCACTCTTCACTGAACTGCATAAACTACATTACTCTGTTTGTGAGAGGGGATCTTGTCTTTAGGATGGACCTGGACGGGAGAGTGGGTTACAGATGTGGTCTGTGGTCTTTATGGATAATCAAAACAATTTTTTTTTTTTTACATAAGCTGTGTATTGGTGCAGTTTCATGTCACTCTTTAAAATTACACAGATGTCATAAGTTGTTTAGTGTTGACTCATTTAGGTTATTATACATCTTTGACTCCTCGCTTGAACTGGAAATGTGCCATCTTTACAACTGCTCCTAATGCTGATTCGAGGAGTGAGTAGGGAAGAGGGCGGAGTCAAGGACAAGATGTGAGCGAGGACATCCTGGAGCTTCCTCGAGGAGTCAAACTCACAGTGGAGAAGAAAACCTTCCCACACCAAACATGTGACAAAAAATGAAAAGCTTTAACTGTCTGCATTATATTATGATTCATTCATTAAGAGTTACTGATAATGAGGTTAACATTTAAACAGCAGACTCCACACTTCTGTCTGGTTATTGGGTTGATGGGTTGATGTGTATGTGTGATTCATTCAGTTTTGCAGGTGTTAGGTGTAGTTTTGTGTTGGTCTTAAAGTTCACGTCTGACTTGTATTTGGTAAGTGCTGGCTTTCTCTTTTTCAAAAAAAAAAACACAGTCACAGCTCTGACATTATTCCTAGACAAACAAACAAACTCACTTTTGTGACTCTACGTTTTAATAAAGGTACACTTATGGACAAAAATGTTGGTACCCTTTGGTCAATGAAAGAAAAACTCACAATGGTCACAGAAAAAAACTTTATTCTGACAAAAGTAATAATAAATAAAAATTCTATGAATGTTAACCAATGAAAGTCAGACATTGCTTTTCAACCATGCTTCAACGGAATTATTTTAAAAAATATACTCATGGAACAGGCCTAGACAAAATTGATGGTACCCCTAGAAAAGACTGTAAATAATGTGACCAAATGGAAATGTTAATTCAAGGTGTGTGCACTAATTAGCATCACAGGTGTGTACAATCATGTAATCAGTCAGTGGGCCTATTTATAGGTCTTCAGGTAGTCACTGTGTTGTCTGGTGACATGGTGTGTACCACACTCAACATGGACCAGAGGAAGCGAAGGAAAGAGTTGTCACAGGAGAATACAAAGAAAATTATAGACAAGCATGATAAAGGTAAAGGCTATAAGACCATCTCCAAGCAGCTAGATGTTCCTGTGACTACAGTTGCACATATTATTCAGAAATGTAAGATCCTTGGGACTGTAGCCAACCTCCCTGGACGTGGCCGCAGGAGGAAAATTGATGACAAATCAAAGAGACGGATAATCCGAATGGTCCGAAGAGCCCAGAAAGACTTCTAAAGTGATCCAAGGTGAACTCCATGCTCAAGGAACATCAGTGTCAGATCGCACCATCCGTCATTGTTTGAGCCAAAGTGGACTACATGGGAGACGACCAAGGAGGACACCATTGTTGAAAACAAATCATAAAAAAGCTAGACTGGAATATGCCAAACTACATGTTGACAAGCCACAAAGCTTCTGGGAGAATGTCCTATGGACAGATGAGACAAAAATGGAACTTTTTGCCAAGGCACATCAGCTCTATGTTCACAGACGGAAAAATGAAGCATATCAAGAAAAGAACACTGTCCCTACTGTCAAACATGGAGGAGGCTCTGTTATGTTCTGGGGCTGCTTTGCTGCATCTGGCACAGGGTGTCTTGAATCTGTGCAGGGTACAATGAAATCTGAAGACTATCAAGGGATTCTAGAGAGAAATGTGCTGGCCAGTGTCAGACAGCTTGGTCTCAGTCGCAGGTCATGGGTCTTGCAACAGGACAATGACCCAAAACACACAGCTAAAAACACCCAAGAATGGTTAAGAGGAAAATATTGGACTATTCTAAAGTGGCCTTCTATGAGCCCTGACCTCAATCCTATTGAGCATCTTTGGAAGGAGCTGAAACATGCCGTCTGGAAAAGACAGCCTTCAAACCGGAAACAACTGGAGCAGTTTGCTCATGAGGAGTGGGCCAAAATACCTGCTGAGAGGTGCAGAAGTCTCATTGACAGTTATAGGAATCGTCTGATTGCAGTGATAGTCTCCAAAGGTTGTGCATCAAAATATTAAGTTAGGGGTACCAACAATTTTGTCTAGGCCAGTTCCATGAGTTTATTTTTTAAATAATTCCGTTGAAGCATGGTTGAAAAGCAATGTCTGACTTTCATTGGTTAACATTAATAGAATTTTTATTTATTATTACTTTTGTCAGAATAAAGTTATTTCTTTGACCATTGTGAGTTTTTCTTTCATTGACCAAAGGGTACCAACAATTTTGTCCACGTGTGTGTACAGTTTTTGTGACTCTACATTTATATTACAGTTTTTCTCAATTGCTAAAACACTAAACCCTATTGTTTGAACCAAATGCTCAGTTGCCTGAACCCACTGATTGAATCAATCACTCTTTTGGCAAAACCATAAGCACTTTTCACCTGTTTAGACACAACTTGTCAACACATTTTCATTGTGATGCACCTGTGCTGCAGAATGGTGACAAAAGTCAAACACAATGAAAGCACAGGTGTCACCAGTTGAACACAACAACTCAAAATTGATCACACTTGTGGCTAATGATGTGAGGGAACATATAAGCCAGTTCAGAGAGCACTGGTTTGTGAGGTCTTACAATGGATAGAAATCTGAGAGGAAGAGTCCGTGTGAGAGGTGGTCGAGGTGGTCAAGGTGGTCAGCAAAGACAAAGAACAGTAATATCTGATGAAATCAGAGCTACTGTGATTGACCATGTTCTTGTCCATGGTATGAGCATGAGGGAGGCTGGACAAAGGGTACAACCAAACCTTAGTAGATTCACTGTGTCCACCATAATCCGAAGATTTAGAGAAGAGAACAGGTAATAACTTTTTTTTTTAATTATAGCCTAGTATTTAAATGCTGACAGCAATTACTGTAAGACATACTATATACTGTATCACAGTATACTGTAAGTAAATATATGTTCCAGTACACCACTGTACCAATGTACTGTAGTATTGTAATGGAGGGTTGGTCTAACTGTTTGTAGGCCTAGTATTCCATGTATATTTTTTGTAACTCCATGTTCTCTTTTTGTAGAATTGAAAGACTGCCACATGGGGGTGGCAGGACAGGTATGTTCTCCCCACACCAAGAGACCCTAATTGTTGATATGGTCCGTGAGAACAATGCTATTAAACTGCGTGAAATTCCGCAGAAGATCATTGAGGACCATGTAAATTTTGAGGGTATAAACAGTGTCAGCCTCTCTACTGTTGATCGTGTCCTCAAGCGCAACAGACTGCGCATGAAACAGCTATACAGAGTGCCTTTTGACCGCAACTCAGACAGAGTAAAGGAGCAAAGATTCCAGTATGTACAGGTTGGCATACATCCAGACACATTCAATGTTGATTACTGTAGTGATTTACTGTAGTGGCCTAAATCACTTTCTGTATCACTTACAGAACTATATCTATTTCTACAGAGGGTTTTTGAACTGGATGCAATGGAAAGACCCCATGAATACATGTATATGGATGAAGCTGGGTTTAATCTCACCAAAAGGAGGAGAGGCCGTAATGTGATTGGCCATCGGGCCATTGTTGGTGTTCCTGGGCAGCATGGTGGCAATGTCACATTATGTGCTGCCATCAGCAATCATGGGGTTGTCCACCATCATGCCAACCTGGGGCCCTACAACACTCACCAGCTCCTCATTTTCCTCAATAACATGCGAGATGCTCTGTTGGGGCAGCAGGATGAGCATCCCATCTATGTGGTTGTTTGGGATAATGTGAGTTTTCACAGAGCCCTCCAGGTTAGAGAGTGGTTCAATATGAACCAAGATTTTATCAATCTTTGCCTTCCACCGTACTCCCCTTTCCTAAACCCCATTGAGGAATTCTTCTCCTCATGGCGGTGGAAGGTATATGAACGCCAACCTTACACCAGGGTAAATCTCCTGCAAGCCATGGGACTTGCCTGTGGTGACATAGGTGTGGAGGCATGCCAAGCCTGGATACGGCATGCCAGGTTTTTCCCGTTGCCTGGCCAGACAAAATGTGGCCTGTGATGTGGATGGAGTCCTGTGGCCTGACCCAGTACGGAGACATGATGCTGTGGCTGAATAATTCACTTATTTGTATTTTTTGTACTTTATATTTACAGTATACATAGGCTTACTGTACACAAGTGGTAAGCACGTATGATTTCTGTTTGTTTTTAAAAGTGATACAGTACATGTAAATGCACAAGATTTCTGTTTTGTCTTTTTGTACAAGTGCTAAATGCACTTTTTTTTGCAACTTGCATTTAGCCTACAGTGAACAATAAACATTTATTTCACCAGCTTCATGTCCTGAGTATTGTGTTTTCTATTTTTCTACGTAGTTTTTAGTGACTGTTCAGTAGTTTTTTTAATTTTGATTGACTCGGGGCACGATTTGACAACATAGTTCAGTTTTGAGCACAGATTGAACTGTTTTGAGGTGAAAGTTTGGATTTGCAGGAAGTGTCTGAGGTTTTGTAAATGTAGCTTGAAAATTGAGTTGTGTGTTCACAGTTTAAGAGAAAAGGTGAGCTGCTTTCAAGAAATGTGTTTTAGCAATCGAGAAAAACTGTAATGTATACAGTTTATACACTTTTTTAAAAAGAAACCTATTTCTTGCACTGGTCGGTTGCATTTTTGTAACAAAAAGAATTTCCCCTTGGGGATGAATAAAAGTAATTCTGATTTTGATAAACCAAAACTGAACATGAGTTTATTTGCAAACTGTTTTTTAGGAAAAAAAAAATACTTTAGCAGTAAGGGGGGAACAAGCTAATACAAAAAGGTTCCTGCAATTTGGGGCATTTTGTGTCATTTCTATCACTTACGTCTCATTTTTTAGTCCCATCCACAGAGTAGACACATAGAAGAAAAACAGGAGCCAGCAGCAACGTGAGTATTTGCTCTAAAACTAAGTGAGTCTGTGTCTAAACACTACTCTTTATGATTTCATGTGTCTTCTGTGTGTCTGTGTGAGTGTGTTCGGACGCTGAACTGACGTAGTTTTGTTCTGACAGAGACCTGGTGGGCTGTACCAAAGTTGCGCGGACTGCTGTAGAGGTGGGCTTACCTAATACAAAAGGTGTGGCGGGGAGTGCTTTAGGAACATGATGACATCACACTAACCAGGAAGTGCATTTAGCAGTTTTCAACCTGACAAGGGCAGCACTCATGCACTGTTAAACCATATCTGTAAAATTAAATAATTTTTTAGGGTTTTGTCAAAAGTGGGACTATAAACTATGAACTGTATTAATAAAGCCCCATCTATACAAATCATCAGTTAAAAAAATTTGGTCTGGGGTTGAGTTACCCTTTAACTTCAACTGTTGGTACACAGTATGCCAATGTTAAAAAACACCTATTCTGAGCATTTTCCTCTTTATTTTTACAATTACAAAGTTTTAAACCAAATACAGTAAAGCAGTAGGTGATAGAGCTTTTTCAACATAACTTTCCAGTCAATATCAGTGGCTTATCAGTCTAGCCTGACTAGCCTCTATAGTGTGTGGCACAGGACTCACAACACAGAAAGAGTTCAGAATAAACTTTATTGGTAAGTAGAGAACTGCAGATGAATGGGGGTGAGGACCGGGGCTGTTGGTGTGACTGTGACAGCCACACCAACTAACTTTCTTGGCAAAGTGGTCTGGAACCACACCCATTGAGCCTGTCTTCTACCCGAGCAACCACATCAACAATATTGAACAATTACTTTTTGTTTTTACAATTGTTAATCTAAAATGTTGCAGACCCTATGCAATAATTCATAAAGAAGAGAAACTACTCTTATTGTTGCATTGCTTATGTCAGGTCATTCTAATAAGTTTAATCTAAATCCATCTTTCCACCTTCTGGAAAGCAAACTCTGATCGAGAGGGACCTGACTATTTCTTTGTTTAGAATTGAAAAAGAATTAGGATGGCTGGCCAGACCAATTTCAGTGATTTGGAAAATAAATGGACAAAGCAGGAAAGTAGTCACAAGAAAGTAGCTCAGAAAATGCAGGTACAATTACATCCAGAATACAAAATTGACCTGCATATTAGATAAACAGAATTATTAAATACACAGAAAGATGAGGCTGATGAAAGAACAGTAACAGTGAAATCTGTGGACCTTTACAGTCAATAGTAATCTCCTCCAATCATCACAGAATGTCAGACCAGGATCAATGTCACAGTTCATGTCCTGCCCACATTTTCTCTCTAGCTCCGCACTGTTCAACTCTCTTAATGCATTTAAATGTGTATTCAACAGACATGATAAAATTCAATCAAAGGCATAGTATATATTATAATTCAATCAAAGGCATATTATATATTTTTCAGAGTAGTGAGTGATACATATGTCTGTGAACGTAGCGGCTACTGTATTTTTGTCTTGATATTGTGATAATTAACTTCCATTAGCTTTAAGAGCTACATCAAGAGCAAGATCATAACTGCGGCTGAGAAGAACATCGCAGGGTTGGTGCAGCTGCTTGGTGCTCTCCAATGTATTTTTTGGGGTTTATATGGAAAAATGCTGGGACAATTGGTGCACCGGTCTTGGTAATTGGTACCTCATCAGCAAAAATATTCATAAAGACATTTACCTGTCCCGAATTAGCAATAATCCACCGCAGTGCTCCTCACGGCCAAAGGCCACTCCAGTCCTCGGTGCAGCATCAAGTCACAATATTAAAAATCCAATCAGCCTTTATTTTTATATTATAGTTTATTCACTGATAGTTATTTCATATTTTGTGAAATGCATTAGTAAGACACTGGAGTGGCATGCCTCTCAACTACATGTCAGGTTATAACCTCATAATACCGTCATAACTGGCTCAGTCTAAAAAATAGAACTGCATCAAGGAACCAAACTCTGCTCAAAGTGCTTATCTAAACTGAGCAACTAAGCAAAAGACAAAGTTTAAATCTCCCCAGTCTTTCTCTACAGGATCCTCAAGTGACATGATCCAGGCCTCAGTATCTGCAGAGTAAAAATTAGTTTAATAGCTTTTCTAAACCAGGGATAGAGAATAGCATAGATAAGAGGGTTTAGACAGGAATTTAGATAAACCAGTGAATAGAGAACAACTTCTAAAGGAACACTGAGTATCAAGATATTGCTTTTGGAGTAGGAAAAAAAGTAGTATGGACAGAAACACATAACATACACAAGCACAACAACACCCAGGTTTCTGGCAGCTTTAATCTCAGATTTCATGTTTGTCTTGGAAGAGTCTGAGACGTGAGAACGCATGGCTCGGGCCTGAGACACAGCCACCACAAACACTCTTATGTACAGCACAATGATGATGGTAACTGGGATGACAAAACTCATTACAAAGTCGAGTTCTTTTAAGAAATAAACTATACACTCTCCTTGGCAAGATTTATATTTGCCTGGGTTTATAATTTTTTCTAACAAACAAAGAATGGAATAAATCAAAGCATATAACCAACATACAGAAATACTGATGCTCGCTCTGTGTTCAGTCATTCTGGTTGCGTAATGCAGCGGGTCATTGATGGCTATGTAGCGATCCACTGAAATGAGAACTATGTTTCCCACTGAAGAGGTGAAAAAAATGCAAAGTAGGATAAAATACAGAGAACAAAAGAAGTCCCCTATTGTCCAGCAAGTTCTCCATTTCACCCCCTCGACTGGTATCACCACAAAGCCAACAAAGAAGTCTGACACGGCCAGAGAGAGGAGGAGGAGGTTAGTGGAGGTGTGGAGCTGTCTGCAGAGAGAAGAAGCAGACAAGTTAATGTTTCCGTTTTGGCAGTTTAGCTTTGATGAACAGACCCAGTAAAGAGACAGAATGCAGTGATACAGTGGAAACGATGCACTGGGTCAGTTTGGTTTTGTTTAAGCAACCCCTAAAGAAGCTTGTGTTTCCTCTCGGCTGGATCTGGAAGAGGAACATCTGCCAAATACAATGAATAATGAAGTGGTGTAAAACTGGAAACACCTTGCTTTGTTGCCGGGAAAAAAGTATAACATTAACCCTGTTTCCTGTTTGAATATAATGTTTATCAGAAAAACAATGTGAAAATTATTTAAAAAATATTTCTATTTAATGTTTGTTTTTCTTGGCTTCATGTTTTTTCCCCGAGTGATGACTATCTATTGTTCAATCAGCTGAACAGACATGACCCAGAAACTGCTAAAGCTGCGAACAGTAGTATAAAAACACACTTTCTACTCTTAAGTCATGTAATAGAAACAGTACTTTATACCTCAAGTCATATATGTCTCTACAAAGGGTTGTGTTCTCTTTTAGTAAATGGAAACACTAAAAAGCTTTTAACAATAACCAGTTCAATGCAAATAATAATAAAATCTAAACCTCAATATCACAAACTAAAATGAGGACTTACATACAGACATCCAGAGGAAGTAGCACTACACAAACCAAACAATGTACACTTTATAGGTACTATATAGTTCGGACACCTTTAAAAGGTTAAAAGGTTAAAGTTAAAAGATGAGCTATATTTTTCAACATGTAAACTGCAACAGTGTCAAGTATTTATTTTTTTCTTTGTTCAGAGTTATATTTACCTGAAGTGTGCGATGGAGATGATGACCAGCATGTTGAGTGTGCTAGTGAGCAGGCAGAAGATGAAAAGCAGAATGTCGTTAATAAAAACCTGCGATGGGTCCATCTGGGGCTTTCTGCACGAGCTGTTGAGGAGATGTGGGAAGCAAAGTTCTGCCTCCACAGCCTCCATCATCACAGATGCAGACTCATGGAGCTTGTTTATATTCTCCTCACGTTCTCAGTGGATTGTCCCACTGACATCAGCAGTAACATTTGGGATTATTGCAATGTACATGTACCACACATATCAAGAAACTAGGCAGTTAGAAACTTGTATAATGTCATAAACAGTGCAAGAAGTTAAAATGAACTCTATATTTAGTTTTAGAATGAAGCAGATAACACTCATTAACACTGTCCTACAAAGACCGAGTGCAGCGTCTGGGTCAACAGTGAAAATCTTTAAGTTATCCAACAAAATGTGTTACAAGTACATTGGTGGCAAATGATTCACATTCATCTATTGAGTAACAGTTTAGAAAGAAAATTTCCAGGATCATCACAAAGACTATTTGCAAACTCTGTTGATGCGTTATGGCTTACACTACAGCTAACACTAGCAACATGTTACACCACTTACCACTTGGCGGTTACATCCGGGCTTTTTGTCTTTCACTGCATAGTAAAACAAGTTTTTAGTTAGCATAAATGGACATATTAATCAAAAATTCATGCCCCAAGAGTTGTCATGTAGTAAATACTTAGCTTTAGAGACCAGAGCCATCTTTAGTACCAGGCTGTTAACATGATTTTTCAAAGTCGCCATTGAATTTCTCATTATATTTCCGCTCTTAAAGCCTGCCCTCTGGTGGACGAAGGTACATCGCTGTTTGGTGGTGCCATTACTCAGGGCCCTTTAAAGGGGTTCAATGAAAGAGGCTGGGTTATGGCTTACCCTACAGCTAACACTAGCAACATGTTGCACGTCTTACAATGCCATCATAAGGGAACATTGCAGTTGTTGCTACCGCTGCCTGTTAAATTAGCTAAATTCCAATTAACACAGTCCAGAAGGTCAGTTAATTTCTGTTGTTACCGACAACAGAAATATGGATTTAGCGGTGAGGGAAGCCGGGCTACTACCACACATCATATGCTTATTACATACTTTAAATCGGTGCACTCAAGAGTTAGCCGTCTGAGAAGAGTGGCAAGTTCTTTCCTCAGAAGTAGCACCATCACAGCTACTTTGGTAGCTAAACAAAAACTGCTGGGACTGCCAACACATACATTTGTCATGGATATAAGTACCCACTGTAACAGTGACCTCGAAACCGCTACCTCGAACATCAAGCATCTTAATCAGCATCTCTGGTCAGCCCAGAACAACGACGCAACATACGGGACACAGTCACATTTGATGATCTTAACATTACTGAGACGGAGGACCCACTCACTCCTCTAAAAACAGCCACTACAGTACTGTGTGTTGAAAAAACCCTGACAGTGTCCTTAATTATACCATTGACTCAAATGGTAGAACAGAGTATGGCACCCAGTGACTCAGTGGCAAGTATGAAGAGAGCAAGTCTGGAGATGCTGGAGGGCAGTTACAGGGAACAGGATGAAGTTTGCTTGAAAAAGTAAACAAAAACATGAGATTTTATTAAATGCAGTAAAGTCTGTAGGAGGCGTATCTTTCATACACTCCCCATGACAAGTTAATAGGTGCAGGATTTAGCCCGTGGCAAGTTATGTCTACGTCTAGTTATGTCTTTGTTCATGTTTCAATTAGCACTAGGACGCATTAGGACTAGGAGCAACCAGTCCTGGTAGGTCCTAGGTGACGGGCCAGACAAAGAGCGGTTCAGAACCCTTAATGGAAATAAAAAAATCAAGGACCATTACGTCGCCCGGTATGGCGCAACCGGGGCCCCACCCTGGAGCCAGGCCCGGGGTTGGGGCTCGTATGTGAGTGCCTGGTGGCCAGATCTTTCCCCACGGGACCCAGCCGGGCTTAGCCCGAAGGAGCGAAGGGGGGCCGACCTCCCGTGGGCCCACCACCTGCAGGAGGAACCGTAAGGGGTCGGTGCAATGTGGATTGTGTGGCAGTCGTAGGCGGGGGCCTTAGCGACCCAATCCCTGGACACAGAATCTAGCGCTACGGACATGGAATGTCACCTCACTGGTGGTGAAGGAGCCTGAGCTTGTGCGGGAGGTTGAGAGATATCGACTAAAGATAGTCGGGATCACCTCAACCTACAGCTTGGGCTCTGGAACCCAAATCCTCGAGAGAGGCTGGACTCTCCACTACTCTGGAGTTGCCTGCGGGCTGGTGTGCAGTTGCTCATAGCCCCCCAGCTCGGCCGATATGTGTTGGAGTTTTCCCCGGTAAACAAGAGGGTCTGCGACTAACTGGCCATTGTCCCGGGTGTACTTTATAAGTGAGCTTATAGCCTAAATATCTAACTTGTATTATCTTTATAAACTCAAATCTCTCAAAACTCTTATTGCTCAAAAAAATTTAAGTCACATTTTCAAATTCTTCTCATTACAAAGTGATAATTTTCATTCTCCCCCCTTTATTATTTCTTTTATTGCCTTCATACCTTGTTGGGTTAAGCATGTCACAAACAAACAGCATGATACACTACACACCCCAAGCCTAATAAGGCAAAGCAGCACATCAAATTGATCAGCTGAGAATCAGCTGGAGCCAAACTGTGCCAAACTCTGTCCTATTGTTCCAAATGGAGACTATGCCTGCCAATTTTATATTAAATCTTAATAGATTTGGTTTGTTTCACATTAAGATAATTATATTTGGTGCAGGTAATGTTGACATGTGTGGCTGTAATTTAAAATAGTGTTTGAGCAACAACTGCCTTCATCTAAAAGGGATATTGATCAAAATATTGTTTTTTTTTCAGGCGGAAATGTTTTGGGGGTTATTTAGTTGAGACATAGTCCCTCCAGCGTGTCCTAGGTCTTCCCCGGGGTCTCCTCCGAGTGGTACATGCCCGGAACACCTCCCTAGGGGGGCGTCCAGGAGGCATCCGAAACAGATGCCTGAACCACCTCAGCTGGCTACTTTCGATGTGGAGGAGCAGCGGCTCTACTTTGAGCCTCTCCCGAGTGACCGAGCTCCTCACCCTATCTACCCCGCCACCCTGCGGAGAAAGCTCATTTGGGCCGCTTGTATCCAAGATCTTGTTCTTTCGGTCATGACCCAAAGCTCATGACCATAGGTGAGGGTAGGAACGTAGATTGACCGGTAAATCGAGAGCTTTGCATTACAGCTCAGCTCCTTCTTTACCAAGACAGACCGGTACATCGACCGCATCACTCCAGAAGCTCCACCGATCCGTCTGTCAAACTCACGCTCCTTCCTTCCCTCACTCATGAACAAGACCCCAAGATACTTGAACTCCTCCACTTGAGGCAGGAACTCCCCACCAACCTGAAGGGGACAAGCCATCTTTTTCCGACTGAGAACCATGGTCTCAGACTTGGAGGGGCTGATCCTCATTCCTTCATACTCGGCTGCAAACTGTCCCAGTGCACACTGAAGGTCCTGGCTTGATGGAACCAACAGGACAACGTCATCTGCAAAAAGCAAAGACGAAATCCTGTGGACCCCAAACCAGACTCCCTCCGGCCCCTGGCTGCGCCTAGAAATCCTGTCCATAAAGATATTGAACAGGACCGGTGACAAAGGGAAGCCCTGCCGGAGTCCAACATGCACTGGGGACAGGTCTGACTTATTGCTGGCAATGCGAACCAAGCTCCTGCTCCAGTTGTACAGTGACTGGGCAGCCCTTAGCAAAGGGCCCCGGACCCCATACTCCCAGAGCACCCCCCGCAGGGCGCCACGAGGGACACAGTCGAATGCCTTCTCCAGATCCACAAAACACATGTGGACTGGTTAGGCAAACTCCCATAAACCCTCCAGCACCCTGGAGAGGGTATAGAAGCTGGTCAGTGTTCACAACCGGGACGAAAACCGCATTGTTCCTCCTGAATCCGAGGTTCAACTATCGGCCGCATTCTCCTCTCCAGTACCCTGGCATAGACTTTCCCGGGGAGGCTGAGGAGTGTGATTCCTCTGTAGTTGGAACATACCCTCCAGTCCCCCTTCTTAAAAAGATGGACCACCACCCCGGTCTGCCAATCCAGAGGTACTGTCCCCAACTGCCACGCGATGTTGCAGAGGCGTGTCAACCAAGACAGCCCCACAACATCCAAAGACTTGATGTACTCAGGGCGTATCTCATCCACCCTCTGTGCCTTGCCACTGAGGAGCTTCCCAACTACCTCAGTGAGTTTGGCTTGGGTGATAGACAAGTCCACCTCTGAGCCCTCAGGCCTCTGCCTCCTCAATGGAAGACATGTCGGTGGGGTTGAGGAGATCCTTGAAGTATTCCTTCCACCGTCCAACAATGTCCCCAGTTGAAGTCAGCAGATTCCCACCTCCACTGTAAACAGTGTTTTTGCCACCACAAACACCAAGGCTGCAGCCCTCTTGGCCTGCCGGTACCCATCAACTGCTCGAAAGTGTCACGCTGGCTCTGAGCATTGAAGTCCCCCAGTAGAATGGCGGAGTCCCCGTTTAGAGCACTTTCCAGCACCCCTCCCAGAAACTCAAAGAAGCCGGGTACTTTGCACTGCCATTTGGCCCGTAAGCACTAATAACAGTGAGAGAACTATCCCCGACCCGAAGGCGCAGGGAAGCGACCCTCTCGTTTACCGGGGAAAACTCCAACACATATCGGCCGAGCTGGGGGGCTATGAGCAACTGCACACCAGCCCGCAGGCAACTCCAGAGTAGTGGAGAGTCCAGCCTCTCTCGAGGATTTGGGTTCCAGAGCCCAAGCTGTAGGTTGAGGTGATCCCGTCTATCTTTAGTCGATATCTCTCAACCTCCCGCACAAGCTCAGGCTCCTTCACCACCAGTGAGGTGACATTCCATGTCCGTAGCGCTAGATTCTGTGTCCAGGGATTGGGTCGCTAAGGCCCCCGCCTACGACTGCCACACAATCCACATTGCACCGACCCCTTACGGTTCCTCCTGCAGGTGGTGGGCCCACGGGAGGTCGGCCCCCCTTCGCTCCTTCGGGCTAAGCCCGGCTGGGTCCCGTGGGGAAAGATCTGGCCACCAGGCACTCACATACGAGCCCCAACCCCGGGCCTGGCTCCAGGGTGGGGCCCCGGTTGCGCCATACCGGGCGACGTAATGGTCCTTGATTTTTTTATTTCCATTAAGGGTTCTGAACCGCTCTTTGTCTGGCCCGTCACCTAGGACCTACCAGGACTGGTTGCTCCTAGTCCTAATGCGTCCTAGTGCTAATTGAAACATGAACAAAGACATAACTAGACGTAGACATAACTTGCCACGGGCTAAATCCTGCACCTATTAACTTGTCATGGGGAGTGTATGAAAGACGCCTCCTACAGACTTTACTGCATTTAATAAAATCTCATGTTTTTGTTTACTTTTTCAAGCAAACTTCATCCTGTTCCCTGTAACTGCCCTCCAGCATCTCCAGACTTGCTCTCTTCATACTTGCCACTGAGTCACTGGGTGCCATACTCTGTTCTACCATTTGAGTCAATGGTATAATTAAGGACACTGTCAGGGTTTTTTCAACACACAGTACTGTAGTGGCTGTTTTTAGAGGAGTGAGCAGGTCCTCCGTCTCAGTAATGTTAAGATCATCAAATGTGACTGTGTCCCGTATGTTGCGTCGTTGTTCTGGGCTGACCAGAGATGCTGATTAAGATGCTTGATGTTCGAGGTAGCGGTTTCGAGGTCACTGTTACAGTGGGTACTTATATCCATGACAAATGTATGTGTTGGCAGTCCCAGCAGTTTTTGTTTAGCTACCAAAGTAGCTGTGATGGTGCTACTTCTGAGGAAAGAACTTGCCACTCTTCTCAGACGGCTAACTCTTGAGTGCACCGATTTAAAGTATGTAATAAGCATATGATGTGTGGTAGTAGCCCGGCTTCCCTCACCGCTAAATCCATATTTCTGTTGTCGGTAACAACAGAAATTAACTGACCTTCTGGACTGTGTTAATTGGAATTTAGCTAATTTAACAGGCAGCGTAGCAACAACTGCAATGTTCCCTTATGATGGCATTGTAAGACGGCGTGCAACATGTTGCTAGTGTTAGCTGTAGGGTAAGCCATAACCCAGCCTCTTTCATTGAACCCCTTTAAAGGGCCCTGAGTAATGGCACCACCAAACAGCGATGTACCTTCGTCCACCAGAGGGCAGGCTTTAAGAGCGGAAATATAATGAGAAATTCAATGGCGACTTTGAAAAATCATGTTAACAGCCTGGTACTAAAGATGGCTCTGGTCTCTAAAGCTAAGTATTTACTACATGACAACTCTTGGGGCATGAATTTTTGATTAATATGTCCATTTATGCTAACTAAAAACTTGTTTTACTATGCAGTGAAAGACAAAAAGCCCGGATGTAACCGCCAAGTGGTAAGTGGTGTAACATGTTGCTAGTGTTAGCTGTAGTGTAAGCCATAACGCATCAACAGAGTTTGCAAATAGTCTTTGTGATGATCCTGGAAATTTTCTTTCTAAACTGTTACTCAATAGATGAATGTGAATCATTTGCCACCAATGTACTTGTAACACATTTTGTTGGATAACTTAAAGATTTTCACTGTTGACCCAGACGCTGCACTCGGTCTTTGTAGGACAGTGTTAATGAGTGTTATCTGCTTCATTCTAAAAATAAATATAGAGTTCATTTTAACTTCTTGCACTGTTTATGACATTATACAAGTTTCTAACTGCCTAGTTTCTTGATATGTGTGGTACATGTACATTGCAATAATCCCAAATGTTACTGCTGATGTCAGTGGGACAATCCACTGAGAACGTGAGGAGAATATAAACAAGCTCCATGAGTCTGCATCTGTGATGATGGAGGCTGTGGAGGCAGAACTTTGCTTCCCACATCTCCTCAACAGCTCGTGCAGAAAGCCCCAGATGGACCCATCGCAGGTTTTTATTAACGACATTCTGCTTTTCATCTTCTGCCTGCTCACTAGCACACTCAACATGCTGGTCATCATCTCCATCGCACACTTCAGGTAAATATAACTCTGAACAAAGAAAAAAATAAATACTTGACACTGTTGCAGTTTACATGTTGAAAAATATAGCTCATCTTTTAACTTTAACCTTTTAACCTTTTAAAGGTGTCCGAACTATATAGTACCTATAAAGTGTACATTGTTTGGTTTGTTCCAGGGCTCCTTCCAGGGCTCCTTCCCGTGGAAGGAGCCCTGGAACTGAGTACGGTTTCCACTACCCCTGCCGACAGGCCAGCCTCTAGGTACTGATTCCCCTCAGAGGCCAGACCCACAGTTTCCCCAGCCCGGGCTGGGGATGCAGTATTGTGCCCCTTGCCTGGGACAGCAGGTCCCTCCTCAAAGGGATCTGCCATGGAAGACCTGCCAGCAGTGCTATAATGTCTGAGAACCCTACTCCGGGCCGGCCAGTACTGGGCTACTGGAAGTAGACTGATCCCTTCCTGCCGGACCCTTTCCAGAACTCCCGGGAGCAGAGCCACCGGGGGAAATGCCTACAGACGCAGTCTCGGCCACGTCTGTACCATGGCATCCAACCCCAGCGGAGCTGGAGGCGTGAGGGAGAACCACAGTGGGATGTCTCTCGAGACGCGAACAGCTCCACTTCCACTGGGCTGAACCTCTCGCCTATAGACCTCACCACCTCTGGGTGAAGGTTCCATTCCCGGGCCTCAGCCCCTGCCTCGACAGGGTGTCTGCTCCCTGATTTTGGTCCCCGGGGATGTACATCGCTCTGATAGACGATAACTTCCCTTGGGACCATAGGAGGATCTGATGCGCCAATCTGCACAGAGGGCGAGACCTCAGACCTCCATGACGGTTCAGGTACGCTACCACCGACATATTGTCGGAGCGCACCAGAACGTGATAACCCCTGAGATCCGCCAGGAAGCTCCTCAGAGCCCTGAACACAGCCAACAGGCAATTTATATGCCTGGATCGATGATGGTCCTGCCACAGACCCTGGGCAAAGCGGCCGTTCATGACCGCGTCCCAACCAGTGAGGGAGACATCTGTCGAAACGGATTTCCGGCGACACGATGCTCCCAATACTGGTCCTTGGGACAGAAACCAGGGTTTCTTCCATATCGACAGGGAACGACAGCACCTGCGCGTAACCCTGATCCTCTGGAATGGATTCCCCCTCAGGGAAAACCCCCTGGCTTTCAGCCACCACTGCAGGTGTCTCATGTACAGCAGGCCAAAAGGTATTACGTTGGCCGCAGCTGCCATTAGCCCCCTTAGTCATTGAAACTGTTTTACAGTGATGTTGCGGCCTAGTTTTATGTTGGAGACCATCGCCTGTATGGACTCGATGCGTGCGGGGGACATATGTGCCCGCATCGTCGTCGAGTCCCCTTCTACTCCCAGGAACGTGGTTCTCTGGGAGGGCGTCAACACGCTCTTCTTCGCATTGAGTCTCAACCCAAAGCTCTGAACATGGCCAAGGACGACATCTCGATGCTGAACTGCCTCTCTCGAGACTGGGCCAAAATGAGCCAGTCGTCGATATAATTCAGTACCCGGATGCCCTGGAGTCGCAGTGGAGCCAGAACCGCATCCATGCACTTGGTGAATGTGCGAGGGGAGAGCACTAGATAGAATGGAAGCACCCAATATTGGAACGCTTCGTCTCCGAAAGCGAACCTCAGGAACTTCCTGTGAGAAGGACTTATAGGAATATGGAAGTATGCGTCCTTCAGATCTATCGTGACAAACCAGTCCTCGGACCGAATTTGTTTCACGATAATAGGTATCGTTATTTTAATGAAGGCGCCGCACCGGGAGAGGGGTAACTGCCTCCTCCACCCGCGGCATCCTACCACGTCATCCACCGCAATGCTGAGCACGTCCACATCCTCAGATGCAGACAGCTCAAACATCGGACCCTCTCCCCGTGCAGGAGCAGCCACTTAGTGGGCTCCCGCACGGGGAGGAAGGGCCACAGAGCTCTCCCATGATGATTGAGAAAAAGCCTCAGCAGTCCCAATCTCATTGGCGAGAAGTGTGACCTACTCCATGACCCACACAACTCGTTGCGTAAGTCATAGAACAGGCCACACAACCCGTGGTGTAAGCTCTTTTTTTTTTTTTTTTTTCAGAAAAAATGGCAAACCCCGATGCTTAGGTCGTGCTCTGCGCTGCAGGAAACGCTCATATAGTCTATTTTTAGCTACTGTCGCTTCCTGCCGTTCTGACGGCCAGATAATGTTTAACCTGGCCACCTTTTACTTGCACGAGTCACAACGGCAATGGGCTCCTCATAAGCGGGCACGTGAGGTGACGAGTGAGCCTTCACGTCACCCGCCTCAATGCTGAGCACGTCCACATCCTCAGACGCAGACAGCTCAAGCATCGCACCCTCTCCTCGCAAGATGAGGCCGCTGGGCTCCTGCATGGGGAGGTCATCAAAGCCGTCTAATGATGATTGGGAAAAAGCCTCAGCAGTCCCAATCTCATCAACTGGCTCCAGCTGCGATCCCCACGATCTAAGCCGCACCTGATCCGCGGGGAACGTGAGCCCAGCCGGCCTCAACACGGCTAGGCGGGAGCACAGCATTCTGCAGAGGACTGTTTAACAGTGCTGGCAGCCATCTCCCTCGAGAGCTGACCGCGCGTGCCGCGCTCCCAGGCAGATCACACACAACGAGTGCGTGTCCCTACCCGTGATATAACGAGGGCAAGGGTACACACACTTCTTAGAATGTTCCGCCATACTTTTCATTCAAAGTTTTTCAAACAAGTCTCTCGTTCACACACAGGGCATTTGCTGAAGAGCGAAAAGCTGGCGTGGGCGTGATACGGCGTCCCTTTATACTTCCGGGTAGGCCGGCACTCACTACATCGTGACGTAGTACCAATCAAGATTGGTCAGTTTCATTCATGCTTCAGAGCCGTCACGCTGAGGGCGTTCCCCAAAGTGTCGTTTCACGACGCAGTGTTGAGTTCCCTCGAGAAGGGAACAGTATTTGTCAAAATAAACCCTGGCGCCTAAAGGGTTAAATGTTACCTTTAGCATTTTATTAGTGCTGGGCAAGTTAACGCGTTATTTTTGCGTTAACGCATTAATGAATTAACGCCGACAATTATTTTATCGCGCATTAACGTCGACCGATTAGTATAGTAAAAGATGTCGGTCTGAAGAACATTCTTAGGATCGCAACGAATGACTGCAAGTATGAGCCGCCCTCATCCAGTGCTTTAAGTGGGCGGGTACGCACCGGTACTCAGTACCGCCACTTCTCCGTGCACCCAGAACTTGCTTTTAGCATACTGGTATGGTCATTTGGACATCTGTTTTAATAGAGATTTTAATCCTTTGTCTACGCTGACGATTTCCAGAGCGCCCTTCACAATGCACACTTCTTAATTCGTCCCACCGAGAGCAGAGACTACATTACCCATACATCCTTGAGTTTTACAAATGAAAAAAGCGCTCAACTCGACGTGGCCGGAGTGGGTGTGTGAAACGCGCGGGAACTGCATTCACATGCTCTGACTGTAATGAAAACACAAGAGATACATTTATATTGTTTATATTGTTATAATGTTATGATTGAAGCTCTGGACATAACTTGTTTTTCTATAACAAACTTTGATTACATTGTTTAAGTTAAAATTTACAAGAAATATTTTAACTGCTGCTAACCTTTAACTGCTGTAAAAAGCACCTTATTTGTTTAAAGTGTTGTTCAAAGTGCAAACCAAATGTTATTGCACTTTTGTTCATATAGCAGTTCTTTCAAAATAAAAGTATGCAGTACACTAATTTTGAATTCATTATAAAATTTTGTGTATAAAGCGATTAATCACGATTAATCAAAGAACGAGCAACAATTAAACGTTTTAATTGTTGCCCAGCACTACATTTTATTAAATGAGCAGTAATGACTATTACTGACTGAATTTTGGATATTTTGAATATAAAAGGAGAAACAAGTAAATTTTTTTTTACACTTTATGTTTTTCTTGATGTTTGAATATATTATAGTTGAGAATAATATGGGAAAAATGCAAAAACATAATGTTTTCTTGTATTTATTGATTACTTGAGTTCTTTATTAACAGTAAGGAACAAATCTATACAGAAAAAAATCCTAAAGATTAATATTTGTGGGGATTTTAAAAGTAAATAAAGCAAAACTCACAGAGAGCTTTGTTGATTTTATGTATAGTCTTACCTTTTAAACAACAATCACAATGGTGATGGTGTTTTGTTGGAAAGCAATGTGAATGGAGCAGATGCTTTGTGGGTGTGTTTGAGCAGCTGAGTGATGCTGCCTGGTTACTGAGTTACACCCAGAGGGAGGGGTCTGGCCCAAGGGTGATTAGGAAAATTAAAGTAAGAAAAAATGTAAAAGATTATTAGAGAAATTTATTTTAAGTAAATAGAACAATATTCGTGTGACAATAGATCATGCAAAACTAGTTCTGATCTATATAAATTATTTTTGTTTGTGTCAACTGCATAGTTATCATATTTGTGGATAATACCACTTACAGTAACAGATAATACCAGATAATGGTAACTGAGATGAACCAAATGAAAATTAAACATTATTGAAACAAAATTTACGCTATTTGGAAAATAGAAGATTTTTTTATTACTATTTTAATTTGATTTTCCCATGTTTCAAAAGGGACGTAGAAGAATATTTAAACCAAACTGTATTATTAAAGTGATAAAGTGATGCCTGGTTAACCTAATGGTTAGCATAATGCTATAACAACAGTGTTTAATACAGTTAAAAGATGAGTTTAAATTAAATAATGAAATAAATATTGACATAGAATAAATAGTGACATGAACTTTCTGGAAAAGTACAATTTAGTCTGATTAAACCAAACTGTGGTCTGTGGTCATCACTATCCTCTTGCAAATAAATGTTCTAAATTGCAATATTTTTATTTGGAATTAAGGAAAACTTTTGTCAGTAGTTTATAGAATAAAACAAAAATGTTAATTTTACCCAAACACATACCTATAAAAAGTAAAACAAGAGAAATTGATAATTTTGCTGTGGTCTCTTAATTTTATCCAGAGCTGTAGTTCTTTGAACTTATAGTAATCTTGGTTTACACCTTACCACCTGAAGGAAAGTACACCTGTGAGCTGGGCTAGTGACGTGAGTCACAGGACTTCCTGTGACTCTGATCCGATCACTCCGATGTTGACAAACGGAGAGATCAGAGATCATATTTGAAGTGCAAGGCGGACGTCTGATGGTTTTGCAGCGGTAAGACCTTTAGACCAGCATTGCCTGCTGACTGGACACGCCCTTAATGTGACAAAGAACACCCTGAGCAGAAACTCATACCTTAGGAGCAAGAGCAGCTTCTTATTTGGGATTTTAAAATCTGTATTGATATACATATACTTGTTGTTGCACTTTCATGTCTGGTAACTATTGCTTGTGTTGCATTGCATGTATCTGGAGCTTGTTGGTGAGATTGATGGATGTGGTTATTGCTAGGTCAACATTCATGTACATGCACCTGATGAACGACACTATGGTCAAGGCTTTGACCTCAGATTAACATTTTGATCTGGAGGACGTCATCGAAAGACTCTGGTCTTTCTGTGAGGAGTCTGCATGTCCTCCACGTGTTACCGTGGGTTCTCTCCGGGTACTCCGGCTTCCTCCCACCGTCTAAAGACATGCATGTATAGGTTAATAGGTAACTCTAAAGTGTCCCTAGTGAATGAATGTGAGATGTGAGAGTAAATGGTTGTCTGTCACTGTCTGTCTCTAAATGTTAGCCCTGCGACTAACTGGCCACTGTCCAGAGTGTACCCTGCCTCAGGCCCAAAGCGGCTGGGATAGGCTCCGGTCACCCGTGACCCCTAACGGTATTAAGCGGTAGAAAATGAATGAAGAAAATGAATGATTGATTTAATTTGATTGATTGTTACAATTTAATCATTTAAACTGATTACATAAACTTGATCCCTTGTATGTAGATTGCACCACCTAGGGGAGAAAGGTGGGCAGGAGAGTTTTCCCCAGCGATAGGTCATGGTCAAATGTACTTAGGCTAGGTAAGCTGCCCTGCTGCTGCCATAGTAAACAATTCACACCCAAGCTAATATTTAGTTTATGCTAATGTTTTATCAGCATAAAGAGGGGGAACATATCTGTGAAAGTTCTCAGTCATCCAGATTATTTTGCAGAAAATGACAACATGACACCTTCTGCTCGTGCCCAGAGTTAGAACTAAACAAGGTGAAGCAGCATTTAAGTTTCATGCAGCAAAAATCTGGAACAGCCTCCCAAATGAAGTAAAACAAGCCTCAACAATGTTCAAGGGGAGGTTCAAGGGGAGGTTAAAAACCTTCCTCTTTAGCTCCGCCTACACTACAACCTAGTGTTTTTTATTTTATCTGCACTCTTCTTTTTAAAATGTTTTTCATTTTTTTTATGTTTCTTAATCTAAATCTTGTAAATTGTCTTTTATTCCTGTACAGCACTTTGAGTTACCCAGTGTATGAATTGTGCTATATAAATAAAATTGCCTTGCCTTGCCATAAAAAGCATCTTGACTTAGTTTTCAAGGTATAGACGTTTCAAATCTATTTCCAAGAGACTTTATCAATTCTGAGATCAACTGATAAAAGAACTGAGCTTATTTCTCAACTATAAGCTCAGTTCTCTTACCAGACATTTAATGGAAAAAGATTCCTTCAATTTGGGGCATTTTGTGTCATTTCTCTCACTTATGTCTTATTTTTCTGTCCCATCCACAGAGTAGACACAAAGAAGAAAAACGAGCTTGCAGCAACGTGAGTATTTGCGCTAAAACTGAGTGAGTCTGTCTCTAAACACTGTTCTTCATTAGTTTTCATGTTTCTCCCGTGTGTCTGTGGGAGCGCATTCGAACAATGTAGTAACATAATTTTGTTCTGAGAGTCCTGGTGGGCTGTACCCAAGTTGCGGCGGACTGCTTTAGAGGTGGGCTGACCTGATACAAAAGGTGTGGCGGGGAGTGCTTTAGGAACATGATGATGTTACACTATCCAGAAACTGCATTCAGCAGTTTTCAACCTGACGAAGGCAGCACTCGTGCATTTTTAAACCATTTTTGTGAAACTAAATGAGTTTTTAGGATTTTCTCAGACACACAACACAGAAAGAGTTTAGAATAATCTTTATTGGTAAGTAGAGAACTGCAGATGAATGGGGGTGAGGACCGGGGCTGTTGGTGTGACTGTGAAAACCACACCAACTAACGTTCTTGACAAAGTCTAGTGGGTCTAGAACCACACACATTGATCCTGTCTTCTACCCGAGCAACAACATCAACCACATTGACTAATTACTTTTTTTAACAACTGTTAAACTAAAATGTTGTAGACCCTATGCAATGATTAAAAAAGAAGATAAACTACTCTCATTAATGCATTGCTTATGTCAGGTCATTCTAATAAGTTTAATCTAAATCCATCTTCCCACCTCCTGGAAATCAAACTCAGATCGAGAGGGACCTGACTATTTCTTTGTTTGGAATTGAAAAAGAATTAGCATGGCTGGCCAGACCAATTTCAGACTGGAAGGATGGTCATAACAGCAGAGGCAGTTCAGTGATTTGGAAAAGAAATGAAAAAAGCAGGAAAGTAGTCACAAGAAAGCAGCTCAGAAAATCAACTTCCAGAATACAAAGTTGACCTGCATATTAAATATACAGAATTATTAAATACACAGAAGGATGAGGCTGATGAGGGAACAGTAACAGTGAAATCTATAGACCTTTACAATCAATAGTTGGGGACCCCTGCTCTACAGGATCCTCAAGTGACATGATCCAGGCCTCAGTATCTGCAGAGTAAAAATTAGTTGAATAGCTTTTCTAAACCAGGGATAGATAAGAGTGTAGATAAGAGGGTTTAGACAGGAATTCAGATAAACCAGTGAATAGAGAACAACTTCTAATGGAGCACCAAGTACAAAAATCTTTATCTTAGAGTAGGAAAAAAAGTAGTACGGACAGAAACACATAACATACACAAGCACAACAACACCCAGGTTTCTGGCAGCTTTAATCTCAGATTTTAGGTTTGTCTTGGAAGAGTCTGAGACGTGAGAACGCATGGCTCGGGCCTGAGACACAGCCACCACAAACACTCTCATGTAAAGCACAATTATGATGGTAACTGGTACGACAAAACTCATAACAAAGTCAAATTCTTTTGAGTATTTTACCATACACTCTCCCTGACAAGATTTATATTTGCCTGGGTTTATTAATTCTTCTAACAAGCAAAGAATGGCATAAATCAAAGCATATAACCAACATACAGAAATACCGATGCTCGCTCTGTGTTCAGTCATTCTGGTTGTGTAATGCAGCGGGTCATTGATGGCTATGTAGCGATCCACTGAAATAAGAACTATGTTTCCCACTGAAGAGGTGAAAAAAATGCTAATTAGGATCAAATACAGAGCACAAAAGAGGTCCCCTAATTTCCAGCAAATTCTCCATCTCAGCGCCTCGGCTGGAATTACCACAAAGCCAACAAAGAAGTCTGACACGGCCAGAGAGAGGAGGATGAGGTTAGTGGAGGTGTGGAGCTGTCTGCAGAGAGAAGAAGCAGACAAGTTAATGTTTCAGTTTTGGCAGTTTAGCTTTGATAAACAGACCCAGTAAACAAAATGCAGCGATACAGTGGAAACGATGCACTGGGTCAGTTTGGTTTGGTTTAAGCAACCCCTGAAGAAGCTTGTGTTTCCTCTTGCCTGGATCTGGAAGAGGAACATCTGCCAAATACAATAAATAATTTCATGAAGTGTAAAACTGGAAACAGCTTGCTTTGTTGGCGGGAAAAAAGTATCACATTAAGCCTGTTTTCTGTTTGAATATGACTTACAAGGTGTAAAATTTTATATATATAAATAAAAAATACAAGTGGACAAGACAATGAGCTTTTGTTAACACATATATAAGAACTACATTTGTGTGTTATCCCAAGACTGCAACTCATCTCAGATGACACACAGAGACGACCACATCCATACAACAGTTGTTAATAATCTTTGTCTCTGTTGAACTTCCACAAACTGTGGGAAAATCTGTTTCTGTTCCTTTGCTCATAAACTGCATCATTAATTATATAGGACAATATTCACTCTTGAAATAATTTTCAAAACAAAATATATTCATTATTATTACTTGACATGTACATAACTGACATAGAGACCTAAATAGAGAAATACTAAGAGTCAATGAAATAAACATAAAAACCTTTTACGCTTTAACAGAAGCTTAAAAAGGGACACTGAACAGACATGACCCAGAAACTGCTAAAGCTGCACACAGTAGTATAAAAACACATTTTCTACTCTTAAGTCATGTACTGTAATAGAAATAGTACTTCATACCTCAAGTCATATATGTCTCTGCAAAGGGTTGTGTTCTCTTCTAGTAAATGGAAACACTAAAAAGCATTGACCACAATCAAGTCAAAGAATGTTAAAATCTAAAACTCAATATCACAAACTAAAATGAGGACTTTAAAGCCTGTTCAATGAACAACTTGTTTTTTTTGTACATCTAGAGGAAGTAGCACTACACAATCCAAACAAAGTACACTTTATAGTTACTATATAGTTCAGACACCAAAGGTTAAAAGGTTAAAGTTAAAAGATGAGCTATATTTTTCAACACGTAAACTGCAACAGTGTCAAGTATTTATTTTTTTCTTTGTTCAGAGTTATATTTACCTGAAGTGTGTGATGGAGATGATGACCAGCATGTTGAGTGTGCTAGTGAACAGGCAGAAGATGAAAAGCAGAATGTCGTTAATAAAAACCTGCGATGGCTCCATCTGTGGCTTTCTGCACGAGCTGTTGAGGAGATGTGGGAAGCAAAGTTCTGCCTCCACAGCCTCCATCATCACAGACGCAGATTCATGGAGCTTGTTTATATTCTCCTCACGTCCTTGGTGGATCGTCCCACTTACATCAGCAGTAGGCAAGGCAAGGCAATTTTATTTATATAGCACAATTCATACACTGGGTAACTCAAAGTGCTTTACAGTAATAAAAGACAATTTACAAGATTTATATTAAGAAACATAAGAAAAAATTAAAAACATTTTAAAAAGAAGAGTGCAGATAAAAGAAAAAACACTTTAATAAAAGAAAAAACACTTTAGGTTGTAGTGTAGGCGGAGCTAAAGAGGAAGGTTTTTAACCTCCCCTTGAACATTGTTAAAGTTGAGGCTTGTGTTACTTCATCTGGGAGGCTGTTCTAAATTTTTGCTGCATGAAACTTAAATGCTGCTTCACCCTGTTTAGTTCTAACTCTGGGCATGAGCAGAAGGCCTGTCCCAGATGTTCTCAGAGTCCGAGGAGGTTCATAAGCAACTAGCATGTCAGAGATATATTCTGGTGCTAAACCATTTAGAGACTTGTAAACCAGCAGTGCTGTTTTAAAGTCTATTCTCTGAGCAACAGAAAGCCAGTGCAGAGATTTTAAAACTGGCGTAATCTGGTTGTACTTCCTGGTTTTGGTTAGAACCCGAGCAGCCGCGTTCTGAATAAGCTGCAGCTGTCTTAACCCTTGTTTTGAGAGACCAGTGAGCAGGCCGTTACAGTAATCTAACCTGCTGGAGATTAAAGCATGGATAAGTTTCTTTAAGTCTGGTTGAGACATTATCCCTTTGACTCTGGAAATGTTTTTAAGGTGATAAAATGCAGATGATGTAATTGACTTAATGTGACTGTGGAAATTCAAGTCTGAGTCCATGATGACCCCTAGATTTCTAACCTGGTTTTTAGATTTTAGAGAAAGAGACTCGAGGTGACTGCTGACACTTTCTCTTTGTTTCTGTGGCCCAGAGATGATTAGTTCAGTCTTGTTTCTGTTCAGTTGGAGAAAATTATTTTGCATCCACACATCAATCTGTTCGATGCAGTGACACAGTGAATGGATTGGTCCATTTTCATCTGCTGTGAGTGAAATGTAAATCTGAGTGTCATCTGCATAATTATGGTATGATACTCCACAGCTGCGTATTAACTGGCCTAAAGGAAGCATGTAGAGATTGAATAATAGAGGTCCCAAGATAGACCCCTGTGGAACTCCACATCTCAGGGCCATTTGGTCTGATACACAGTTACCAACCGAAACAAAGTACTTCCTGTCTTCAAGATAGGACTGAAAGCATTTAAGAGCAGTTCCAGAGATGCCTATCCATTCCTCTAATCTTTGTGACAGGATTCCATGGTCCACTGTATCAAACGCAGCACTCAAGTCCAACAGAACTAAGACAGAGACTTTGCCTGCGTCAGTGTTCAGACAGATGTCATTGCTGACTTTGATAAGTGCAGTCTCAGTACTGTGATGGGGCCTCCAGACTGAAAAGGATCAAAGCAGTTGTTAAGTAATAGAAAGTCATTAAGTTGTTGATATACAACTCTTTCGATGACTTTCCCTAAAAATGGCAGGTTTGATATGGGCCGATAGTTGTTGAGCACTGTAGCATCAAGACTGCTCCTCTTTAGGAAAGGCTTAATGACAGCAGTTTTTAAGGTCCTTGGAAATGTTCCAGACTGTAAGGAATTATTGACTATATCAGTGAGTTGTGGTAACAAACTACTTAGTACTGATTTTAGAAATCTAGTGGGTAAAACATCGAGGCAGCAGGTGGATGGACTCAGGCTGGAGACATTTTTTTCAATTGTTCTGTCATTAATGGGTGTAAAATGTGTTAAACCAACCAAGTGTCTCCTAGGTGGCTGCAGTGTTGTTTTATGCCCTTTGGACTGTATCGCATGTTTAATGCCTTGAACCTTGTCGTTGTAAAACAATGCAAACTCATTGCATTTAGTGGTGGAAACTAATTCTGGAGGAAATGGAGCTGGAGGGTTTGTTAATCTGTTCACTGTAGCAAACAGGACACGCAGGTTGTTACTATTGTTGTTGATGATCTCTGAGAAGAATATTTCTCTTTCTTTTTGCAAAGTTTGATTGAAAACATGCAAATTTTCTTTGTATACCTCATAATGAATTAAGAGTTTCAATTTACGCCATTTTCTTTCGGCTTTTCGGCATTCCCTTTTCTGTGCCCTGACAGAGTGAGTATTGCTCCATGCCTTCTGCCTCGTCCTGATCACTTTAACCTTAACAGGAGCAATGGTGTCCATAACATTTAAAACACCTGAAGTATAACAATTCAACAAATCATCAACTTGACCTGATGAGGCTTTTTCAAACCTGATTGCCTCCATAAACTGTGTCCTGGTGTTATCGTTAATTTGTCTCTTTTTTACAACAGTAGGTCCAACAGCAACTTTTGGAATTATGGACAGATGAAAAAAGACACAAGAATGATCAGATAGAGCAACATCAATCACAGTGACATCTGAAATATGAACACCTTTAGTAATGACCAGGTCCAGAGTGTGACCTCTGATATGGGTCGGCTCATTTGGGATTATTGCAATGTACATGTACAACACATATTAAGAAACTAGGCAGTTAGAAACTTGTCATAAACAGTGCAAGGAGTTAAAATACATTTATGCACTTGCATTTATCTTTAGTTTTAGAGAGAAGAAGATAACACTCATTAACACTGTCCTACAAAGATGCAGCGTCTGGGTCAGTGAAACAGAAAAATGGGTTTGAAGTAATTTTTTTATCTAAATCAAATGTGTTATTAAACATTGGTGGCAAATGATTCACATTAATTTATTCAACAGTTTAGAAAGATAATTTTGAGAATCACAACTTGAGCTGTAACAAAGCACTGTGCCACAATATTTCACGATCCTAAAACATGACACACTGTACACATGACAAACGTTTTTTTTAAAAACTGCTGGGACTGCCAACACATAAATTTGTCATGGATTTAAGTACCCCCTGGAACAGTTTGCTGGATTAGCAAAACCGCTACCTCGAACATCAAGCAGCTGTGACAGCACCTCTGGTCAGCCCAGGACTACAACGTAACATATGGGACATAGACACATTAGGTGATCATAACATTACTAATGTGGAGGACATGCTCACTCCTTTAAAAACAGTCACTACAATACTGTGTGATGAAAAAACTCCGACAGGGTCCTTATTAATGACATTGACTCACACTATATAACACAGAATGGCAGTGAATATTTGGCACTAGGTAATTATGATGGATATTATCTTATTCAAATTAATTTCAGGGCACCATTCTCTAATTATGAATATCTATATTTTCATAACTGTCTTGAGAAAGAACGGTTATGTTCTATGACCTGAAGGTAGAATTCTGTTTGTTTTCATATATTCTTAATATAAACAGATAAAACACTAGTACAACAATGTGGATTTTATGGGGTTTTATCATAAATTATACAAATTATTAATGATGAATAAAATGATTGGAACATGGAAAAATGTACACAATAATGATGAACAACAGAACTATAAAACAATTATTCATAAAGGATTTGTGAACCCAAGGGGAAAGTTTTGTTTATTTTAATCTATATTATCATTAAGACTATAAACGGGGTTTGAATGGTAAAGGCTATGGCGGTGTTATGGGCCTGCTTTGACAATGTACAGGTTTATAACGCCAAACATCAGTGTCACGTGCTTAACTCACTCTGGTTGTTGTTCTGGTGTCGGTGAGTTCTGGCGACAAGAGGTCCAGAGAGATTCTTCAAACTTCTGGGTGCGTACTACCGTACAGGTCTTTGCAGAACAACGAGATGGCTGCACGTGTACGCTGATCCCTAAGCGGGTCGCTGTACGACCATAGCTGGGAAGGAAAGGCATCCTGTTAACGTCTTTGAGTGTAAAGGCCCGTACACACCGAGACGAATATCGGCGCGCGTTATTCGCCAGCGTTTTTCAGCGCATTTTTTGTGTTCACACCCAAGCAATTTTCGCTGACGATGAGCCGAGTGAACATGCAAATTCATTCGCTGACATTAGATGACGCTTAATGTAAAACAGAAATACCATCAAGGCCCATTTGCTGTGCAATACCACTCCATAACAGTTCTCTTTTATCAAGACTTTTGTAATCGCTGTCGCATTTGTCATGTAGTTCTTTGTGTTCCGACACCAACGAGACCAGCAGCTCTACATTCATCTTGCCTTGCATCTTCTTCGTCTTATTTCTTCCCGGCAGTGTACTTGGCGTATATCTTCTTCGCCGTTAAGTATGTGTGCTCGGCAAGACCGTTTTGTGTTTGAGCGCCCCCAAGTTGTGTTTTACTGTAACTTTAGAAGCTCCAGACACGTGAGCAAAAGCGCCAATCTCATTGGTCGCATAGTTTTTGACGCGGCGCGTCAAACCAAAAAAACTAACCCGGGCCATTTTTTAAAAAATGACCCTTTTACGCGTGGCGTTTTTCGCGTCGGTGTGCACACTCACATTGGCGCCCTTTGTTTAGTCACGAGGCGTTAAACGTCGGCAAATATTGCACGCGGAATTCGTCCCGGTGTGAACAGGCCTTAAGGCCATTAGAACCACGGTCCGCGGAACGGATAAATGTTCAATTTTTTGAAAAGTTCTTGCTGGATTCA